>VZTU01025468.1:109689-186134 GCA_013400835.1 Zapornia atra | reverse complement strand
AGGGGGGCATGTGTTTAGAAGTATTATTGTAGACATCAGATTGCATGCCTTGCAAATCTTTATTCCACTACACTCCAGATCACAAAATGTATGTACCAGGCTGAGTTAATAGACTGAAACTCACTCCAGGAGTTTCTTCAGGTGGAAAGTACTACTACTAATTACAGATTTCACTAATTAAAGATGGAACATGTATATAAAGGCCATATAATCTAACAAAGTAGCACATGCTTTTGAGTACCCATTCTACTGCTTCTTCTCCCTATGGTGTAAGCATATCCTGTTAACATTTATGCTACTTTTATATGTGCATAAGAGTGGAAGAACAATATGATTATTCATCATGATACATACTTTTCAGATGTGTTACATGAAATGTATAAACACTTGCAAACTGATTAGGTCAAATTAAAATATTTACATAACTTTACAGGAGACTATATCTTATTAAGACATTAATATCCATGCATCTTCTAACTGATGAATGCAGCCAGTGCTCTGACAATTATTTAGTCATAAGAGATTTCTGTATTCCATGAATTGCTGTGAAATGTTCTACATGAAAAAAATAACATGCCTAATTTTAGTCTGAAGATGAGTGATTTGTCATGCAGAAATGACCACTAGATTTAACCACTATTAAAAAACAGGGTAATAAATCATCATGTTTCATCAAATGAAGAAGCAGCACCTTTCTTAGTCTGGTTGTTCAGTCATAATCATGATAAATGGACATTCCAGGACAGGTGAATTTGAACAAGCATCCAATACACTTAGATTAATTAGAATTTTTTTCCTAGTTTCTGTTCTCTCTTACTCTAGGAAAGAGACTAGAGTTGAAAGAAACATTGAGTATACAGATATTCATCGTTGCATTAAAAAGCTGTTTGTTCTCACAAGGAGTCCTATTGAAGTCAATGGGGCTTTACACAAGTGCCAGCAGGAGAATATGGTTGAACAGTTCAGAATAGCTACGGCACTTCCAGTTTGTACATCTCTGCCAGTGAATCTACACACAAGAAAATATGGACACACAGAGCACATAAAGAACAGAAATGCATCTATTTGAGGAGTCTAAATTGTACATGAGGATTAGCCCTTGGGTCTAAGTCTTCCAAATATCAAACATTCAGCTCTAGTTCTGATCATTCTAATTTTCCTATAGAAAAGGAGAACATGCTGACAGAAACTTGCATTTCAGCTTACCTGTAGAGTCTGTCTCCACATGAAGTGCCTGTGAAGTGAAATGTACGTAAACCACAAAGAAACCCCAGCACTATGGTAGAGAATATCATCAGCACATACAATTGCAGCTGCTAAAAAAAGACTAAGTATTTTCAAAATACAGTTGTCCTACCTTCCAACAAGGGCTTTCTGCTACTGACATCAGCCACTGCTTACTGATAGCAGATGTGCAGTCCTTGCCAGAAATCGTTAATCCAGGTTCTTACATGTTCTGCTTACATGCACGTATTGGTCCTGTTACAGAAACAAAAAAGGCAATCATTTCCCTTTTCAAAACACATCTCTATCCAGACCTTGTAATGAGGTGACTAAATCTACTTTATGTCTCAACTTGTTTCCCAGTGGAGTGCAGGACAGTCCAAGGTCTCCCATACCCTCCACAGTATCTTCCAGAGTTTCATTGCATAAAACCTGATAACATAACTCACTGTCTCAAAAACCTTGTCTGCATGAGCTGGAAGAAAAAATGTGGGACCCCTCATACTGTCAGCATCTTCAGTCGTGATTCAAAACCCAGTATTTAAAGCAACTATTGTAGTTAAGCTGGCCTTTAGCCAAAGCATTCTAGATTCATCCCTCAGTACCCATGCATAGTAATTATTTTAAGTGTAGAAAACCTGAAAACTTTAGTGGCTTTCAACTTGGTTAGCCTAAGAATGGTTTTTTTGGAGGTGTTTGTGTTTGTGGTGGTTGGTTTGTCTTTTTTTTTTTCCCCCAAATGAAACGTGTGTGACAAATACAACTAAGACTTTGTTACCAGATTTCAAGCATTTGCGCCAATGTACATAAGAACTAGAGGTTTTCAGAAAGAGAAGTATGAAATTTAATGCAGGAAAAAATAACATATTCCTGTAAGCTTGAAAATAAATCACTACTATTTTATGAAACAATTATTTCATAAAACAAATTTATAATTTTTCAATAAGAAATAATCACTCTGAAACATACATATAGGTGTTTTCACCATAAAAAACTAAGCTCTGTCAAGTTTATAAACAAGTGGCACCAGAAAATTCTAATTTTACTCCTAGTGAGCAATAACCTATGACCAGAACTCCCAACCACTGCAACACATAGTAAATAAATAACCAAGGAAGTGTCAATTAACCTTATCTACCAACAATAAGTAACAATATTCTATAGCTCTATCTTTGTGCCTCAGCACATACCTGAACTAAGGAGAAAAATCTTTGGCTTTACAATATACCACTTTGAAAACAAATTTAGTGTTTGAGTCTGAATGAATCCCATTAAAAGGGCAGTGTTCTATTAGGAGGTCTTAGGGCTTCAGGGGTAGTGGGAGAAACAGTTAAGAGGGTATTAGAACAAAGAATTTGCATGATCAGGCAAATCCATCTGAGCTAAAAAACAGAATAACCTGAAATCCCTTATTCTCAACAGTGCTCAAGGAAAGCAGCTTGTGGGGACAAGCCCATTTCTTTCTCTTGGCCACTGTAACTCATTGCTTGTTACTTTTTTATCCAAACGTATAATAATTTTAAAAAATGTATTTTCTAACCATACCTTTAATATTTGAGATATGTATGAAGTTCTGTAGAACTTTCTGTTGGGCTCAAGTTTAATTAGCTGTTCATAAGGTTACATATATGGTTCTTGTGTTTTGAAGTCTAACAAAGTTTTCATGGAGGGAGGGGGGGAAGAGGAGAAAAACCCGTGGAAACATACAGTCATGGGTGGATAAAGTGAGGGAAAACAATGACTCAACAGGAGGATAATCAGCAATGAACACATAAATTGCTTCAGATTGCTCAGGCGTATTGAAAGTGGACTAGGGTAGTAAGCAGCATAATAGACCAGAAATTTAAAAAAAAATAAAAATCATGTAAGGCTAAGCATAGTAATGTCTAAAGTGGAAAGCAATATAGGAAGGTCAGCACTGCAGAGAGAAGAAAAAAACGTGAATAGCTATAAAGCCTTCAAAACCTCATAGGAAGCCGTGTGTAGTAGAGTAACACTGTGCTGCAGCCCTATGTGTCTTCCTGCTAACCTGCTTCCTTTCCCTCCTCCTCTGTCTCTTCCCTTGTCATCTGTAATATATTTGTTCCCTTCACACTGGAAGAAGCTTCATTCAAGATACTCAATGTTTTAATTTATACTGGAATGACTGGTGCAATCCACCATGGCACTCACCCACAAGTTGAGGGGGATGCATTGCTACAGCAATGGGTTAATGACAGCTTTGCAGAGCCACCCACTGCCATAAAAGATAGAAGTGCTTGTAGCTGCTGGTTTTCCCAACCAAGTATTTCAACAGGTTGCTGGAGACCTCTAAAACTTTCCTTCCAGTCTTCTCATTTTTAACCTTAATCCACTGTTCCTTATCCAGGTCATTTGCACCCTGAACATGCCTAGAAAATGTTGGTATTTATGATATTGTGTATTCCAAAGCCACTTCCCTATAGGCAGACACCACAGACATTCATTTCATACAGGCAGATGAATTATTTTTTTTCCCTGTCAATATTGTAGATTTCTCTCAGGACTTAGAATACCATGGGATGGGAAAGAAGAGGACCAGGGGGAAAAAGAAAGCTATGGGTGAAGTATCTGAACATCAAACGCAATTTCTTACAATCAGGGGATGTACAGGACAGGAGCTCAATAAATCATCAACCATTCAACAAAAGGACAAGCATGTCCTTACGTATTTGGCCACCCAGTGGTTTTTTCCCAGGCACTGAGAAATGGCAGTCAGCAGGTATGAAAAAAGTATGGTGACCTGAAAGCGCTACTGTTAGGGAATTTTATTTTAAATGTCATAATAAGTAACCATTATAATGTCCCAAATGAGATGTTTGAAAGAGTTCACTGGGAAAGAAAAAGCAGCAAAACCAAATCAAACAAACCAAGCCCCACTGAGCTACATTTAAACAGTTACATCTGCCCAGCCTGGATAAAATGTGGGAAGATATTGCCCAGCATTGATATAAGAACTGATTTTTTTTGTTTTGTTTGAGCTTTACTGAAGAAAATGGAATCTAACACTTCTTTCTATCTATCAGGCAATCTGTCAGTACAGGAAGAGCAGAGTCAAACTACTGGCTTTGCTGACAAAATGTTCTGTGTATTAGTAGCAAGGAAGAAAAAAAAACTAATATCACGCCAACAAATGTTCTGACTTGAAATCACCAGTCACAGAAAAGACTATCTTGGAATACTAATTACCCAACAGAAGAACAGAGATTGTCCCATTAAATACAGTGCTATATACTGAACAAACGTGAACAGAGCTAATTTAGGACTATGCCAAAGGAACAGACAAGCAAAATCCCTCAGGCACTATTGAAGATTAACGTGGTCAGCAGAGTCAGAAAATGTCCTGAACAGAAACGAAATGGAAGAGAAGGAGAAATAGATAAGTTATTAAAGAACACTGATGAGGAACGCGTTGTCCTGAACCATAAGGAAAAACCTTGTTAAGCTTCACTTGTAATGAAAATGTGTTTAATCACTTATACAGATATATAATCACCACCTATTCCAGAACATTGGCTAGAGAAAAACATGCTGGAAGCAGGCCAGATGCTGAAGTTCCTGGAAAGCACTAAATAGCTTTTATTGCACACACAATATAAATATTAAATAAATAAAGAAAGAAGAGTGTAAGTCGGACACCATATACAGAATTTCCTTTTGCAATTTATTTCATACATGGATTTCAAGGGTTTTATGAAAACAGCTTAATTTCAATGGGTATTTAAAAAAAGAATATACACACTGTACATTCAAAAAAGATTGATTGCTGCAGGAACTTCACCTTACAAAACTATCTCCTGGGAGCTCCACAATCTATAATCACACCCTTGTAGTATCCTGATGTTCCTTTTTCTACATATAATACATGATCCACGCTGGATGTCTAAAAATCCAGCATAACAAGTTTGTCAAAGAACGGCAAGTTCTTGAGTGCAGTAACTTAACTTGAAGTCAGGGACCTCAAACCCCTGTCTTATAACACAGGTCAAGGAAATAATGAATTTTAAGAATAAATTCCTATTAAAACTGCCTGCTTTACATCCTCGTGCTTTCTTTTCAATTATATTTATTCTGTGATATATTACATATATAGGATGATACATTAGCTAGAAGAAACACTTAATGAGGTCTGTCTTCCCCATATTCAATTATTCAGATGACAATGTTTATTAAAAATATTCTGACTAGGAATTAGGATTGAAAACCTACCAGCTCTTCCAAAGAGTTTCATGGAAAAAGCCTATCAGGCAAGGCCTTCAGCAGAGTCAAACTTATCAGCAACTTGTATGGCAGGACACTAAGGAGGGACTGATAAAACTTGCTGTCATTTTGCAGAGGACTTTAAGGGAAGAAACTGCCTATTCTGAAACTGGATTCCCATGGCATCACTTGAGGAAAAAAAAGGTTTATTACAAAACCTAAAATACAGAAACTCAAGGGTTTATACTTCTACGCAGGAAAGGCGTGAAGTAAGGTTACCAAAGCAGTAGTGCCACTGGAAGAGAAAAAGGCAAAAACCTCCAAAGTTTAAAAGACATTAAAAAAGCAAACCCTCCCAAACCCCTGACTTCTCCAGTCAGCTTCTGTCAGTTCTTTCAGTATGAACTAATGACACACCAAGACAAGCAAGAACACTCAGGAAACACCTACTATGGAATAAACTTGTTTAGACACCTGCTCAGCCCTTGGCTTGCCATCAGGGTAACAACACAATTGATATTACCCCAATTTCACAAGACAACCAGATCTTCTGCCACTGACAGAACTATTAATGAAGGCAGACACGGGTGGGTACTTAGTTAAGTCATTGGAGAAAAGAACATCCCCTTAATAAAATTATATATTACTAACAGACAGTATTAATATTACTTTATCACAAGCAACTATACAAGAATCATATTTTCTGGGCCTATAACATATACTAACACTGGGATTTGTGTATGTTATAACTACCGACTTGTATTACAGATAAACCAATGCTTTCTTCACCCACTTCTCTAACTCACATGCTTCACCTAAAACCATCCTAGATTGAAAATATGCTGCACACCTCAGTTATTTTGGACATGTTTATGTTAACTTTTTTCCTCAAATAAACCTCCAGGCCAAGGAAAAAAAAAAAGCATGTAATTCATTTTCCTATATACATGCATGAAATATCTATAGAATATCTTTGACAAGTGGTAGTATCAAGCATGAAAGGAGGAGACCTCAGGGCACAAGCAAATTCCTGCAGAAAGTCAAGATCCATCCATTTTTTCTGTAAGATCTGAACGCTAGTCTAAAAGCACTGTGTCATGGAAACTCTTCTCATTTAGGTCCTATCTCTCAGAAAATCAGATGTCCTCCTTGAGCAGGTCTGACCCTGCCGCAAACACAATGGAGAAGGGCCCATGAAGCAGCCATTCCCTCCACAAGGCAGAGCCCCAGTTCCTGCAGCGTCACTGTGGCCAGTTGTTGACCTTGGTGGTAGAAATGAGCATACAAAAGGCGAAGCTCATGCTGGCACATGCTTTCATCAAAATAAATGCTCCTGGTACTTCTCTAGGGATTAACTTTGCTCCAAGCACAGGTCCAGGTCCACAAAGCTCACATTTATACAGCCATTTTTAAATTAAAAGGGGTTAAAAATTTCACCATCAACAAGGCTCAGATATGCCATTTCCAGGGATTCTTAAAGTGGACCATTTTTAGCATCTGTGTAAGAAACCAATCTTTGGAATCCCAGAACCACTTGAATAAAGCAATACTTTTGCTACTCCAACTAACATCTCAGACCTCAGAGAAATATATTTGATATCATCCAGGAAAAAAAAAATAATTCCCCCAGATAAGACATTCTGATGCTAACATTAAACTAGAAAAAAATGCTGTGACTTGACAAACCAAATGAAAACCAAATTATCTCCCTCTGAGGCAGCTAACAAAAAGGCAAAAGTCCTCTGCAATTGACCTTAGCAAAGTTACAGATCTAGTGTATTAAACCAGACAAATCTATCTGAATAGTTTCATGCTTCAAAGTTACATGTGCAAAAGTCATGAAAATGGGAGCCATTCCCACAACCGTTTAACATGGTTCAATGACTTCCTCACACCCAGGGTGTCTTTTCTTCTTCTTCAGCTAGCGTTATATCAACTCTATGCACACATGTATATATGAGCAATGATAAGCAATCATGTAGACTTTACAGCAAAGGCTATTAAACAAGAATTGTGACTTCAGTTCAGCAAAATAATATTGCTTTGCTAATTAACAGAACAAAAGGATTAGAGATTACTTCTGAAGGGAATGCTGAGAAATTAAGTACATGCTGTTGTCATTACAGTACTTAGCACTGCTGTTGGTCTTAACCAAGGACATGTAAGTTTATTTTATTTAGCTTCATCATAATGTAGATAATAAACTGAGCCCCTGCCTTTATGCAAGATAGCCTATATTACAAATAGAACACTTAGACCAGCCTAGGTATTTCGTGGCACTTTTCTAACCCCAATTATCTATAAGAAACTAGTTTGAGAAAATATCAGGATCAAGGGCATTGCACTGTCCCTAAATTGTAAGAAATTTAATGAATTATGAAATGTTAGGGTATATACCTACTGCAGAGTTCTCCTGTATAATAAGTGCTGAAGCTTTTCTTCTCTAATTCCCTACCATACATAAATGAAACCCTTTCACCAAACTTAATAATGTTTTAAACTGTAATAGCAGCTTGACTGGAATTTTCCCTAAATCTATAGGATATTTGCAAGTCAACAAGATGAGTGAAAAGACCAAAAATAACATTTCTACCCTGATGCCACCCAATCACTGTCCGCAGGAATGGAGCTGGGCTGACCGGCTGCTCAGACATTGTCTGTGTTAACCTAAATGTCACACTATCCTGTTTGCTCCGTCATAAAACCTGAAAAGTGTCCTGAAAACTTTTGAAAAACATTTAACCTACAACCCACAGAAGGTGCAGCCCAAGAAACAGGGTTCTCTGAACATCACACCCTCAGCAACCACAGAAACCCCTTATATACAGTATTCTCCACAGTGCATACAAGTATGTTTTCCCATAGAGTCCACCAATGCAAACTTTTTTCTTCTAATAAGTCTTGTTCCCAAACAGAGAAGAAAGTCATTCTCTGAGTATAATCAGAAGATATTACTGTCTTCAGTGGAAAAAAAGTAACTACATTTTGCTTCTAGAAAATATTTTCCAAAAAAACCCCAACCAACCAAAAAAACCCCATGGTATGCATGCCACTCCTTTTCTCCAAATGACAGTATCTTCTTAATATTTCATACTTACATTTTACATTTACACTGACAAAGACTTAAAAGAATCTGTAAGTCGCAAAAAACTACAACTTCCCATGTCCCAAAACAAGTGTTTGAGGTACCTCAGTATATGAAGGCTAAGGCAGCAGTAAAACAAAGAATCTCATGCACTTGCCAGCTAAAGTGCATTAAAGTTGTGTATTTATTCAGATAAAAGAACTGTGGAGATAGGAAAAGGCTATTTGCTAATCCCAATTAGGCCAGAATGAACCTGACAGCACAGATATGTGTGATTTACATCAATGGAAGCATTATCAATAAGTGATAAAACAATTTATTACTGGGATGCTCAGATCATTCCACAAATATCAACTACTAGAAGTGTATGTATTCATGAGGCTTCTGCTAGTAACGTTTCACTGTACTTTGTATGAATTAGATTTAAAGCCTCTCCTTCAAATCTGAGTAAATGCCCTTTCCTTCCATCACAAGATTCAATAGATGGAAAAAAATCCAAAGTTTCCAGAGACTGAGTTTCTAAGTACAACTCCCGCCCACCCTAAACCCACCAAAACCCAAAATAACCCAAGCCCCTCCAATAAAATTCCTACACCTCACTGAACTATTCTTGCATTTCTTCTGCAGTTTCTCTTGCACACTCAATTTAGAGTGGTTATAAAATAGATAAATCCAAAGGAAAGAAAACAAAACGCCACCTCCAGAACAAACCACCCAAGCCCTACATATGAATTTCAAAGATCTACACAGAAGTGTCTTTTTCACACCACTATTAGAGCAGGCAGCATTAATAATACTTTATGCTCATGTTTGCTTTGCTGTCCCACCCCACAGCACATACAAACATACTCCTCACCCCCGGGAGCAGTGAGCTCCTTGTGGCACTCCAGTGATACATGGAGAGGTTTCTAGAATCCTGAGCCTGCCAACTAGAAACTAGAAAAATTGATTACTTTGATTGCAATAGGTGCATTTGCATGAATGAATTTTTGATTGTAGTGACAACTGTTAAGTCAGGATCCATGAAGCAGAGCAAAGTAATGGATTAGTCACCACAGCTTCAATTAATGGGTTTGGTTCCCAGTGGCAAATCAATGTCTATCAACTCTGACTTCCTTGTCAAAAGCAGGCAGGCAACAACACCATCTATAGCACTTAATTTACAGATCTTGTAAAATCTTGGAGCAAGAATTGACAGAAACATCTGATTTTACCTCAGGACAACATATAAATTATACTCTGCTCTTCTGCTCCATCTTGAAAGGTTTTGGCTAGAAGGGTAGAATAATTCAGTATTGCTGAATGCAGAAATGAGCTTTGGGTAATCATTATCTTAAATCATGTTTACGAGCTCTAAAATAAATACATCAGTTTCCTCTTTCATTTGGACTAATGTGTACTGAACAATTTTAGTCCAGTAAAAGTAGGATACACATAGTCTAAAAAAATAAAAAGAAGCATTTCAGATGGAACCTGAAGTGACAGTCTCTTGTTTTAAAGATCTTTTCAAGTAAAAAGCACCAAAACCCAAGGAGAAATAAGGCACAAACACGTCACATTTTATTTCCGCATTAAGAACAGAAGAGTTGAAACATAATAGAGCACAGAGGAATTTTTAGGGAAAAATATTAAGTGCTAGATATGGTGTCGTATAATGTAATTGAGCAACTTGTTCATTGGTAATAGCACTTGGAATGAGTCATCTTACTACAGCATACTTCTGCGTAACAACTCATTCGTGTACAGTAACAGAACGGCCCATGAACCAGAAAATTATGAAGGACTGTTTTTTCTTTGGCAGTTGCTTAAGTTAACTGTAAAAATACCCAAAGACCTCACATAAATTTTGTGGAAAGCAAGAGGAACAAAGCTCAACGCTAAGGAGCACTGAAGGGCACATCTCAGAATTCCAGAGCTTTCCCAAGCGCAGCAAACTGCAGTTTCTAGTGGTGCAGCTCTCAGTTTAAACATGCTTCAAATATACAACACAGATTTCTTACTACACCAACACCAGAGCAAACCACATCAGCTTTCACATGCATTTCACATAAGCATCACCTCTCTGTCTGACACAAGAGGCCAGTGCAACCTTCTCCTTAAGCCAAACTAAAACACAATAGCTTCATGGGTTTTTCCTCTTAACTACAAAAGAAACAGATGTGAAACTGCTCTACAGTCAGGATATGTCAGAAAAAGGAAGAGCTACGGGAGCAAGATCACATTTTAAATGAGTTTTTAAAGGAAACAACGTATAATTCTTCAATACAATAAAAGCACTCTTTATCCAAATAAAGCCAGAAGCAACACTGCTGAGAATTATTGAGTTAAATCTGCAAAGTTAAACAGGAGGAAATATCCGGTCCCCCTTGTTCCTAAGATAAGCCAACAAAAACATCTGATTTTCTTTGAAAAGACTAACTGAAATCTACAAGCTTCAATTTTAGGTTAATATCTACAGCATCTAAACAGTCCTCAAAATGAACAAGTTTGCAATGATAAACTTGGGTCTACTACTTCTGCAACAATGAAACCAAAGTGCAATGACTAAAAAGGATTTTATTTTTCCCTTCTGCTAGAAATCTTCTAACTCTGATGATAAAGCCATTTTTATTCTATTTCATAAGTGAAGTATCACCAGAGATGTTCTGGTAGAAAAACTTGCAATTTTTGCCATATCAGTACATTTCTATTTGTATGAAATCCCTACTGAACTCAGTGAAATGATTGCCTAACAAACCACATAGGGAATCAAACTTATTAATTTGACCACCAGGACTTTTTCTTAGGAATGCTTTTCTTTCTCCTGGTTAGCAGCAGCAGCATACCAGCTTAGCTTTTCCATCTTCCCACTTCAAACTTTGTAATAACCTCTCAGATCCTTCAGAAAAACAACCTTTCATAACAACAGGAGAGAGATGTGCCTCAGTCATCACTTCCAGGCTGAAAGTTTACCAGCACAGAAACGCTTAAGCTGGCAACCACAAGCAACATCTACAATTAGATATATGCTTCTGCAGCCTTTTGCAATGGAGGTGAAGTGAGTTCATGAGACCACAGCGAATCCTGCCTAACTGGGCCTTGGCTCAGAAGCAAGCCTTGGAGGTGTGAGTGGCCAGCACTCACAGCAAGCAGCCATATCAGAATGCAGATCCACAGAAATAAAGCACACAGTGCTTTTATGGTGTGTTCTCATCCCAGAGCAACTTCCCCCCCCACCTTCAATTTCCCATGGTCCATGCATAGGAATCATAGAATGGCATGGGTTGGAAGGGACCCCAAGGATCACAGAGCTCCAACCCCCCTGCCACAGGCACAGCCACCAACCTCCAGGCCTGGAGATACACAAGGTTGCCCAGGGCCCCATCCAACCTGGCCTTGAACACTTCCAGGGACTGGCCCATCTTTCTAGCCTGTCAAGATCCTTCTGGATGGCTTCCTTTCCTTCTAGGGTGTCAATGCTGATCCAACAAAATAACAATTCCTGAATTAAAAGTTTTTTCATTGCTCAGTCCCTCCTTTCTTACAGCATTCACGTAACAGCAGGTTTGAACTCCCAAGTACAAAGAGAGGAACAAACCTTGTACTACTTTGCTTAAACTAGCCAAAGTAATCTTAGTCCAACAGACAGGCAAGACCATTTCATCACATGCTCCACAGTGACAGACAAGGATACAGACCATACAGAGCCCCGTTAGGATGCTGTGTTTGGCCTTTGTAAAATCCATACAAAATTTCTTTGCTAATCATGCCATGCTAGCTTAACACAGATGTCATGCATAATGAGCAGCAGCTATGCAAGATCCTAATTGGTGTCTTTACAGAAAGGCTCCTGCTAGTTACACCTGTGTCCTTTCTTTCATTTTAGCCCATTACTGTTTCTTGTGTCTGCACTGGGTACTGCAAATAATCTCACTTTACTAATTCCTCTTGGATATGCCCTAGGCTATTGTCATACTGTGCACTCACTTTTCTTCTGGGCTGTATTAACTCTGTTCTCTTGATAATATAGTATGACCCATAATTCGTTGCTTAGGTGGATTTCATTACTCACTACCTTTTCAAGCACTTCTTACAGCAATTCATTTCAAGCCTCTTTAACAGCTCTCTACTGCAAACTCTCTAGTCTTAACTATAAAGGCATAATAGATCCATTCTAAAAAAAAAAAGTTTAAAAAAATCTTACCTGAGCTAGAAAGGCTCCCACAGCACAGCCAGAATTCCTACAATTCATGGATGATTTAATTTTGTTTCTCTGGGATATTCAACCACTTTGTAGTTGTTGAAAACAATGAACTCCTACCAGTTGAGTAAGACTGATAACAAGCTACTTTGCTACATGACAGTGCCAGGATTAAGGCCTCGAATCTGCAAAGTCCACACATCAGACAAAGTCAGGCTCAGGACCGGAACCTTTCCTACAAGTACTTTGAGAGGGAACATGAAACAAATAAGGAACTTTTCAGGGAAATGTCTTTTCATCTATGCATGTTAAATAGAAAACATGGAATGATTTCCCTCCATTCTTTTCTGCTCAGTACTTATATTTTGTTTACTGTGTACTTAGATCTAGATATGTGCTCAAATCTTAAGTATGTGCCTGAGCATACTGCTAAATCGACATCATAAGGAACTACTTTTACTTGTACTCATTCATTAGTCCAAACCAGCATACACTGTGATAAGTTTATACATCTGCAGAACTATTTGTTGGGATTTTTTAAATTGCTTTCTTATTACATTGCAACTGGTGGTAACTGCTCCAATTGTTTCTCAGTCTCTCTATCAAGTATTTTCTAATTAATAAGAAACTACCATCAGGACTAAAACTATCATTTATCCACATGTGAAATATGTTAAATATGAACTGCCCATAGGAATTCCATATTCATGGTGTTTAAATGGTGTGGAAATGCTTTTTCAGATAAATCTAAACCAAGACTTTAAAAAAAAATATTTATTCCATCAAATAAAATGGCAAGACCACCTATTTTAAAACAATTATTGTACGCTTATGTTTACCAGCTTGATATATATTTCTTAGATTCTGAAACATTTGCCTCTGGAAACCGAGACTTCTATAAATGCTCAGAAAGCAAGAGAATCATGCAAGTGGAATAAACTTGTTAATGATACAGAGGACCAAATATTTCACTGATGCAAATAAAGGCATCTGTAAGCATATGTCCCTGTATCTAAGCATGTGTCCAGACACATACAATAGGATTCGATGGTATGTGGAAAATATCCTAGTTCTTGAACATGATATTGACTGTGTTTCTATGTTACCATCAGACACCATTTTATCACCAGCACTGATGTTCTTAATAAATTAAAGCAAGTCAAGGTCAGACCAGATAATCTAAACGATCCCTTTTGAACTTCAGAAAAAGAAATATTAAAAATAACCTATGAATGTCAGGGGTTCTGTATTCAAAGTTAAATTGATGTTTGGTTTGCTTCTTGTTTTGTTTTTTCTCCTCCTCTTTCCCTCTCCCAGAGTAAGCTGAAATGGCAAAAGCGTGTATATATTTCTATCTAAAGAAATATATTCAGGCCAGACAAAAAAACCCAACCCAAACCAACAACAACAAAAAAGCACTAGCCTGAAAAACTAGCAAGCCTGGAAAAATACACTCTGAAAACTCATCATTCCATTACTTCATGGCACAACCTCCCCAGCTCCATTATGAGAGGTACACCTACTCTACAGCACATAAAAAGAATTTCCTGCAATATCTACCACACTTCTCATTGTGAGATCTTATTACAGCCCTTGGAAGAGCTCTGTTGAACTATTTCAATTTTCTATCATAGCAATCAAACTACAGTAAGAGCAGGAGGCTACAGTCTATGACAGGGAACACAAAAATAGTCTGAAAAAGATCTCGATAAATCACCTGCTCCACTTCCTGTGCTACAGGGAAATTGAGAATACTCAAGACAACCCTTGACAAATGTTTTCTTAATACCCCCTTAAGAAAAACTCTCAAAGGATGTCCTACCACATACCTGGGTGCCTGCTTCTACTACTCCACTATTTTTACAGTGAAAAAGTTTGCATTTTCTTAAAATACCTATATTATATCTTCCTAAAATTAAAACTGATTACTGCTTGTTCTATTCTTAGAGAATTAAAAAACCCCAACACACCAACAACCAGAAATCACCTCCTTTATACCATCTTTTACATACTAAATATTTGTTACTGTGGTGCCCTTTAACATTCTTTTTTTCTTGAAGCAAAATAACTTCCTCAGCTTCCCTCAGAGGTTAAGTTTGCTCAACTTCTAACTCTTTTATTTTTCCCTTTCATATTTCTCTCATGTGTGTCTGTCTTAATGGGTAAAGCTCAGGGTAGCACTCATATTCTAGCTCAAGGATAAAAAAAAAACAACCCAGGAAAGATAGTGTCCTTTGTCATGGACAGATACAAAACTATGGTTAAGACATCTAAAGAAACCTTTGCTTTTTTTTTTTTTTCCATTTGGTAACAGCACAGTATTTTTGCCACATATTTTGTACATTCAGTTTAGAATTTACTACAACCACAGACAGTAACTTTTAACTGACCAGCTTCCAGTCCAAATATTATCTATTTTCTGTGGGTTTTCTTCCTTACACTTACCTGTTTGATGCTTGAGTCCAGTTCATCACTTCAAGATCATTTTGAGTTCTGATTTCTTCTCTCCAAGGTACTTGTGAGAGAGTCTACCATCCACAGGCCAGTACAGCCCTCTGCATTTTTAAGCGCACTCCTGACTCCATCAGCAAGGACAGTGATGCAGCAATCATAACAGCAAAGCTCAGGAGATCCTGACATGCAGAGATAAGCCCTGGAGAGTCTCCACAACAATGGAGCAATACCAAAACAATTTTAATGCTTATATCCCTAACTTTCATTCTACAGAGCAACAACCTAGATCCTCTTGCTTTATGGAAGAAGTGCACCACACACAGTTGCCTCTTGATTAGCACAGTGGGAGCAGCTTCACAGCTGCTGTGAGTTAGGAAAGCCTCTTCAGCTCTAACAGATGCCACCTGAAAGTCTGCCCTGTCCCTGCCCTCAGTAACCAGTAGAATATTTGTCTGCTCCCCATGACCAAAATACATTAAAATTAAACTTAGTATCAGAAAAAAATTATCTCTTGCTTCTACAAGCTCAGTAACTCGTTGGTGCTTTTCTCACTAAATTTGCAGTCACCTAGAAGAAATGTTTCTATAAAAACAAAGAAACCTTTACTTAAATGGGAATTACACAGGTAGAAACTATGATTGGCCTACTGTGTAACCTGCTACAAGCAGGCAGCACAGTTAGCATAGCGTGAACTTAAAAAAAAATAATGTATTATCACAAAACTGAACCATTCACAGGCTGATTATTCTCCCCATTTTACATCAGAATATCATCAGCTGGCTTACACTGAAAGTAGATGTCTAATTTATCCTCATCAGAGGTTACTCTGATTTCCAGCTTTTCTAGGAGCTTCCTGTTCATTCCTGTGCCTTTCTGTACAGCCTGCGCAGGAGGACACAACTGCTTTCTGAAAACCTGAATAAGCTCTACCCTTGTTTTGCATAGATTGGCAAAGAACCTTCTGATTTAACTGACATGGTCCCACCAAAACCAGAAGCAAGCATAAAGCTTGTGTGTGAGTCCTGTGAAAGGGCAGCTTAGAAAGAGCTGTGGTGCAGAAGACTAAAAGAACAATGTGCATCGCATCTTTATAGAGCATCAGCTAGAGGAAGCCTTGAGAGAGTGCTACAAGGACAGAGCAGGTGTTGCAAGGCTCTTAACCTCTGTTGCTGCTTTTCTAGCTCCCTCTTGATCTCCTTTAGCCTTTTTTTCTAGATCAAACATATCTGATTTCCTTCAACTTCTCTCTGAGACTGCATTTTCTGAACCTCTTTTGTGTTCATGTTTCTCTTTGCTATTTCAGTACTGTGCGTTTGCCTTCATTCCTTCTCCTGTGCATATTTCGCAGATGCTATTAGAGATGACAAACTCCAGCATCAATTTTTCTTCCTAACTGGAATAATCTACAAAACTGTGCATAGCTATCAAAGTGGGACTGCTGATAGTATTAGATCCAAGCATAATTAAGACATTGTTTATACAAGCACTGAACTGCAGGAGTAATTTTACCTGCACAAGAGCTACGAACTTGTCCATTTTAATAGGAACACTTTTATTGTACTTCATCTGTTATTCTAATTACCAACCAGATGGCTAAAGATGAAACACTTGGTTAATGACAGAGCTGTAAAGAGATCTTTTTCTTACTCAGGAGCTTGGATTCACAGTTCATTCTTAGGGGCAAGGGTAAAATTGAGTTTTGGTTTTGTATACAGGCATAATACCTTTGAAATGGCATTGAACTGTGAGTGTAAACTTTTGGTTATTGGTTATTATTTAGCCCTGTCACTCATACACCAATGGGATGGGATACTTGCATTTTAACCATTCACTTTCCTTTAGAAATAACAAAGAAGATTAAGCCTTTATGCTATACTCATTCAAGAGTTCTACTGCATAAGAAAAACTGAGGTCAAATTATTCACCACACTGTTACTCAAACAGCAAATACATTATTGACAGTCAGCAAGAACTGTCCTTGTACACTGGGGGACAGACTGAGTGCATACCCTAATTTTTTTCCTTTATCAAAAAAGAAAAAGTTTCAGAGATTTTCCACTACAAGCAACACAGAGAACAGGTCTGGCATCAGGGATAATTAGAAGAGGAGTGAACTTTTAAATAGAGCTTTTCTATATACTGGCTGTGTATGACAGTGAATGACATTTCACTGAATGATATTTGCTTCTTTTCTGTGTCTGAATTCAGACAATTTTAATGCACTGTTGTATTGTACCTTGATTTAAAGAACCTTTTAACAACATTCAAAATTTTTTAAGCTATGGGAAAATTAAGGAAAAAAAAAATTAACAAATACATATATGTGCCTGAAAAGGAACTCACAATGTTGACTTTACCAGATTTCACTCTACCCCATTATGCTTTTGGTCTAATTCACCTATTATTGCAAATGTAACATCCTGCTATTCTTATAGATAATAGTACAACATTAAAATTTTCAGATCTGATCTATATCAATTTCCAACTGCACTATATAAAGAAACAAGATCCTGCTCTGGCAGGGTGGTTGGACTAGATGATCTTTTGAGGTCCCTTCCACCCCCTAACATTCTGTGACACAACAGCTAATAGGCGTTTCATTATTGTAGAAAGTGTATCAATTCGCTCATGGATATTTATGTATTATACAATAGCTGGACCAAGATGATTCAAGGTGTTTTTTTGTTTCTTTTTTTCTTGTTGGTCACCTGTGGGACAATCATAGTTCCTACCAGCTAGGTTCCTTGTCCTAAGTGTGGTACAAGAATGGTGTGAAGTATTATCTTTCCCTCAACCTTGATAGCGAAACAAAATGAGAATACACAAGGTGAAGGCTGAGGACCACAAGACAAAACATATTGGTTTAAAATTACTTCAATAGTATAAACAAGATTACTGGTGACAGAAGACAATTTCATAGTTTCTGTGATTTAATTGGGGGAAAGTTATAAAAAAAAGTCAGCAAAGACAACAGCACTTGAACATTCTTAGGAAGTAACAAATGTCTGATCAAGGTTGCAACATCAGTGGGGTGAAAAAGACACATAGATAAGCTGCATCAACAGGTACATCAAGGGAACATGTGTTAAGATGTAGAAAGAGATTAATCAAGTTTCTACTGGGTGTAGAATCAAAGCAGAACAGGGGAAAAGACTGCGAGTCTCACAATCCAGCTAAACAGTGGGGACCAAGATTATGGAGCTCAACAAAAGGCACAGGGACACCACTCATGAAGAAAATGGCAGAACTGAACAACAACAAAAAAAGAGTCCTAAGCAGAGGATATGAAATCAGAGTGGTTTTGTAAGTGAAAATCTGGTCATTGTATACATAAGTAGAAGAAAAAAAAATTATCAAAGTGGAAGAAGTAAAACAAACAGAGCCATTACACAGAAAAACAGCCCAATAACCTGCTACACCTGTGCAGAGGGTACAGGTGGTGTTCATCACTCATCTGTGAGGGAATTCGGCACAGGTATAAACCGACACAGATTATGACTAATCAGGCATAGGGCAATGACAAGGCCAGTCCATCCCCACTTGCTTTTTCCCTTCACAGGTGTGCTTACAGGAGGACTGAGAGAAAACAAAATTGTAAAAGGTACCTGCACTTAGGGAAAGAACTCTCATAATGAAAAAAGTAGGAACCTCCATATTATTATCTGAGAATACTTTCAAAGCTGTCAAAACACATGCCTTTGACCTGTAATGTTTGCTGAGAAACACTTCACAGAACAGTACCAGTTTTCTGTAAACAGGCTTTTTATTGCAGCTGTACTGCAGGACAACTGGAGAAAAGAATATGGAAACAACCAGGGGCTCTTAAGGGCATCACAACTGTTATGTAAAAGAAAAACTGTAAATGGATTTCCTTGCTGCAGTACACTTTTAGTAGCAGAGACGTGTAGTAAGGTAGAAAACTATTTGTCTCTGACTGCAAGAGCTCTGTATTATTTTTCTCCTCTATGACAGCGTGGTGACCTTTTGGATACAGCCTTAAAGAAAGCACTTTCTAGAAACAGACTGTATCAGTCTAGAAAAGTCTTAGCATGTTACCCATATTATCAATCTCATAAAGGACAAAGAGAAATTGATTACTGTTTAGAAAGACACAAAATTCAAATGTGTGCATGCATGCATAGATGCATCTCTACAGACTTACACATACATAGCACACCTCTTAAATAAATATTACAATTTCTACATTTCAGCTTCATTTCTCAGCACTGACATATTTGATTTTGTGACTACACTTAAAAAGAAAAAAAGTTCTTTTGCACAAGAATTTACATGACATAGCAAGCAAAAACCCTAGTGTCAAAATCTTCACCATCAGTTCCAGTGGCACACAAAGAATCAGGCTCCATTTGCAGAACTAGAGTGACTTAACTTGTTGATCATCATTATATTATAAGCCCTTATTAGGTCTTGGAAATGCGTATTGTCTGTCTTTACACAAGCCATAATGCCATCTCTTTGCAAAAGAAAAGTCTCTAAAAGCTGATCTGGTTATTGTAAATGCCCTTCTGTACACAAATCTAATACAACTTCCTCTTATACCTGCACAACTGCTGTCTAGAGGTTCCCAATGAGCTTCTAGACATCGTGTATTATAACACTAATATGGCGTAAGAAATAAATACCACTTTAACTTAAAGACAATTTACCCTGTGTGCTACCATTCTGCTAGACATGATAAATCAGCAGGATATGGGGAGGTTCATGTTTTATGGAAGACCTCTGAAGAACTACTTGCATCAGAAACACCGTGTTCAAACACTGTTTCAAGATTTCACTTTTGCCCCTGTGTGAGCTAAGGGTGAACACGCTGACATTTTTTTTTCATCATCAAGTGAATGTAATAATGACACCAGGCACTTTCTCAGGCTCTTCTCTTCATTAGAATTTTGTATAAATTAAATGCTTCCAGCAGCAGACATGTTTCAGCAGCATTCCAAAGTGACAACCTCTGGATACGAACCCTAGCCTCAGCATTTCTCCCTCCACAGTGCCGGGCACATAACGTTACTGTACCATGCCAAACTCTGTCCTGGTTAATTATGTTTTGATTGGGAAACATCTCTGCACTGCTCCCTCACTGGACATCACTCTGCTCCCCATCTCAGAAGGCTGTGTAATGTCACTTGTTTTCTAGACAGTTCCTGTATTTAATTCCAGAATTAACAACATCAAAAAGTTACTTATACATTGAACTACAGTAAAAGTTGGAAATATTACTGTTCTGTAGGATTACAGGTTTGGAACTGGAGGGAAAAAATACAGCTATATTTGAGTGGCATATCATAGACTGAATAAATGAAGATTAAACAAAGTACAACAGATACTAAGTGTGCATAATCTACTAGTATCTGTATCAGAACAAGATATGCCAAGTTTCTTTCACTCACTGCACAGAGTCAAATAGTCCCCTAAGAAGTAAATTTGATGCAGTATAATTTGGTTATAGTAAAAGGATTAATCTGGGCACTCCCCTGCTGATCATTAAATGCAATTTATCACAGCAGATACAGATCCATAAAAGACTGAGCTTTCAAAATCAAAGGTGTGCATGTAAGCAAAATTCCCACCTTATGAGGACAGAGTACATTTTTCTAGGTATTGCAAAATTCCCAGATGAATCTGAATGCCAAAGCAGGTCAATCAAGTTATAGTTGACTCTAACCAGTGCTCCCTTATCCTGATAAATATTTCACCTGCATCCAAGTCAGCCTCAAGCAAATGCAAAGTTTTCTTCTCCTCACATGAAAAAAGATCTCACCTTAAAACCACAGAAAATCACTTTGATTCAATGGCTACAATAGGGGGAAAAACCCCAGTCGGTACAGGTGAAAGAAAAACATGACAACTCCAATACATCAAGGTTTGTGTGAAATGATCATAGCAAGCGTGACTGTAATGACACTGGCGTGGAAGCAGGCAACAGATGCCACTAAAAGGCAGGTGATTCTACACATAACCAAGAGAAGTATTGCCCGCTTTACACTGAAGGAGTTCAGCACTGATGGAGTGAAGAGAAATGCAACTCCTTACATTTAGGTCAGTGAAAAATAGCTGTGCTTTCTCTTTCCTTCACTGCCTGTCACTTTTCTATGTGATCACCCATGATATTAAAAAGCAGAGGAAGAGCTAAATTCTCAAAGCCAACTGCTAAATTTAGTTACTTCTGTTAACATGCCACATGCTCAGAGAGAGAAAAAAGTTTATAGTGATGACAGGTGGAAATAACTACAGGAAAGAGTAAATAAACCCAGCAGCAGGCATAGTTTTCCCTCTTGACTTTGCCTCCAAAATCAGCTGCATCTACAAGGAGGAAATGCCAAACAATCCACCCCTCTACGAGTGTCTTTCATCTGCTTTGCAACACAGGCAGACTCCAGCTCTTCCCTGCCAACGAGGAAAGAGGAGAAAGAGCATTGCTACACATACACGTCCATGGCATCTGTCAGAGAGGCCAGTGCTGAAGGAAAGAGCAGAAACCACAGCCAGTTCCCCACAGGGTACAGCCACACTGCTGTTGCAGACGTAAAACAAGCTTGCCCTGACCAAAGCTCGCCTCTGGGTTGTAACTGTATCTGGAATCACCAGAGAGAAAACCACATGCTCCCATGACGTACCCAAGGTTTGGCCAGAGCTGTACCTGGATTAACATGTCCTTCTATGTCTCTGTGGGAGAGAAGCTGCCACAGCCTTCATCTGCTGAAAAAAATATCCTTCCTCAACATGGTTTCATGATGGGAAACACTTTATGGTCCCCAAAAGCTTGACATGTACCTTGGGGACAAGTTATTTTGCAGGCTCGCATTTACCACTTTGCCTTTGTTGCCTCCAAAGAAATAAACAGCACCAATTTTTTCAGCTTCCAACTGCTAAATTTTGACAAAAATCACTGTAATCATCATAGTAAATCAATGAGTTATTGTTGTCAAGCTAACAAAAACACTTGATTAGGGTGCATGGGGTGTGTGTGTCGGGGCGCTGGCTGTGGGGCTGCAGGGGTCTCTATGAGTAGAGACTGGGGCTGCCCAGAGCCGGTTCTGGATGGTTCTGCAGTTGCCTCAGCGCAGGGCACAGCTGAGCCCGTCAGTGATGCTGCCGGTGCCCCTGGGGAAACGTGTGTGAGAAAGGGCAACGCTCTGCCTGGCAGCGAGGAGAAACTGGGGAACAGATGGGGAACAGCCCTGGGAACACCAAGCCAGAGCAGAGGCAGGCAGAGGAGGCCTCCAGGCCCTGGAGCAGGGAGTCCCCTGCAGCCTGTGGGAGACCACAGGGGAGCAGATATTGACACTGCAGCCTTTAGAGACCCCATGCTGGATCAGGCTCATCCTGAAGGCCTGAAGCCTGCGGGAAGGATCCAACCTGGTGCAGGGGAAAATTATCAGGAGGAATGAGCAACAAAGAGGAACTGTTAAGGACTGACCACAATGCACCATCACCCCATCACCACTGTGCCGCTCCATGGGGAGGAGGAATGAAGAAGTCCATTTGAATCTGGGGAGAATAAGGGGGTAGGGAAACAGTGGTGTTACAATGTCTTTGTTTCTCATTATCCCAATTTATTTTAACTGGCAATAAATTAAACTAAATTTCCTCAAATCTGCTTTGCCCATGATGGTACCTGGCAAGTGATCTCCCTGTCTTAACTGTAATACATGAGCTTTTCCATCTTCTCCCCCATCCTCTTGATGGAGTGAGAGTGCAGCTGGGTGGGCATCTGTCAGCTGGCTAAGGTCAACCCACCACATAGTATTGGGTAGAAAAAATATGATTACAAGAGTGTAGAGCTCTATCTGTCAATACTCCTTCCTCACAGAAGGAAACTACGTACAAGAAATCTTCCAAGAAATAAACCAATAACATTTAGTATCTTTGACTTTTAGAATGCTGATGGGGCTGGTCATTGTCATCATAATTGATCTATTGACTTCAGATGTAAGTAAAAACTTCAAGCCTTCTGCTGTACAAAACTCCATGGCCAAGACAGCATAGCATCCACGATGGCATTTGCTTGCCAATTTCTGGGATTCACTTCTCTATAATGATGTGGTATGGAAGCAACAAATTTTACCAAAACTTAATTTGAGAAAATGCTGACAATTATCTGGCAAAAAATAATAAAAAGGAAGCAATTTCATCATATTGTTTTGCTTATTAGGTTAACTTTGGACATGAAAGACAGCCAAAGGGGAGTCATTAGTCTCTATACTAATTTGATACATTTTTTTCCTTTCTCAGTTAAGGTCAACTCTGCATGATAGAGCTTTGCCTTTAAAATCTAGAGGAGTTAATTTTCAATCTTGATAGCTGCTATGATAAACGGTCCAAAATAAGAGATGTAGCTCCTGGCTGAGCTACTGCTCTACCAATTGGATATATGAATTATCCTATCATCTCAATAGGGAGTTAACTCTGGGGACTAATGATGCCTTTTTAAGAGTCAGTCTCCGAACGCTTTTAACACACATGAATATAGACGATATCCATTTCATTTTTCTCCCATTTATGCAAAAAATTACTGCAATTGCACAGGCAAATTATCCAACCAAGCAGTCAAATAAGCAAAGAATCCAAGTAACAGGGCTTTGAGACCTTTTCTCTCTCTGCAATATGTCTGTCTCCTTTTGAAAAGCTGAGCACCTCTGATGCAGCTCAGGGGGAAGCCAGGCTCCAAGGGGTCCAGTTCATCCCCAGCATGGTGGCAAGCACTGGTTGGTTTTTTTTTTCCCTTCCCTTCACAAATCCAGTTGACATTTAGGAGGATGGAATGACAGTTTGAGCCAGTTTCTGTCTCTGCCTAGTGACTTGTACTCTCCCTGGGGCCAGCTAGCTTGAACAGAGGCTCTCTGTCTTGCATGACAGTGTAAGAAGTGGGAACCTTTCTGTTCCAAACACTGAGGTATCTTTGCAGGGCCATACTAGACTCCAGCCTTTGTCATCAGCAGGAATGCATGCAGACTATGTTTGCAGTCCTGCCTGCAGGTCCTAATGAAAAGTGTCATTTTGTCTTCTTGCAGAGAATGAGCCTGACACACTGGTGAGAGCCAGAAGCATACAGATCAGCAAAGGAAAATATTTGAGTGTCTATGTTATAAATCCTGCTCTATATAAATTCCAAGAATGGATATATGCAAAAGAAAGAGCAATGAGTTAAGTATTTGATAGACAAGGAAATAAACACCTGTCACTTACCTAATTAGCAACTGGATGTGACTTGTTCCAGAGATCTATAGGCAAAAATCCCTTTTCATTGGTGTAAGAAATGCATGTATGTGCATTAAAGAAAGCAGGTGTATCATGGAAGGTTTTGGAAAAACTGTCACATTTCTGCAGAAAGCATCTGCCCTGTAAGTAAAAGTATCATATATTTGTTTAACTAGCCAGGTAAGAAGATAATATATAACATCCCTGAGATCATCATTAGAAAACTTAGCATTTCCTGAGGTACAGACAATATTTAGAGCACAAGGTCTCCTCTTCTCCAGGCAGAATGTAAGCAGGAGGAGACAAGCCTGCAAAGATTAGCAAAGTCCAGGTGTTATCCTCCTCCATTCTCAAAAGTCTGTTGAGTTCATGTGGCTCAACACCATTCAGTAATGCCAGCTGCCAGAGTTTGGGGGGGCCAGGGCAGGGTGGCCAGGGCTCTCTGGTGCAAGGTTCCTGCTCCTGCAGTCAAAGCAATAAAGTAAAAATCTTTGCTATCACTGCCAGGGAAAATTTTAAGGGGATTACAAAGGATAAAGGCATTTTAACATTGTGCTTTGAAGGCTCACACATATTGAGGAGGATTGGAGACATCTGGAAGCAGATTGAAGCCTATTATTCAAGACTAGGAGGAGAATATTTGACCATGCATACCACCACCACAAATCTTATCTGCATAGTGTGGGTCTTATCTGTAAGTGAGCTCCAGCACCAAACCCAACATCATCACTGAAAAGAACCCCAAATCCAACAACTTAGTATTGAAAACTTTGCAGTCAGCTGCATTTGGGGGTTTCCCTCTAATGTAGTCAGCAGATACCGGCTACTGCAGTGTACACAGCTACATGAGGCAGAAAGTTTCTACATCTGCGATGGCTCTCAGAAGAAAAACAAGGTAGTAAATCCAAGTGGCAGCATGGGACTCTGCTCTCTTTAATTAGTTAAACAAACTGTTTGAAAAGCTTCAGGGCAATAGCTTCTTTGCTTTTGTACTTCAGGCACTACCTTCACCATTGTTGTCCAGAACCTATTGCATCATTCTATTAAAGCAACATCAAAAAATATTTTTAAAAACCCCACAAAAATCCCAAGCCAAATTGAGAAGAAATCCTTCCTTCTGACCACTTCTTTCCCTGACACATCAATTGCCTGGAAAAAACGGCCTTGCAGTTCAATCCAAAAGCTAGTAAACCTCATCTAAATGCTACCAGACTTGGCTGCCCCATCAGGATAAAGATATACTAGGGGCTTTCATGAGAATGGCCAGCCACCTGCCCTCTCTAACAGAAGTACTAACGTAATCCAAAAGTACCACCTGATCAACAATATCAAATCCACTCTCATAAACAGTAGGCTTTTTTCCAAGCAGCCAGAGTCATAATCCAGACATAATTTAAACAAAAATAAACAAAGCTGGGAGGGGTGGCTGACATGTAGGAACACTGCGCTGCCATCCAGGGAGGCCTGGACAGGCTGGAAAGCTGAGCAGGGAGAAACCTAATGAAATTCAACAAAAGCAAGTGTAGAGTTTTGCACCTGGGGAGGAATAACCGTCTGTATCAGTACAGGCTGGGGGATGACCTCCTGGAGAAGAGCTCTGTGGAGAAAGACCTGGGGGTCCTGGTTGATGACAGGTTGGCTATGAGCCAGCAGTGTGCACTGGTGGCTAAGAGAGCCAGTGGGATCCTGGGATGCAGCAGGAGGAGTGTGTCCAGCAGGTCGAAGGTGATCCTCCCCCTCTCCCTCTACCTGCCCTGGTCAGGCCCCACCTGGAGTATTGTATCCAGTTCTGGGCTCCCTGGTATAAAAAAGACAGGGACCTCCTGGAGAGAGTCCAGAGAAGGACTACGAAGATGATTAATGGCCTGGAGCATCTCTCGTATGAGGAAAGGGTGAGTGAGCTGGGATTATTCAGCCTGGAGAAAAGAAGACTAAGGGGGGACCTTATTAATGTCTATAAATATCTTAAGTATGGGATGCAGGGGAAAATGGCCAGCCCCTTTTCAGTGGTCTGTGGGGACAGGACAAGGGGCAACGGCTGCAAGTTGGAGCACAGGAAGTTCCGCACCAACATGGGGAAGAACTTTTACACAGTGAGGGTGACAGAGCAGTGGAATAGGCTGCCCAGGGAGGTGGTGGAATCTCCTTCTCTGGAGATATTCAAGACCCGTCTGGACACCTATCTGTGCAATATGAGCTGGGGAGCTGCTTTGGCAGGGGGGTTGGACCCGATGATCTCTCAAGGTCCCTTCCAACCCCTACGATTCTGTGATTCTGTGAAAATATCAAACCCAAGCACTTTATGGTGTACCTCAAAAGTCATAGGAGGTAACAAAAATATGAATCACAAAGCATGTTTGAAGCATATTTCTTGCAAGACATTGTGCCTAATAAAAAGGTTATCCCACTTGCTTCAGCTGCGTTCTCCTACCACCTCTCAGCTGCGGGCTCTGTCCCCAGTGCAGCATGTTGCAGCACTCCAACCTCGTGACCTGGAACACTGTGGCAATCTCCACGTCTCCAATGCAGAGGAAAAAGTGCACATGCTGCTGCTCCTTTGAGCATTGAACAAGACCTCTCATACATCGCATGTCTCTGACATTTTCTCCACTCAGGAGATCAGAAAGCCTCACTACCATTTAGCCGAGGTGCTGTTAGCATCCTGTCAACTGCCTTGCTCAGACAGCTTGTGCAAGAGGAAATATCCTCCAGACACTCTTTAAACCCAGATGACCATCGAAGGAAGCTGATAAATAATGGCTCAGAGCTTAAGTTTAGTAGGTCTGCCAAAAAAAGTTTGAGGAGGCATATTTGAAATGCATACTTACATTCATCTATTAACTGCTTAGTCACTTAAAAATCTTTGTATATGCAACATGGTTTACAACTGCTTATTTAAAGATTAATACAGAGCTATACATAGAGTACACTAAATTATTTCCCCTAATACTTTCTTCAGATATTAAGTGCAATCAAGAAAATACTTTCAAGATAAATCGGCATTTGACAGGGAAAAAAATTGCTCTTGAATCATTAATAAAAAAGAAAGGATATTATTAAGAAAGAATTGCTTTCAACCCTTCTAATTATGACCAAATACTTCATGGCCCTGAAATCTGTAGCAAGCCGTAAGAATGATCAGTCTGCCAAGATAGTTATCTGCTGAAATCTGAGGCATAATTATGGTCAGTGAAACTCCTAATCTTGAAAGACCTTAGATTTAATTCTTTATGCTATCAATCTCTCTCTCTCGCTGGATTTCCTCCATGTTACATTTGGCATGATTAACTGTAAGTGGAGGATAGGTCCACAGAATTACTTGCCATCTGAACTGGGACAAGGAAGGATTATTCAGTGCCTCCTATACGACAGACATGTTCAGTGTTAACCTTAACCGCTTGTGTGCTGGGATAGGAGGCAACAGTTGAGACAAAAGCCCAGTTCAGGAGGCTTACCAAATACACAAGTCAGGTAGGGACTGCACAGATGCCTGAGAGCACCATACAGTCCCATGCACACACTACACATTGCTGCCATTAAGTCTCCACTGGATGTTGGAGCAGTTTCATCAGAGGGAACAGGACAGGAAAGTAGATCATTCTTGGTTAGGTCTAACCACGTCATTGGGATCCAGCCACTGCAAGATATGACAGGGTAGTGCAAAATTGACTGAATATAGCTGTGCTACCACCAGTCAGCCAAGCTGACACATTCTAGGTAGACCACGTTTTTAAGCATACCAAATATATAGAGATAAAAACATTCTTTTTGGAGGAGATTGCTGAGAGCAGGGACTGAGGACAAGATCTGAACTAAACTCAATCACTGTAGCAGACTCAGCTCCATGTGGCTGGGCACCAGAGGGAGAAAGAACTACTGTGTCTTGATGAGTTACTATCTGTAAACAGTAAACACTATAAGAAGCTAACATGCAATAAATTCCTAAACCCCATGGTTACAAACTAGAAGCCTGAAGCAGTATCTTTGATACTGTGAAATCAGTCTAGAATGCAGGTGGACTCATATTCTTCATCCCAGATCAATCCATGAAGTCTGGACCCTGCATCACTCCAAAAGTGAAATACAGCCTTTTCTGGTAACAATTACTACCTCTCTCAGATTTCAAACTTCAATGGAAAAAAAAAATCCTATTGTGACTTTATCTCTTCTGTCAAAATATTTCTGTTTGTCTGGCAGGCATGACAGAAAAAGTTTTTGCAAGCCTATAGATCTCCCTAGTTAGAATCTGAAACAAAATCTGGCTTTATCACTTAATGACCCTTGAGACCATCCCTGATTTTCGCATCATTTTGGAAAGTGTCTTTATGTTGTTTTCACAGAACCATCCAGCACATATTGCATAAACAGCCAAGATGATGGGGTGTTCTCATGACAGAGAATTTAAGATGACAGAGCATCTTGGAGCTTACAAATATGTTCCAAACTGTTTCCATATGTTTTTTTCCTAATGGCAAGAAAAGAAAGGAAGGGTTTCTCTATTAGAAAGATCCCTCTGTAAGTGGGTTATACTCCTAGCCAAGCACTTCTGCAAATCTGCTTTAAAGCATGAACCTTGGGTGAAAGCAACTGGTTTGTCTTCATCTATCTCTAGTGCACGTTGACCAGTACCAAAGCTCAAAAGAGTGCATGGGGCACTACAGATCCCTTTCACCAGAGCAGCAAGGGAGTAACTTTGAGGTACTCTTTCAGGGTCTTTTCCTACAGAGTTGTTATTATTAGTCTCTGCAACTGTATTCCTGTGGGTCCTATTATTTTTCCATCTCATAAACACCACAAATTATTACAGTTAAAAATGTAAAAAATAATTTTAAAAGTTCTCACATGCTCTCATTCCAAATTTAAAGTACTGCATTGGTGTGGGGGTCTGAAATGTTAAAATTTTAACTGTTAAAAAAAAATTTCTACTTGTCTTTTTTTTTTGTGAATCACAGAGTGTCTGCATTCTGCACTGGACTGATTTGATATTGGCAAATGCTGAATTATGAAACCCTATAGGTAAAAAAGAGGTTCAACATCAATGTAATTTAGTAGCTGCTACAAGTGTGTGCCATTATGAAAATACTCAGTTTGGCAATCATGTAGTAAAATAATCAATATTTAATATTATTACCAAAAAAATATTGGCAAGTTATATCTTTGAGCCATTATATACATTCAGGTAATTCCACACACACACCTTTTTTTTTATGCTAGGAGAGAAAAAAAAAATATAAATAAATCTATTTCCTTCCAAATATCCATTTGAAGAAATTACTTTTATAGAACAATATAGTGTAGTATTTCTGAAATTCTCCCACCCCCCCCCCCACCTCCAAAAGAGTAGAAATTAAGATCTTAGTACAGGGTTAACTATTTTGCATCAGAAGAAAACATGACTCATTTGCAGTAGGAAGGTTATGATCATTAATCTGCATAAATATGTAGAAAGCTGTGTTATATATGCCTGCACTGCACTTGAGAAAAAAACCCAACAAAACAACACAAAATTCATAATACAATGTCATGGGTCATTCATTTTTGAGAGCAACTATCTCCCTCTGTACCCCCCAACCTATTCCCTTTTCTCCCTCCTCCATTCAATTCCTCTAACACATGATTTCTGTCATGTAAATCTTAATGGATTTATTGACAAAAATGTTTTGGACTATTGGTGAACTCTGTTATTTGCTGTGGGAGACTATTTATTACCTTGCAGGTGCTTCAGGGGGAAGTCCGTTGTTTGGTGTGAAAGGGGAGCAAATGGAAAGTACAGTCTTCATTAAAATGGAGCACACAACCAGAATCAACCTCTACCTCATCCATGTGGATACTGATTTTTTCCATTTCTGCAACACCGAGCTCATCACAAGAGGCTGCACCAGCAGCTGCAACTGTGATATTCAGATTCCTTACCAGAACTGATGAAATGTCTCAGTAATTCAGTGTTTGCTTTTTGCTTCCAAGTGACAAGAATAAAATGTATTGTCTGCACTCACTGCTTCTAACCACTGAAAGCTTACTCACAAATAACAATTAATATCTTCTCCTTTCTCACCCAAAAAGACATATCAGCTATTTTTCCTTTAAAATAAATTTAAATTAAATTTAATAAAAGGTTCTTATTAACTTTTATTTACTGTTCCTACTAAAATACAAAACAAAACTCCAACTACAGATTCTTTACTATTTTGAAATAAGGCTGCATAAGCTTTTTTCTCCAGTTTCAACAAATAATTCCAAGCAAGGACTTTTGATGAAGAGTTAGTAATTGTTAAGTATGATACTTATTTTAGCTCTTGCCTGAAGAAATGTTAAGTGATCCGTCAGATTCCAATTCTGAAAAAAAGGTCCAAATATATCCAAAATATTTCAGCCTGGACTGAATCTTAATGCTGAGGTCAGCTCATCAAATCAGCCAAATATGAGTAACATCCCTAACAAAGCAAAAAACATTGGATGGCCACAAACAAGGTTCAGGTCTAGCAACAAAGGAAAACCATGGTGAGACTGAAAGGCTGGGATTTTCCACTCTATAGAGAGGCAGGATCCTGTGGGAGATCTGTATGAAACTGGTGGTAATCAATTATGGTTCTGCAGCTCCAGACTGTATGTCACACGTCCCAGCCTGGGAATGTCACAACCAGTGCCTCCATGCTGGGGCCTCTCATTGCACGCAGTCAGGACTGAATGCCTTCCAACCCATCACACAGTGTGTCCCTTCACAGAAGCAACGGCAGTGCAGCACAGAGGCATCATTGTCGATTACAAACAGGTTTAGATATACCATCAGTCTATCCCTGTCAGGCCACAGCTTGATATTAGTTAATTTTCCTTACTGAGAACTTTGCCAGCAGAGTTTTTGATGATGTTACTGATGAATCCCAGCGGCAGACCAAGTATTCAGCCAAGTGAGAAATCCTGGAAGTACAATGCTGTCACACCTGCAAGCCTAAGTAAAGGCAACTCCAAGCTCTGGACAATGGGGCAAACATTTCCTGGATTTTGGATTCCAGATTTCCTGGTTGGCTGATTTGTGAGACCCTAGGAAAACTCAACAGCAAGGCTCACTAGCAAAGGCTGCAAGATAGGTGATGCCTGGCTTCTCAACCATAGAGCCAGGAGCTTTAGAAGATGAGGACTTCTTTGCAAAAGCAGAAGCTGATACCAGGTTGCATTCCTTGAGCTTCAGGCCTTCTTTAAAAAAAAACTAAACAACAACCAAACCCAAAAAAACCCCACAACCAAAACACAAACCCATAAAAACACAACTGTGTTTGAATCTGCTGATTTGTGTAATACATAGTGAAGGCTAATGGCGAACTCAAACAGTGACAAGGAGCAGACCTTGCAGGGATGCTCCCTCATTTCTTCCATCTCAGCTAGACAGACCCTCTTGCACCCTTCTCTTGCACTAGCTCTTCTGTTCGTTGAGACTGACTTTAGTAAGCAACACGACTACTTTTATAAATTTTTACTGGGCTAGTCAGCTGAATATTTTCAAAAGCACTCAACATCAGAAAGAGCACACAGCAGGGAGGAGGAAGGAAACAGGACAAAGTTTCTTCTCCCAGTTTTGGTAAAGCTATTGGACCATCTTAACCTCTGTGAAGTAACTTCACTCACACTCAAATTACATAAACTCTGGGCACATTTCAGTGTTTCTCCAGTGCTTTCAGCCATTTTCTAAAATGCCATTTTGCTGCTAAAATGCTCTTCATCCCTAAATGGTGCTGGCAAAATTGAAAAAACACAGATATCCAACCAGATGTGCATGGAAATAAGCAAGTGAGTTTAAGGTAAAATTTGTATCCAGAGTCTGCATAGGAACAATCTCCATATGATTACTGCTTATGGGAGTAGTGTTTCTACACACTTCAAATCATGGCCTGTATGAAGGGTGCTATTTTCCAACACTTTTACTCATTAGTTGGTCCTGAGTTCAGGCTTCCTGGATAAAACACAGTGAATAGCCAAGAGAAGGTACAAAGGAATGGCTCCATTTATGCTTTTGCTGGACATGTTGAAGTGGAGGCAGCCATTACCAAAAAGCCCAAAAACCAAACCAAACCAAACCACCTTTGGTGTTGCGTAGGGGTTAGGCTGCCCACACAGACACTGACCATGAGAGAACAGCTGAGTCCTACCCTGGGGAGAAAAGATGACATGGTACTCAGATGTCATGAGGAGGGGATGCCAGAAAAAGGGCAAGAAGGTGGCTATAAGCTTCTAACAAGTATAAGGTCTGCTAAAAAACTCCAAATCCTGCACCTGACAACTGCATGAGAACAGAACATTGAAAAGCTGTTCAGTGGCATGGTGGTGGACACGAACATCATGACAGGCAGCAGAGATCAAGTGCTGAAAGTACTTCACCCCCAAGAGAGGTTTGCATCTTGCTCCTGAGCTGGACTGCTGAGCTAAGCTGTACCATCCTACTGAGAACAGAGAGAAGGAGGTCACAGCCCCAGCAATATTTTTTCATCATTATTTCTCTGTGGAGTTATCAAGTCCCACCTTTTAAATCACGGCACTAAGAGCATAAGGGCTTATCATATTCATATTAATGGCATACTTAGTGCTGCCACTAGCTCTTTCCTGCTGAACAACTCTAAACTCACAAGCCTTTTGCCATTTATCTGTTTGACTCTCAATGCAAAGCAAATTAAAAACTGCACCAATAGGGTACCAAGACACCAGAAATTGCCCTCCAGGCACACTGTCAACAAAACTGCTGCTTAAAGCAGGGCAATGAACAGAGAAAAACCTCAAATTCCTGTTTGAATCAGCTTTGTGTCTACATAAGCAGGTCAGAAGGAAGCAACCATGGGAGCAGTGAGTCCTCAAAAGAACAACCATCCCTCCATCCCGAGCTGATGTCAGTGCTACCTTGACAAATATCTTGTTGACAAAGCAGAATAAATGGCTGCTATTCAAAGCAGCTTCCCAAAGGAATGGGTAAAGTCCTGATTCACATACCTGGCTGCTGCTATTTTACTACAGGATATGTTTGCATCTAGCAAAGGTTAGAATCATTCAGAATACTCAGCTCTTGCTCACCTGCAAATATAGATTAATAACTACTGTATTTACCCATATTCAATAGAAGAATATTTTGACAAGTCTATTTGTGTATTCAGGAGAAAGGCTACATTAGAAATTTTCACCCTCTTCTTCCCTGACAGCACCTTTTCTAGGGTGCCCTCTGCTATAAGTTCACATGACTCAGAGGAGAAACCCTTCATCCCAGCCTTGAGAACAGCTAGAAGCATAGGTTGGGACGCAGACCACAGGGCCTCCACTACAGCACTCTCATCATATAATACTAAATCCAGAACAAGTTTGCCAAGGCAAAATGGACATCCTTTGAAATGATACCATGTAAGGTGTTCGGTGCCATTAATGGAGGGACTACAACATAAATTCAGAGACAAATACATCACCTATTTTAACTAAACAGAATAGAGGTATTTGCCCACAACATAACAATATGAAAAGGTTACTACTGCATGACATGGTAAGATACAGCAGGGAATAAACTATACACTGTTACTGAAAAGATTGGGACATGTTTTTAAATTATAAAATGTGATTGTTCACCTATGAAGCCTTAAGTTTTGCATTTTCAAGTGTCAATTCAGATTTTATGTTCTGTCATAAATCTAAGCCTTTGTTCAGCTACATGGCTGCGTGCACAGATTTTAAAACATCTTTTTATGCAAGTGTCCAGCACACAGACTGCAGCTAGCCTGAAAGACAGGAGTTAAGTAACACTCATAATGAGGTCATGAAGGTTTTCTAATTCTTACAGTTAGTCCTTCTTTGAATGAAACTATTAATGGATTTATGAAAAATTAAAATTTAAGCATTCAGCTCACCAGTTGCTGCAGTTGTCGAAATGACAGCTTAGTATTCATCTATCATCCTTCACAGGTTGCATAAAATTCAGGTGGTAATGTCAGATAGAGATCTAAAAAACCCAGAAAGTGTTTTAACAGCTTCAAGCTGTTTCTACATTGTCATGCTATATAAGTATTGCTGATAAAAAGAATGCCATATCAGTTTTCCAGCTAATACGGAGTTATACAATGGAATTGGATATAAAAATTAAAGTCTTAGTATCTGCCAGTTAAGCATTTGCCTGAGTTAGTCTCAGAAGAAGATTGAAGTCTAATGGACTGTCTTGATCTCACAGATGTAATGTGAACCCAATTCAAGCTTGCTTTGCTATAGGATTTTTTTTTCCTCACAATATTTTTTAAGACTATCCTGGGGATTTGCTGTCCTGATATGAATTGCAGTTTGAGGAAACCATGTTCCCAGTCTCTATCAGACCTATAAAACCTTGGAACAGTCTTACATGTTCTTGAACATCTTTAATGGCGCTTTAGAAGCTTGTTTACAGGCTGACAAAAGAAGAATGAAGATTGAACCTTTTTTCTGAATCAGAGGTGAGCTGAATCACATTTTGTTTAGAGCATACCTGCAGAGCCACTGATAACAACTGCGGTGCATCTGCTGATAAAGTTTGTCAATTACCCTCAGGTAACTTCAGGTAAAAGCATTAGTGAAGACATGAAAAGAGGGAACTGACCCCCAGACTGACATGCATCTATGCAAAGGTTAAAGATAAATTCTGCTTCTTCATCTGTACTTGAACCTTGGTAATTCCATTTTCATCACTTATTATCTATGCTAGCTAGCTGCTATCAATACAAACATGCTTTCAATTTACTCTCAAGACAAACCTCCAACGAAACAAACGTCTGGGTGAGATGCTACTACTAGGTGTAGTGTAGGGGAAAGTGGGAAGCCAGAAGATTAATTACTGGGCTTAAAAATAGTTTAAGAAAAGAAAGAACAAAATATAGGAATAAGCTTTCAACAGTGTGGTGAAAAAATGCTCTGTTACAGAACCTCTGTATATTCTACAATCATCAGTTATCTGGGAAATGGAACAAACATTCAAGTGTTAAATGAAAGTGCCAATGGCAGATGAACATGAACATAAGTCCTTCTTAAACAATATAAATCCTCAAGAGGAACACAGGAGAAGCAACAGTGAAAGCAGTCACTTGGTGAAAGCCCATGCTGGCAAAGTTGTACAGTGCACAGCAAAAGAGCAAGCACAGACCCACTTCAGATAAAGTTCTCTTAGAACCTGCAATCACATTCAAAAAGTGATGCAGTGTGACCAACGAAAAATACAAAGAGTGGCAAATAGCTGCCACTTATGAAAACTTCACCAGCTGGAGAGAGCAGTATTCTTAAGGATTATACAGCACATTTTGTGTCAAACCAAAATATATTGCTGTACCCTGGAGGGCTTCAGAGGTTTGCTACTTCAAGTAGCAGTTTGTGCCTCTTGACACTGTATCAGGACAAGACTAATGCATAGGACCAGCCTGAACAGTAGGTTTTCTAGAAGTTCACATAGACTTGTTTTTAGGAAACCCAGACCCTAGAGGTGACATCAGACATGGATTGACCTACACCCAGCCTGAGGGATTTTGGCAATATACATTTCCCCAGACAATACAGAAAATAGCCAAATCCTAATACCATTTGAAACTCTCCTCCCAGCAAAATTACAGTTGTTCTTCAACTGGATTAAAGAAAAGTTCCTGTAAAAGCATCCTGAAAAAAAAAGGCATGTCAAGATTATTAAGGCTGTTAAGCTCCTTTTAAGACTCATGAATATATTAATGAGAGATACTGAAATGGAATAGCACTGTGTTTATTTCCACGAAACAGAGCATTACAGCAAAGGGTGATACTCACTCACAAAAGATAACTATCTATCTTTTACAGGTCTGAAAGGCCTACTGTATAATTTATACAGCATGGGCATCTTTCAGCATAATGATTGGTTTATGTACCTTTACAATGTCTTTACACATTAAAATTATATACACCCATATTCACAGTTATAAGCAAGGCATTTACGACAAAGCCAGCAAACTTTCTTGGGAAGATTATTCTATTAACACATTAAATACAGTGAAAAGGATATTTAAATTGTACTATTCCTTTACAAACACAGCTTCTTTGGCTTAGGCCTAGACAAACAAATATATTTGTAAACCACATAGTTTTTTTAAAAGGTGAAATATCAAGGACATATTAAAACATTATCCCATTTTTCAAGAGGAAGAACAATCCTGACCAACTGGTTTGTTCATCATCAGCATAGAAAAAAAGTAGGTAAAGATGCAGCAAGAGAAAAAAAAATTAGTAAAAACCTCTTTGGTTAGTAATGTGATCTCCTATTGATGTCTGTATTATTTCCCTATTTATAACTTCATCCTTAAAAGCTGGATGTGCTGAGGCAGATTCCAATGCACACCGTTAGCAATTATTGTAAACTGTTAACCAACTTACAGAGCTCTGGCCTCTTAATCAAACAGCTTCTATTTTAGGGCAGAAACAGCATCACATTGACAGGCTTAGGACAGGCTGACCAGCTGTGATCCTTGCTGGAGTTACGTCACTTCCAAACTCAATTATACCAGCACAACAATGGCAAAATTCATAAACAGAATAGAGACTTCAGCATGAGCTATCAATCCCCAATGAAGAAATCTATCTAATGCATATTCAGCCTCATTAAATGATCCAGAACCTGCTTATTCATACAAAAGCTCATGTATTTGGATTAGACGTCATGTATGATTAAGAACTCAACACAAACTTTGGGATAACTCTCAGTGTTCAAGTCACTGCAAAATAAAACTTAATAACATACATGTTATTTCATGTGTTAGTAAAAACTTCCTGCTTTTTAGTGCTACAGACATGGAAACTTTACTTCATGAGACAAAATACTCTTGTGGTCCATAATATTCTGGTATGCTTCTCTTATCAAGCAGGCTGAACTCCCAACAGCATACCAATACACTAGAAGAAAACATCACTGGTAAAACTTACTGACATTTATGACAACATGCTGATTGTTATTAACTGAAGACTAAAAAAATATCACTGATATCTTAATGTCATTAATGTTTTCCACTAAATGCTTAAAACAGAAGCTCTCTATACAACTCCTACATAGCTTTATCTGAGGATGGTGGGAATTCACTCTCAAACAATTACAGTTCCAATGAACCTGCTATAATAAATCTGCACATAGCACACCGTGGTTCACTTTGCTGACTTTCATATTTGCACTGAAAAACTTGCTGTTAGGAGAAACCCGGTTTATAGTGCTGTTGGGGAAAATACCAACATCATAATGGAGGTATTTGGCAATTATGAAGTGAGGGGAACACAAGAACAAAGATGCAGTACTGGCAGAAAAACAAAGTTATGTTTTTACAGAAACTTGTTGGTATTTTCCTCTTCTATTCCAACTCAAGGCTCATCATTTCTTTGCTGCGGATTTACACCTCTCTCTTGTTAACTTTCAGTGCCTCAACACCTTTCGACTCCTCACTGCATCACAGGGATAACAACAAAAGTGCTGTGAGTATCATGGTGGGACAGTTGAGTCCCTGAAGTTCCAGTTCATAAGAGAGGAGTTGTACCACTACAGACTTCCCCAGGCTGCTTCAAGGGTGTTCCACACTACCCACAACCACAGCAGACAGAACACTAGCTCTCTTACATACAGCTCTTTCCATCCTACTCGTCTGCTGACAATTATTTATTGAGTACTGCATTAATAGTCTTCCAGAGACATGTATGGCACTAAGTAATTATCAGAAGTAACAGAAAGGTTCAGGTCCCCAAGACTGAAGTATAAACTATCATAAAATCTCAGAAGAAGGATTTTGAAGTGGGTAATAATTAGCACAGATCCCTGTCTATTCTAAGCTGCTTGGGGGAAAGCACTTTGCCTGCAGTCACAGAGATGAAAAACATCTCCAGCATTCAACCTAAGCAAATTACAGTTTGAGATGTAAGCTAATTTGCAGTAATCTGATTTTAAAAAGGTTTAAACTGTTTCAAAATTATCAAAATGAGACATTTTTGTTTTCTTAAATAAGGTGGTTTTTTTCTCCTCTCCAGATTATCTTTTCAAAACCATCATCAAAATTCTAGTCTTCTACTGATCCAAGAAAAAAACAGAACAGAGGAAGAAGACTGCAACATGTTTCCTGTCCACCTCTATTAGATACCGTTCTTAGATACAGTAGGTAAGCACCTTCTTAAATGTTATTACTGTAACTGAAATCCCAGCAAACATGGCAAGGATTTCTAAGACACTATCCCAGGACCGTAGGTTGCAGTTGGATTCATCTGTAAAACGTTTCTTGCTGCCCTTTCACCAATGCCAACAGAACATAAAGTATATTCTGTGTGACAAGAAGGGAATGACTTTGCCTTTGCATAACTCTTTTTCTGCCCAGAAACTACAATAGATCAAAGGGGTCTTGGATGGATCATCCATTCAAACAGAAGTATTAAACATATTAGTAATCTGTCATTCCTTGTTCCTGCTTCATGACTTGCTACAATGTCTTTTTACTAACTCTATCTTCTCTTGGGTTTTTGAGGCTTTGTCGGGGAGGATGTTGTGGTTTGGTTTTGGTTTGTGTGTGTTTTATTTTTCTTTTCTTTCCAAAGACAGGAAGTTTAGAAGCATGGCAGAACTGTTTATACGTGTACCAAAAAATATGCCATGTTCGACACTCTCATTCGACAGCTTGTCATATCCATGGTGTTGAAAATTTCCAAGGAGAGGCCCATGTGTAATGCTGTAGTCACAAAGACATTTAAAGGCATGAAACAACACATGCTTAGATCAGTACATTATAGAACAAGAAATAAAACCTCAAAGTCATAGACTATGGCACTCTTCTACTGGCAAGGATACTTAAGTAAGACACTGAACTTCCTTATTCTTACAAAATCTATCAGGAACATTGTGATTAGCTTAAAGGAAATAAGCCATGACAGATTTTGGTTAAAAAAGGTAGAATTTACACTTTAACATTTTAGTGTAAAGATTCTGTATGTCCAAATGAGAACAATTTCACCAATAATTGTAATCCTGCTATTTTTATAGTTCTTGCTTTAACTGTATTCAGATATATACTATCTATAGAAGACAATGGACTCTGCAGAATTTTAAAAAGGAGATGCAGTTAAAAGATTCAGAACATTGGTTTCCTTTCCAATGCTTTCCAAACAAGCATGTAAAAAACCCCACTCTTATAAAAACCTTTTGCCCTGCCAACCTAAGAAACTTTTTTTCTTGGACAGATTCCAAATGCTGTTAAAGTTGTGCATCACTGAGATTAATAGTGATGTAAAGGGAGTTGTGAATTTTATTACGAGAATGTACTGATGTATTGTCTAGGGGCAGCAATTAAGCACTGGCAAGTATTTCTATGTCCTAATTCCTGGTAACAAAAATTCAGAGAGCTTGAAACTAGTACTTGGGTAGAATATAAAGTTTGATACCATGCACTTATTTGACCCGGAAATCAAAAGCCCAGTACACAATCCTAAATCCTCATACACACAACTAGTGTCTCCAATCACAGTGCACTAAAGTTATTTCTGTGCACTCGAGTTTTACCTAGAAGAGAATCCTGCTGACATTAAAGCTTCTTTGCACAATTTGACATACTACTTTGATTTTGAAAACTCATTTTGCTGTCATTTCATCTATTACCCCAAAACTTCTTTGGGACTTAAATCCTTTGCAAAAGCCAACCAGCTGGAAAACGGATTTCATATCTTAAGAGCCACAGCCACACATAGGCGTGCCATGCCAGATGGCTTATATAGGACATATATATTCCTCACCCTTCTGCAATAACATTCTTCTGACATCCACGTCCTCCTTCACTAATATTATAATACCACTAGGCAGGGAACCAGGGAGGAGAAATGAGGATTATTTGTTTGCTCATTGTTTGCTCATTGCATGTTACTCAGTGCCGCGGATCCTTCAGAGTCCAGTGCCCATCGCGCGGGGAAGCACAGCTTGACTCAATGTGAGTGACTTAAGCTTCCCTTTATTGTACTAGCACAGGCAGTATATAGGGATGGTTACACACCTGGCATTGGCTAATTGGCTATATTCTTTGCTTACAATTATACAGATTGGTGAAAACCTCTAGTTACCTCATTACTTGTCCACGTGCAAGGCACGGGGGGGATGCATGCTCCCTACCCCCAGCCTCTGACTCAGCACAAGCCAGTGCTTTCTTCAAGGCCACAGCACCTGCCTTTGTTTCTTACTTTCAACACTTTCCCATCGCTAAGGCCTCTTATTATTTACAGTACTCTCCCTCTGCCAGGGCCTCTGTACTCTGTACAGAGACTCCGTTCACACACTCTCCTAGCCATTTCTCCACAACTCAGTAGATGAAGCATAAATACACCCTTCACACAAGAACTTTTGAGGATTCCCCATGCTCTTGCAGATAGCAATGCAGTCTGTAAGAATCTGGCTGTTACTGGGCAAGAGTGAGGAGGGAGTCTGGGACATCACAGGCACATTGCACGAATCAGAGTCTTGCCGTGTTACTACCTGCTGCAAGACAGAAGCACAGACAGCTTCCATGGGGCAGCACACAATAACCAATATTCAGTTGTTTGTTTTGGATCATTAGCAGAGAAGCCAACACATCCCGTGTACACCAGCTGTCGGGGGCTACCCAGAGAATGCTTCACTGGGCACAGAACTGTACAGCTTACAGGTAAAAATGAGCCAGGTCAGGCCTGTCCAGAAAAAAATTCTACGGCTTCTGCAGTTTAGTTTTAAGACCCTGATAGTAACAAAGCATCTGATATTCAGTTTATCTGTCCCTTTTTCTTAATTTTGTCTCTATTCTCCTAATTATATTACAATGTACCACACTAATTGGTGTTCACACATGGCCAACTCAGATACGGCTGGTCAAATTTACTGTGTCACACACCTAGCACAATTTGGGATTCCTTAAAATTCCAGTTGTGTTAGTTAAGCATTGCCTCTAAAAGGGAAGATACAACTGCACGATTTTCACAGTTCATTTAATTTTTCCAATGGTTTGTGCTAGAGAAAGACAGGATCTCAATTTGCATTTACTCATTTCCACCTCTGAGAAAATCCTGATGAGTGGCAAGAGACCTTCCACTTACATCCCAAACACCACACACACCCCACCCTTCTTCCAGGCATCTAGAATAAATCTACTAAAAGTACCAGAAACAAAACTTCTATCAGAAAACGATAGTGGATTTCCACAAGAAACGGGCAGTCTGCAAATTTTAAAAAGCTCATAAATATCTGCATTAAAATCATGGCAAAGCATTCTAAAGTGAGCTATAACAATTCCATGGTGGTAACATCTCCCTCGCTTAACGTGACGCTGTTTCACAAATTGAAGGTATGGTGGTGACTCTATGTGACATCCCTGCAATGCTGGCAGCCCCTTTTTCAGGACAGGAGCCCGCGTCAGAGCCCCAGGGTTACATGGACAATCTGTCTCATGCCAACACCAAACCACAGAAAATTTCTTCCTGTGAAAATTAAATTACCATTTTTTTGTAAATTGTACAAAGTGACAGGGTTTAAACAGATGACCACTTACATTCACAAATACATTGCCAATACACTACCAAGCCAGCACCTTTCTTTCTCCCTTTGTCTAACTAGCAAGAACACAGCAACCTCCATTCTGATGTGCCAAAGGACACGGAACACCTCTGTGCAGACTGAGACAGGGGCTATTCCACATACACCAGGGCACAGGGAGTGAGTAATGTAGCTTAACATAGAGCTGTCTTTGAAAAATATCTCTAAGCACGCTGACAAGAAAATTACTTTGGCCTGAGGCAAGCAGGTGGCTTGTGGGATCTCCCCAATCATTTCTTCACCCCTCAGTATTTACCTGTGAAGAGCCACTCATCCATCAGAACAGCTGTACAAACAGAAGCCCACGTTAGAAATTCAAGGCATATCAAACCAGAGCAGCAAGGCCATGCTGATTTGGTGAATACTGCATGTGTTTTAGCACTATGCAAGTTCCCAAAATAGGTCACGATCTAACCCAGGTTACAGATGTTTCTATGGACTCAAAAACAGGCACAAGACTCACAAGGCAGAAAGCCCATGTGAGGGAAAGCAGGAAGTGCCAGGTAAAGCAGGAAGATAAATTTTTCTCACTACGAGAAAAAAATGTTAATAAAATTTGGTTTTGCTTAACACAAAAAGCTTTCATGGAACCAAAAATTAATGAAAGAATTCATTAATTACTCAGTGGGCTGTCATTCATGTGATACAAATTGTAACTGCACTTGAAAGCAGGTTTTATCCACCCAGTACTCCCCAGGCTTGTTCAAAGCCATGCTGCCGTTGAATTTCTCCTGGAAAGCTGTATGGGCTTCTTGTGCCTTGGTGGCAGGGTGGCAGCATGGCCTTCTCCAGAGCACTCCTGAGCTCCCTCCTGCTGCCACATGTATTCAGTTAGCATGGGGAAAACCATCTCCTTGTACAACAAAACTCTCTTGCCATCCCAGTGAGACATCACTGTGCAGCACCCGTTGCTTCAAAGGCACTTCCTAAGAACATGTGAATCTTGAGAATGTCAGCAGCAATTACTAAAATTTAGATGACAGCACTTGAGCACAGACACCAAAGCATGTCACTATCCGTGCCTTGGAGGGACGATGCCCTGGGGTAATCTCTACCTGCACACCCTCACCTTGGGTTTCTGGTGTCTGTGTGGGGCACTGGAAGCCAACACATCCACCCCTCTACGAATGTCTTTCATCTGCTTTGCAACACAGGCAGACTCCAGCTCTTCCCTGCCAACGAGGAAAGAGAAGAAAGAGCATTGCTACACATGCACGTCCATGGCATTGTTCAGTCCAGGCTTGTTCAGCCTGGAGAAGAGAAGGCTGTGGGGGAACCTCATTGCAGCCTGCCAGTACCTGAAGGGAGCTTATAAGCAGGAGGGGATTCAACTTTTTAAAAGAGCAGATAATGGCAGGACAAGGGGGAATGGATGAAAACTAAAGGAAGGAAGGTTTAGATTAGATATTAGGGGGAAGTTTTTTACAGAAAGAGTGGTGAGGTGCTGGAACAGGCTGCCCAGAGAAGTAGTGGATGCGCCGTCCCTGGAAGTGTTCAAGGCCAGGTTGGATGGGGCCCTGGGCAACCTTGTGTAGCTCCAGGCCTGGAGGTTGGTGGCCCTGCCTGTGGCAGGGGGGTTGGAGCTCTATGATCCTTGGGGTCCCTTCCAACCCATGCCATTCTGTGATTCTATGATTCTATGGCATCTGTCAGAGAGGCCAGTGCTGAAGGAAAGAGCAGAAACCACAGCCAGTTCCCCACAGGGTACAGCCACACTGCTGTTGCAGACGTAAAACAAGCTTGCCCTGACCAAAGCTCGCCTCTGGGTTGTAACTGTATCTGGAATCACCAGAGGGAAAACCACATGCTCCCATGAAGTCATTCCTCCCCTTGGTTGCCCAGGGTTTGGCCAGAGCTGTACCTGGATTAACATGTCCTTCTATGTCTCTGTGGGAGAGAAGCTGCCACAGCCTTCACCTGCTGAAGAAAAGTCCTTTCCCAAATCGGGCACCTTGCTCCAGCATGCTGGTGCCTCTCTGGAAACACGTGTGAGAAAGGGCAGAATGCCACATGGCAGCGAGGGGAAACTGAGGAACAGTGTGGAGCACAGCCCCAGGAGCATTCTGTATTAGGAGAGCAGGAGGCCAGCTTCATGGCCTTCCTCTGCCCTGCTGATGGCACCCCTTGGAGCCCTCTGAAACCAGAGGTAAGATGACACCAGAGAGGTCACAAATGAGTTTTGCAAATGTAACAGAGCAGCAGGCTCTGTTTACCAAGGAAAACAAAGGGAGACAAAAATCCTCCTCTCCCCAAGAGGCGCTGCTGCCTGGCATGACACCATCGCAGGTGCTCTGACCTGTACTGCCACCTTCCACCACAGCCACCACCAGCCATGGGGACACCACCAACCCAGGCATACAGATAGAGAGCTGGAGACATTCAAACTCATCTCTTACATGGTAACATCCCCAGATTGTCACAGTCTTCAATTTCTGCATCTTTCTGAAAGCAATGCACCTAAGACACAAAGTGAGCACATCATAAGATCACCAGACAATGTACTAAATAACTGTGAATAGCCAAGGAAAGAAAAAGCAGTGTCCAAGCAAATTCCAGCACTCCATCAGACTGTATTACACCACACATCACACCCCAGCAGTAAGAAAAAAATGGCAAAATCCAGACTCAAAGGGCTCTGCCTCAGTGTCTGTGAGTACAACTAAATAAATAATTCTGCTCATCAAACACTTTTCACATGCTCCCTCCCCTAGAACTATTTGCACAGCTCTGAACTGCTTGGGTGTGAGTCAAATGAATTTGAACACACAGAAACCAACCATTTACTTTCCTTTTTTTAAAATGTTTGAGAGATTATGTAATATTTAATGAACTACACATAAGACTCAGTAATATACTATTCATATATTTTACATTATGTGGCACCATTTTTATCATGCATGCAATACTTTATTTTTTCATTAAAGATGGCAATTGGTATTACACATTTTTACAACAAATATTCACCTATTTGTCCTTCATGCAAAACAGATTTCCAAATATTAAAGAAATTTGAAGTTTCTGTACAGATTTTGATTATGAGCAGTATTCCCTGTCATTGAACTGTACAGAGAACAAAAAGGAAGAACCCAATTCACCTTATTGAATGCATCCATAAATCTATATACTGAAACTAACTTCAAACTCTGAACTGCAAATATATTTCACTGCAGGGAAAAACCCCAACAGCTAGGAGGTTCAGAAGTAGGATGAAACTTTAAAGCCATGCAAGAAAAGAAGTGATAAGATGAATAAAAACATAATAATCATACTGGCCTATACTCATCAACACAGAGAATACCTTAAAGCTGCACAGAATAGCAGGGCTTGTGACACAGTTACCATCTATACAGACTAACCTTGGGAAATTGGGATGCCAAGAGAAAGGAGGATGTTTTTGGACCTCCTGGAGAGAGTCCAGAGAAGGACTACGAAGATGATTAGGGGCCTGGAACATCTCCCGTATGAGGACAGGCTGAGTGAGCTGGGACTGTTTAGTCTGGAGAAAAGAAGACTTAGGGGGGACCTAATTAGTGTTTATCTTAGACATGGGATGCAGGGGGAATTGGCCAGCCCCTTTTCAGTGGTCTGTGGGGACAGGACAAGGGGCAATGGCTGTAAACTGGAGCACAGGAAGTTCCGCACCAACATGCGGAAGAACTTTTTCACAGTGAGGGTGAGGGAGCCCTGGGACAGGCTGCCCAGGGAGGTGGTGGAGTCTCCTTCTCTGGAGATATTCAAGTCTCATCTGGACGCCGACCTGTGCAATATGAGCTGGGGAGCTGCTTTGGCAGGGGGGTTGGACCCGATGATCTCTCGAGGTCCCTTCCAACCCCTACGATTCTGTGATTCTGTGATTTATTGGAAGATTGTGAGGACAGAGCAGGCAGGCAAACTGCACAGTCACCCCATGGAAAAAGGTGGAACTGGAGGTTCCAATTTCAATTTTGTACCAGGATCCCAAGTCTTAAGTGGCACAAAGCAGATTTTGCCTCTTAACCTGCTCTAAGCTCACTGAATCCCAAAAGAAAGGGACATCAAGAACATGTATAAATGGATGGACATCATGCAGTTAGATATTTTTGGTATTCCTGGAGTGGCAAGACTGCCTTCAGCTACAGATTCTTATTTAATACAGCAATTGCCAAACATACTGGGCTTTGATTTACCAGAGATATCTCACAGCTTTGCTGGAGTGGGTTCATGTGCTATGGGTATTATAGTTTATGTAGTGAAATTATATTTTTGTCAGACTCAACCATATTTAACATATTTTTTGCTCCTTCACTACCCTAGGATGTGTCTCTACACAAGATCAGTTCCAAGAGTAAAGTTTGGTTTGGATGTCTTTCAAGTTCAGACTTGCCCTGGACATTTAGAATCAAGACAGCTAATATTTGCCTAATATATCTTTGACTAAATGTTTTAGTAGACTCAGATTCAAGGTTTTGTAAAGGTCTGTTGGCCTTTGAGTTGGTCCATTCCTATTTTCAAGGCCCATCCTGTTCATTTGTTGTTCCGACACCAAAGTAGACTAATTAGTTTCTGACTTGCAGCACAGCATTTCTTTTTCTTTATAAAAAACCAAAAACCACCACAACAAAACAAAACCCCAAACCCACAAAAAAAAAAAAAACAACCAAATTTAATGTTAAAATTCAATTTATCATTTCTGTAAAACCAGCAACAGCATGGATGTAAAGCTAAAAGAAAATGATCAGATCACATAAAGTTAATAATGTGGTGCTAGCAGGAACATTTAATTGATTTACAGTGCAGCTCCATATATAATCACTGTGCCGTGAGTGAAGCTATAAGGTAGCCCATCAGTTCTTAGTGGGCTTCCTCAAGAGTTTCATTCACAAGCCTATTAATTAGCTTGGGTCCTTCAGCGTCTGCTGCTCACATTTAAATCACTTGTTTCCCATTATGCTGTGTACTATACGCTGCAGGCCCATAAACTCAGGCATTAATATTTCCATCAGCAGGACTTCTGGAAGTCAACTTTAATTATTATAGGTGAAATCTCCCTAATCTTTGCAAACAAAAATGATTAAAATACAATGAAGTAGTAATACAGTGATACTGTTAAGTACTGGAGCATCTTAGGTCAAATACAGTCTAGTTTATTCCTCTTAGTAGAAAAAAACATTTAAGATCAATGGTTTTGAAAATTCCAGAAAACATGACAAGATTTTTCAAGCATGTTCAGGTAGTGAGTTGATAAATTTAAGATTCTTTCAGGTTCTCTAAATGGTGTATTGTTCATCATACACCTGTTAGATGTCGTGATTCAGTTCACATGAAAAATAAGCTAGACTATATATATGATTAAAACTGTCAGCAGTATTTGCTAAGTGTGTCACATGCACAAAATATTTATATGGAATTATATTTAATTATTTTTAATATTTAGTTATTCATTCAAATTGACTATTTCCATATAAAATTAATTATTGCATTACTTAATGTCATGTTGCTCACTTATATTTGAGCACGACTTTGATTTACGTTGCAAACTAATATCTCCAGATTGTCAAAGTCAGCTTCCACAAATTAAAAGAAAGCTAATAGGACAGGATTAAAGAATAATGTAACAGTTGCAAATCAAATGCTCTCTACAGTCCTGTGGAATATAAACAGCTGCTTCCTGGGTTTTGAAAAAACATGGTATGATTTAAATCTTAATAATTTGACAGAATAATTTTATAGCACTTTAAAATATTGCCTGCAAATGAATCTGACAAGTGATGAAGAAAGAAATATTCTGTTACCATTTCAAATCATAGTTGTTGTGCCACACAAACAACAAAATTTAGAATTTTACTTCTAAACTAGAACAATGTCATCACCTGTACCTTGTGACACCTAGAAGAATGTCAGAGAACAGATGCCTTCAGGCTCTGACATCCAGCTCTGACTGAAGCTCATATTTTTTTGCTTACATTCCCTTCTCCAATGTTTAGCTGTTAGGTTTTTATTTCACTGAAAACAGTCCCACAACATTAAAATTGCCCTGTTCATCAGCCGTGCTAACAAAAAATAAGTGCAAACCAAACAGCATGGAGTCCTGCACCTCTAATCCACACACAACTGCCTGCTTAGGGATTCAACTGTGAGAATTATCCATCAGGTGAAGATTTACATAAAGATACAATAACGGATGCTGATAACAAAAACTTCCTTATTGTGTAAAACAAAACCAAACATCTCCAGTGGTTTCTATTATGCTATAAACCTTCAAACAGCCAGGGTTTAAGTTAAAACCAAAGCAAACAGGCACTGTCAAGTTATCCCACTTGGGTACTAGCAGAGTTACGCGATGTCCTGTGAAGCAGCTGGTGCTCACTGATCTCAGGGCAGGCACACTGCCTGTCCAGTGCCATTGCTCTGATTGTCTCCCACCCTATACTCTTTAGATCCATCTTACTGAGGCATTGTATGCAACAGGTAGAGAAATTAAATATTTTCATTTTATCACTTAAATGAAAACAGAATTTTTATCACACCTAAAAACTGGATTTCAGTTGCAGCAAATACAACAACTCATTGGGCCAGCCTGTGTTAACGACAGTAAACATTACCAATGAGAAGGAGGAAAATGCTTATTGCAATACCTCTGAATTACAGAGGATGTATTGCATTTAAACACACTGCTGGAAATGTTAAAAAGAGACAAACTGAAAGAGATTATAAAAACATATTCTGCTATGAAGCTTAATGCAAGATTCCCACAGAAGCCAACAGAAAACTGCCACAGGTTTGGGGTGACAGGCAGAACTGTTAAAGATGCTTTGAAGTCTACTCCAGATATTGGGATTCCAAAATTAACACACTTCACAGCAGTGCCTACCAAGAAAAGTTCGGTTACATTTTGCAAACCTTGAATAAAAAAGCTTTTCAAATTTATGTAGAAGTATTCTACTCTATTATCCCCCTTAAAGTCAATGAAAAAGTGTTGAGAAAAGCCTGACAGTTTCATTCTAGCTACAGCGTTGTTACACAAAACGCCTAGCAGATGTAGTAAATGAAGCCACATTTCAGTGGCTGACAAACCTCCCTTCCACTGTGTACTAGTGCCACAGCTTTGTCTCTCTACATATCTTGTTTTCTTTCACATCTAATTGTAGTTCCTGTTCACTAAGAGATTTGAAAATATCCAGGAGTCTTAGAAAGTGTTAAGTTACTAACTGGGTTGTCCTGTCAGGACTGAGAACGAAGGGCAACTCCATAGAATCATAGAATGGTCTGGGTTGGAAGGGACCCCATGGATCATAGAGCTCCAACCCTCCTGCCACAGGCAGGGCCACCAACCTCCAGGCCTGGAGCTACACAAGGTTGCCCAGGGCCCCATCCAACCTGGCCTTGAACACTTCCAGGGACGGGGCATCCACTACTTCTCTGGGCGGCCTGTTCCAGCACCTCACCACTCTTTCTGTAAAAAACTTCCCCCTAATATCTAATCTAACCCTCCCCTCCTTTAGCTTTAGTCCATTCCCCCTTGTCCTGCCATTATCTACCCTTTTAAAAAGTTTAATCCCCTCCTGCTTATAAGTTCCCTTCAGGTACTGGAAGGCTGCAATGAGGTCCTCCCGCAGCCTTCTCTTCTCCAGGCTGAAGAAGCCCAGCGCCCTCAGCCTTTCTTTGTAGGGCAGGTGCTCCATCTTTCCATATGCCACGTCCCACAACAGACATATGCAGTTCTCTATTTCAGTAATTGCTGTGCTCAGGGACGTTGAAGAACCGTTGTATTGAATATACATCTATTTACAATAAGTCTGTCAAAGCCTCTAAGTATAATAACATGAAGCTCCAACAACATTCTAGCAGGGCAATACTTGGTAAACACTCATGGATGGATTTTGGAGGCTGTTTCTCTTTGCAGTAAAAAAACCAAGGCTACATAATTATATATTACATACACACACACACACACACACATATTACTGTTCAAAACAAATAAGATCTAGGACAGCTAATCTTCCTTTTTAGGTGACAGCATGAGCTCTGTTATAAAGCTTTGGAGAAAAAGCCACAGACCTTTAATTAGTTCACATAATCATTGTGACACTGCTGAAATCTATATAATACTAATATTTCACTTGTTCCACTCAGGTGAAAGAATCCTGAGGCAGTTCATATACGATTTCACATGCTTTCCACCCTCACCTTCCATCATTTACTGTCTTTCACTCTAAAAGTTTATTAATTTGATCAAGGGCAAAGGATAGATAGTATGTTCCACCAGTTAATAAAGTTTATAAAGCACTAGGGGATCTACTTGGATGAGAATCATCACAGAAATGCAAGACTTAATCAGACCAAACCCAGCTGCTAATGCCAGAGAGATGTAAAACTCATTTAGAAATTAGAAGGGGTGGCTGAGCAAGCAGACAAAATTGAAAAGTTGCATTATGAGACACAGGTGCAAAGACTTTTAACCTAAGTTAAGGTTACACTTTTAAGGCTTAAAAAGAAAATACTGTGAAATGCACCTGAGGTGAGCAGTTGAAAGGCTCCTCAGACACAATGGGTGTGTGAATCACCAGAATTTACGGATGGGGGTGTAGGAGGTTCCAGCTGAGAAAAAATGTTTTAAAAAATATTTAAACACTGAAGCTCTATGAACATTATAAGCTGGAAGTTGCAACAGAAATGACAAAATTAGAGAGCTTTAAAAGAGTATTGAATAATCCAATGATGATTGAAAGAGTAACCTGCAAGCCAGTCAGAGCAGATGCATCAGAGGTATGGTTGTGTCTCAGGATGGTTCAGGTCTATTAGTCACCTGCAGACTTCATAACAACATACCCATGTGTATAACAGCATTCATTTGTCAACAAAGCACTAATATTTAAAAGGAGTAAATGAAAGAAAATACCGACTTCACTTCCAGATAACTCCACTGGCTCAGGCTGAGTTGGGGGGGCGTTAGTAAATCAATCCGTGATGTAACAAGTGTTATTACAGTGCCATCTAGTGCGAACGAGGCGTTTGGATGAAGATGGCAGATGGGTGAGATCTCTGTAGCCCACAGCACCACCACTGCCTGCCCAGGAAGGGGAAAGCCTCTCCATTGGGACCATGGTAGCTAGAGAGGTCATCCTGCTTCTTGCTACGAGGAGGGGATCTGGCTCGAAGAGTGATTAGAAAAGGATTTCCATTCTTCTTTTGAATGAATTCACTCTGAGTGTCAGTGTCACACATTTGGCATTTTTAAGTGTCTAGATTATGTGCTGGGCTACTTTTCTCCACCACAGTCATTTGCTCCTCCCTCAGTCACACAAGTGAGAACAGCTTTGTGCTGACAAACAGAAAATGCTCTGAACATGAAAAAATCCATCTCTTATTCGCCTGAATGAGAAAAGGCTGTGGTCAGCTTAACAAGTAACAGGCTGCGAAATACAACACTTCAGAGTGCATGCAGACTGGTAAACAGGCTCTGGGCAACTTTGAACCTGCACCTGCTCAGAGGTTTAGGAAGCCTCTTTCTCTCATGAAACCTTAAATAACGACAAGGCAGTAGATGCATCAGGTGACAAACTGAGAATAACATTAAGAGAAACAATGGTTAAATGTGAGTTTTGCATCTGTTAAATTCTAAAGTGAACCTCTTAGGCTTACCACACCGCAGGAGTTTTGCAAACTTTGAGGAGATACAAAGCCCAGCTGCTCACAAAGGTACAGAGCAAGCTTGGTTAGTTACTGTGCATGCAGGTAACATCGGGGCACCTCAGTCACACCCACAGGGGAGTTCCATGAAGGAAGAGCCACACCAAAATGCTGGCTTTGTTACAGAATTTTTGATTCCATCTTTTGTAAAGACAGGTTTGGGTCCAAAAAGAGAATGTATGTTCATACCTTCACCATGCAAGTGACAAGTACTCATTAAATCCACAGTTCTTTCCATGCAAACCCAGGAGACAAAAACAAAGTTCTAAGGTGCAGCTGGCATATTGGCTTCAGACCAGCTTTGCTCATTTAACTTCCTTCCAAATTACAGTCTTGTAGAAATTTTGTAGGCAATATAGAAAAGCATAAAACTTCCTATAAAAATTCTGACAGAATTGTTTTGTGACACATGGGCTGTCCCTGCTGCTTCACAGGGAAGGACACTCAAAATGCATGACTCGAACAAAGTGCAGGCGGTGTAATTCCATCAAGAGAACAATGGGCACACCTTCTCCTAGCAGGACTGCATGAACAAGCTTTACTCTCTTGCTATACCCACTGGTGCTCACTTTCTGATGGCAGAGCTCTTCAGTGTGACAGCCACAGGCAATGAATCAAACTTGCCTTAAACAAAATGAGAAAATTCCTCTTGAAATCACAAGCCACAGATCAGGAGCTGTACTCTTGTCTCCTTTCCTGTCTACACACAAACATGCACCCATACACACATCCACTTTATATTATGGGTAAACAATAGAATTAATACTTAAGAACCCCAATGCATGCAGAAATGTTTTCTATATTGCTTGACATCTGTAAGGTCTTTCATGGAATGATGATTCATAAAAAAATGATTGAGTCCAACATGGGTGCATTGGATGTTCTCAATGACCAAAAGCCAAAATAAAGACAACACATGTGTTTGGATCCTTCTGATACCCAGTTGTCCCAAGCCTTGTCAAACTACACATGAAACTATCCTTCCTGGATTCAGGGAAGAAATCCAGAATTTCTATTCTTCCCTAGCTCCTTCCACTTAGACATTCTGTATACAGAAGTCCCACATAAATCCCAAACTTTTTGTTTTGCCATTTATGGTTCCCTAGTGTCATATTACAATAGCTTTGATTAAAATACAAACCAAGTGAGTAATTGCAGGCTTTTTAATTTTACAGTGTCAGTTTGTCATTGTAATGGATATGTTGGAACACGAAAGTCTCTTAATGAATTAAAGGAAATGCATATTTAGAAGGACTTAAAACTGCCCGTGACCAGCAACCTCATATGCTCACACAGATAAGTGAGGGGCAACTTTTCTTGTCAGTGATAGAAACCCCCAATCAAAATGACAAACTGCATGTCCTCCTGGCTGCAGCTCTCAAAGTGCCCTGTGGCTTCACTGAGTATCATTGAGCAGAACTCGTGTACTTATTTTGAACCAGCCCTTCCATCCACATGTATCCATAATGCTGAAGAAAAAGTTATTTTTACAACCCAGTTGAGTAGAAAATAAAAAGGAAAATACTCAGTTAATTTTGTTCATTCCCTCCAATCTGTAACATCTTTTCTTAAAAGAAGGAATACTTACATTTTGGGGAAGTTTGTTTGCAGCAAGCAGATGCTTGCTTTCCCTTCTGCATGTTATTCAACTGTATCAGAGTCTTTCACAAACGATGCAGTGTAGTGGAAGTGCTGGAACACCATTTTTATTGTGAAGAACTAATGAGTAGATCTAATCACACTGGAACTAACCCCTGATAAGCAGAGCAAACCAAAGTATTGTTAAGGAAACTGATAATTTTTTCCTGATGCACACTCCAAACATGTAGGAGTTTTTGACATTTTGACAGCTCTTCTAAACAGCCAAATACAGGGTTGGCTATTTTTTGTTATTTGAGTAAAATAATCATTAGGGATTTGCACACATATTACAAAAGTAATAATTGCTGATGGAGAAAGGTTCATAAAGGAGGGATCTGCTCCCACACCATCACTGCTACCAGCCTTTTCAAGGGACAACAAGGAACAGCAGAACTACAATGTCCCTGCTGTGGTCATGTCACAGAGTATTTGTGCATTACTGACAGCATCACTAGCAAGCCACATGCACCAGATTAAACTGAATGGTAAAGTAGAACATCACTTTTCATTCCACTTTCTGCATGAAAATTACAAAATTACATGTACATATGTGCACACAGAGTGGTGAATGCAGAAGTGAATGGAAATTTCACCCCTTTCAGAAAAGGCCATTGGAAAAGGAACAGCTTTAAAAAGAAAAAAAACCCAACCAACCAACCAAACAAAAAACCAACCAAACAAAAAAATAACCCACAGAGAGAAAGACCAGAAACAAAATCTGTTCCACTGGTCCCCTCCCAGTGTCTCTTAGTGTATACATGAGTCAAAGATTTCTGTGTTTGGTGGTCTCTGTCTCTGTGCTCCATGGCAAAGCAATTTCTCCAGCTGAAGAAAGCAGCAGATACCACCACACTAAGCTGTTCAAGCAGCTCTAACTCTTGCCTAGACGTCCTTGGGAATTTGCCAAGCTGCAGTCAGAATGACTTAATTTTTTTTCCCAATTTTAACTTAAATCCTCAGATGTGACAAGCACCTGTAATTCCTAATGATTAGAAAGTGTGAAGTATTCAGTAACCCTTCAGTTTCAGCCCTGAGATGATAAGGTTACTCCACACTGAAGTACTCCAAACTTTTCCAAAGCATTTATGCACTGGCCTTTTTGGGAAGTGTTTTCCACTTCTCAGAGATGCAGCTTCAGCTGGACCTAGGCAAACAGAGGGGGAGGGTGGCACTGGATTTGGAAATAGGAAATATGCATTTATACTCCTCATTTTCTTTCCACAGGGCTCCTTCTGCACCAAATAAGCATACCCCACAACCATGTCATTCTGCTACTTTCTAGCCACATCTCAAACTCTCCTTTTTGGATTTGTGGCTCTTTAATAGTGTCAACACCTCTCCAGTGTAGCCCCCAAGTTTTACTGAAATTGCTATTTACTCACACTGATGACTACATTGAATAAGACTCCAATTCAGCAGACACTTGTGCACCCACTTGATGTGAAGTATGCACATGGCCCAATTGACTTCAGTGAAGTGAAGCATATGGGTAAGTGCAGGGTGAGGACTGAGACTGAATGCAAAGTACTGGGTACCGCCATACAATCATACTTAGTATTGCTTTACTTATGGTGACTGAGTTTAACTAGATTTTTCTACATTCCCACCTCTTACACCAAATTCTCTGAACAAAACTACTCAATGCAGCATCAGTTAAAATGATCCCTTCGCAGCCACTAATTTTATAACTCTTGCAAAAATACCTCAGCCCCCTAATCACTTATTTGGCAAAAAAAATTCTAATACATGGAGGAAATAAATATACTTTTACAAATTCACCCACCTTTACTTGCAGATGGTTTTCTGCTGAAAATCAGCCCTTTTCCCAAAAGCAGGATGTGTTGGATAAGTGTAAACTGAGTATTCCTTTTTTTTTCAGCAGAGGGATGTATGTATGTTAAGGAATAAAAATGCAAGCAATTGTTCCTCCTGCTTGCTATTCATTGCTCCAATACTGAAAGTCTCTTTATGAATAACATGAATTGATGTTCTTGTCAGTAGCAACAATATTTACAGAACGTATGTTACATTAAAGAGGAAATTGAAAGTAAAGATGTGATTCCACTAAAAGAGACATTGAAACATGCAGACTATCTCACCCTTGCAAAGTCTGCTCTCCTTTTCTCAAGATGTTTTACTTAGTATTCATAAACCTTTTGTATTTGATGTTGACTATTTAAATCAGTTATTATCTGTCAAAGTGGGTCTCTGCAAACATTTGTGGTATCAGAAAGAAATAAACAGCAAGTTATTATAAAGCATAACAAAACGCTGGGGTTTTTCATAAGCTATAGAAAGGTTTCACCATTCAGCTGAGGGTGTTCCTTGTGGAAAACACAGAGAAAGTGTTCTGAAAGTGAAATACAGAACTAAAACAGTTAGTCTGATTCCCTAAAGTTTTTCAGCATACCTAAGGAACTACTACAGGTTCCATCAGCGTAGCAGCTTAGTGCCAAATAGTATCATTAAAACTGACATAGACCTGATGATCGTAGTGCAGACTACAAAGGTCCCATCAAGACCAGTGAGCACAAGAGGAAACAAAGAGAAAATAATTTTCCTTAAAAGTAATTCCTGGACTCATAAGAGAAGGAGAACAGTGCACTCAGCACACAGTTCTATGTGTAGACAGGAAATGAGCACATATCATTATTTACCTAGAGATCCATACATACACTTCTAGCCCAAGTGTTTTACACCCCCACAGCCACTTAAAAGACAAGCCACTCCTTAAATCCAAATTACATTTCCTTTTGCTGCACCAAAGCAGTGCACACACACACAAAGAGAATCTAGCTTTCTTTACATTATCTGAATCACCTTTTTGAGATGCTCTTTGACCAAAGGAGCAGGGGAGAGAATTCCGGAGCCAGACACGTGAGAACAGCATCTTTTCTCAGCAGTACCCTCTTCTCTCTCAAGGAGAAAACAAAGGAAGGAGGGAATCAGTTCAGGAGACTGCTGAAGAGTCTTGCACAGACTGACCATGGAGAAAAAGAAGTGTAAAATAGGCCCTTTTAAACAAGTATTTTGAAACTGTGGACTTGTTGACACGGATCACTGAACAGAATTTATGCAACAGATGTTAACAAAATACATCTGTGGGTAACCTGCTCCCTCCACCCCAAAATTCCTAAGTCGAATAATAGTGAGTAAAAGAAATGAACTAGAAAAAAATAAACCAACCAACACAACAAACAACCCCACAAACCAAACACTAACAAAACAAAACCCCAACAAAACAACAAACGAAAGACTAAAACATGAAACCTGGTGAGAGAATGAAAGTGTAGTTACTGTTTTACCACACTATGTTTCATCCCCCAAAAAAAACTATTTCAAGAGGCTGCTGCAAATTAAAAAAAAAAAAAATTATCCTAATGATGCTGAATATATGCAGTAGGGGCCATGCATGAATGGAGGGATGATGCTGTAACAGGTTTTTCTGTTAGGGCTACATTGAAAGCAGACAATTATGCAAATAATAGGAAGGAAACTCTGTAGAGGAAAATACTTCTCTCTCACAGGGATGAAAATGAAAACACTATTAATCATATGGCTCTGAAGAATTTGCTATTAAAAACTACAAGTGACAAAAGACAAAACTCAATAATTCAAATGCGTTTCAACTGCCATATATACCCATTAATATTCTTTTCTCACAAATTTTACATTTCTCATTTTTTTCCTGAATGAAATAGGAAAATGGCTTATGAGGAGGGATGGAAAGCACAGAAAGCACATCAAATGGAATTGCAACAGGTAGGTAAAATGCAAGCCATGCTTCAAGCCAAGACAGCTTCTTGAATGGATTTATATTATTGCATAACTGAAGTACTGCCAGGATTTTGCATAGATTTGCTGAGTATACTCCCAAATCCAAACAGAAAATGCATAGTTATGCAGAAAATGTCATAAAAAATTGTCCTAATTTGCCCATAATAATGTTGTCATGCTACAAATGCAAAAATGTATCTTTTGTAGTGAAGATACACTGTTTTTTCTTCTTTTTTTTTTTTTTAAAGTATGCCTCAAAACTTGACGCTTTTCATCAGTTTCCAAAATTAGCATCATCAGGTTCATACATCTCCTGGCAATACTTGGTAAACCAGATTGATGCCTAAGACACTTTTCTTTTTGGTTGAGAAAAGAACGTAATTTTCTTCTAACACTGAAGTGACACACAAGTCAAAGGGCAAGATACCTGCAGCCAGTGCAAGAAAGAGAAGAGAGCAATAGTAGAAAAATCATGCTACTTTTTTACAATAAATCTAAAACAAAGATTCAGATTTAAGCCACCCTTAACTAGAGGGATAAGTAAATTACCATCCAGAGATGAAGGTTCGAACCCTGCTTTGTAGGAAATGACAAAAACCACTCTGGTAAAAATGCCAGCCTGTTCCTACCAGCACTTCTGACAATGCTGTTAGGGAATTCTACCTTTCTTCTCTTCAGTTCCTCAGGCAAGGTGTACCATCTCAAAAACAAGACAGGTATCTACAGACATCCTCTCCCACCATCAGCCCTGCTGATACACACAGACAGTGTGCCTGTGATCAGTGACATTCAGTCTTCACACTAAACCTGGCCCTCGTTCACATCTTCAAATCGTGGTTTCATTATTGTTCCATATCCCATCCCTTCCACTGTATCCGTACAGATACACGTGACAGAATCCATTACCTCCCTCATACACTGCTCTTCAAGCTGGACTGTAAATTGGGACAGTTTGCTCAGCCATTTCCTTCTTGACTGCTTCTCCCTGGCCCTTACATTTCAGTAAACTCCAACAGAAATGATACAATGGGCTTTCTCCCAGCTCACCTCAAATCCCCAGTGACCAGAAATCTGTATTGTCACATGTATTTAGAAAAAAGGTTTCCCAGGACTTTTTCTACAGCCTTAGTAAAAGTTGGACATTGTCCAAGAACAGCTCTTGCAACAGAGAACAAACCACTAATTTAGGAATGTGTTTCTATCAAACCAAATATCTTCTTTATAAAAATATGTTTCCCCTCCTACCAAGCTGCTGACCGATATATTCTGTTTCTTTTCACTGAAACTTAGTGTCATGCTGTGTTTTCATGTTGAGATGAAAATTGGAAAATAGGTATACAGGTTTATTCTGTCATCTTGACAGTCTGTCTTTTCCCTGTGATATTTTAATCCACTTTCCATACTTTCAACATTAACAACTGACAAACTTTTCTTCGCCCATGAAGATATCCTCATAAATGACCTTACATTGTGTCTGAGGCTTGGAACATGATTTTATTTCCTTTTATCACTTTGTACTAAAAAGGAAGAAGATGAACCATTATTAAAAAGGGCCTGCCTCCCCTCCTTTTAATTCTCCTTAGAAATAACAGTTTCTTTTCCTTTTATCTTTTCATTGTGAGCTATGGGTAAAGTCCTATTATATCGCTTGCTGATGGCTTTAAGTATATTTCAGCTTAAATGCATTCCTTAAATCAATGAAAATGAATTAAATTAGTACCTGCAGGCAAAATAAGCTAAATAAAATGTACAATAGAAAAATTCTTCCACACCTTTCTCTGTGCAAAAACATTAACATTCTGTGCCCAATATTAGGCTATTTTGTTACACTATAATGAAATATCTATATTTTTTCTTTACTTATTAAAAATTAAGATATTTTTGAATGACAGCATTCCAAAAGAAAAGGTAATAATCTATTTTCCCACAGAGAAAAGGCAGGCAGAGGATTCTCATTTACATTTTCAAGAATTGTACTACTTACAAGAAATACAGGTTTTCTAGGATTGAAAAGTTATTTTCTTTACCCATAGAACAAAACACAATCAATGGTGGAAAAGGTGATCCATGTCATTTCACACAAACATTTCTGCTACTGATGTGGTATTTTTAGGAGAAAGAAGTTTGTGCACACACCAGGGTGTGTGCTTGAAACATGAATAAGGATTTGAATTACTGATAAACAGCTATTCCCAAGAAGTAAGGCCGAATGCACATTTAAAACAAGACACTGAATATTCAGTAACATTGTCATCTGTGATTGTTCTAGATAAAACTGGGATTTGCATCGGTTCTTACTGCTGTTTGGCAGCACCTCCAACATCCTTTCGTTGATAGATTCTGAACTATGTGTTACAAACCTTTTCCAGTTGACCCACGACAACGACAGAAAAACCCATCTTGATTCAGAATAAAGGTCAAACTGTATTAGGAATTCCTTAGTCAGATAAATAATTTGTGAAAATTATGTTTCTTACAGCTGCTGTTTTGGTAGCATCAACAATCTAATCTGTGTGATAGCCATAAATCCAACAGGAATTAATTATTGCAGGAAGCAATAAGGTTGCATTAGGGCCATGAATGGCGTGCGCTCACCAGGTCTCTAGATCAGGCAGTAGTCCTAAGGGATATGCCACAGTTCCCTCTCCAGATTGTCTAAAGGGAAAGGGGTTTATGCATCCTCCAGATTTATTTTTCTTTTGAAAAAATTAGGAAATATAGAGTATACAGAAAAAAAATAAGAAAAGTTTTCTGACTTGCTTTCCTTTGGTCCTTTCTGCCTAAATTCTCCCTAATCTCCTTATTTAGCCCCATGATTTTTCATATATTAACAAGGCACATCTCAGCTGAGACACAGAGACAAAGCAATTTTCCCAAGCTGCCCACAAGCCCAGTGGTTTCTCAAGCTCCAGCCTAACTCCATAATGAACAGGCCATCCCCCAGCTTTGCAATAGCTAACAACACAGGGCATTGTCAAATGCTCCCTTTAACTTTCGGTTTAGTACAGCTAATGCTGCCAACAAGACAACTCATGTGAGACAGTGTGGAGATCTGCTGGCAAAGTCTGCTGATGACAGCTCCCCAGAGCACTGATAACAGGTCTGTGGACAGCCAGGACTCCCTGCTGGGTATCAACCCATTGCACTCACCTCCCCTGCGGTAGGGAAAGAAATCAGAGAAGACATCCTGGCCAAAACAAAACCAGTGGCACCCTCTACTCACCAGCAGGCCCCAGATTAAACCTCACACCTGGAAGACCTTCCTCTCAAACAGAAAAAAGCCAGTGTTTGGGGCAAGCTATTTTTTAAAATGTTGGTGGTGGAAGCATCAACTAATTTCAGATGATGTCACAAGCAGAAGGTGATTGAGCACACTTTTTCACAGGGATTTGAAATAGACTAAAAAGAAAAATTATTTCCCCTTATTTTTTAATTAGAATTGCCTGCCCCCCAGCAGGTAGAAGGACACTGTCTGCAGGAGCTTTTTTTGTTGGCTAAAAATTTGGTTTATATAATCAGCATGGTAATTAGTGAGCTCTTTGCTATTAAAAGGAACTCATTACTGCTATATTTTGCTGATTGATCTATACTTGTGAAGCAATTTAAAAATGTAAAAAGCATTTTGTGAACCACTTAAAATAAAATCTTAAATGTGAATATTGAAAAAATGAAACTGACAGTTGTCTTTTGACTAAACTCCATTCTACAATACTCAGTCCAAGCAAATCTACATGGAACTGAACCTAATGTCATATATTGTTCTCTGCTACCTCTCAGATTTCCTTTGCCAGGGATGGGGCCTGTTAGATAGACCCAATACTCACCTCAGATTCTGCAACACTTTCACAGGTGATCTTGCAAGCAAACAAAGGAACAAAGTTCCTACAGAAGTAGTCATAGAGTCACTGGATTCCCCTGGATGACTCTCCCATTGCAGGGATGCTGCTCTTTTCCCCGAGGGCTTGCCAGGAGGCCTGCCATGTCCATGAAGTCCTATCAGTCGCATGGAGAGATAGTGTGCTGAGAAGCTGTTTGAAAAGAAAATCACCTTTACTCAAAATTAATGATTAGCATGGATCTGAAACTGTTATAGAATGAATTACTTTCAACTTTGTATTCTCTGCCAAGTCTTCTCATACTTCAAAAAGAACTGATAAATTATCCAACAATTTCTAATATTGAAATGCAAGGAGGAGGGAGAAGAATGAGGGAGAGATGACAAGAGGGTGGACACATGTCAACTGTTCAAAGAATTTCCCTTATTCAGGAAAATCTCAAGTGAAATTCTGCCTCCAATGAAGTCAACGTACAAGTCAATGAGCTCAACAGAGGCAGTATTTCAGCCTTGACCTACTGTCTTGAACTCCATCCTCTAGTGCTTCTAATAGGCAGTCTGTTCCTTTCTCCCTGACCAGCTCAGGTGCCACTTCATTTCCAAGCTAGCTGTGGCTCTGAGGCTGACCCCATTCTTTTAGGCATTAAAAAAAAAATTGATTCTCCCATTGCCCCAGCAATCCAGACTGGTATTTATAGCCTGCACCACTGCGCCAAAGCCTCCTACAAACCAAAAGGACATCACTAGTAACTGAAGTGGGTACTTTTTTTGACAGGGATCATAAGTAACTATGGCTGGTCCAATTCACCCACTATTAAAGCAAAAAGCAGATTTCAGTGAGAGCTGGGTTAGGCCCTAAAATCATACAGCACGGTCACACAGTGCTTACGATAGGAAAGGAATATGGATTTCAGCTCTGACATTCACAAGCATCAAGGTAGGGAACTGTCCTGGACAGCATGAGGACCACCTGATCACTGCTCATGTACTTCTGTGTAAATATGATGGGCACTTTATGTGGACACGTCATCTCCTCGATTTATTCCTATGATTTTCATCCTATGCTCCCACAGACACACTCTCCTGCCAGCATTAATATTACCAACATGTTGTTTCAGAGCAATTCCTTAAAGATAATGCATTTCAATATTTAAAGGTCTATTTCTCCACTCTGTTCCTTCCTATTTCCATATTCTGAAGAGAAAAGGATTATGCCATTTTTGCTTTTGTTTTTTAGGACTTTAAGTATTTTTAGCCTCTTTTTTCCTTCCACAAAAATAAGTGCTTATAACATTCATTTTGCTGTAAGAAATTTATTTTTGCTTTCAAGCTGCAGGAACAACTCTTACTGAATATTATTTTTATCTTTCTTGGAGATGGGCAATTTATTTTTAATTGCTTCTTTAGGTCAGGATGCTGCTTACCACTGTGCCTACATTTACTGTGTTCATTAATTTAAGCTTTTTTTAAAAAAGTAATATGTCAAATCACTTTTATTTCTCCTGGAAAGGGAAGTCATGGTAGATAGAGAGATCAATTATTAATCAGCATTAACCGAAAGTTAAAAAACCCAAGAAGCATCTTAAAGACTCAAGTGCTCTCAAGTGAATGCATTTACACCAGATCATACTTTTCCAGGAGTTCTCCTAGGAAATTAAAGCACAGGGAGATGGAGGTCTAAGTCCTCAGAGCTACTGAGTTCCTTTATTTTTATTTCAAGGATAAAGCCCCATGTTTAAAATTAAAAAAATAAAACAAGGAAAAAAGAAAATAAGCAAAGACAGAACAAGAACAATTTCCAAGGTTACACAAAGATGTACATGAAAACAAAGACTACAGCCAGCTCTTCCAAATATTAAACTCCAGTTAATCCAAATCCATCTGTACATTCCCTCAAAGTTAATAAAATTAGTCAAATAAGTACAGAATCCTAAACAGAAGAATAAATTGTATCATCATCTACATATTTCAGTAGGTGCAAGTGAATATACTTTTTGTTATTTCCTGCATTTTAATTGAACAAATATGAAAAAAGTTCATGCAAAAACCCTACTGCTGCTCAATCCTACATATTTATTACATGGATCTTTGGGGAGAGCTCATAAACATCCATAAACAGATTTATAGCCTCTTCTGTTAAGAAACAGTGTATTGAAAGAAAAGCCAGTCTGGAACTGCCTTGAAAATGTGATTCAGTGATCTGGTATTCACTGTGTTTTATGTCAAGCATAAAGCTAGCTTTTAACTCTAACCAATAACGTTACCTTTGTCTTTTTCTCCTGTACTTGGTAAAGTAAATTTGTACATAACACTGTAACTATCACACTGCCACTGAACTTTCTACCGGGGGATATAGACAGTGTCAGATAAGAGCTCATCCATTCCTAAAAACAACTAAGTAAAAATTAGTATAATAACAAATAACAATTGGGAATTAAACTCTCTAAGTTTAGTTCTAAATCTGCACAACTAATATGCTAAACCAGACATCCTGACATCATCAAACTCTGAGTGGAGCCACTCTGCATGTACCAGGCACCACGCACGACGTGAGGAATCCCCGGTACACCTGCAGTGAAATCACAGCGCCGGGCGGCGCCGCGTGTGCATCTCCACACCCAGCTACAGCCAGGCTGTGCCAGACCAGAACACTCCATACCATAACCTGGGCCTGACAGCAGACTCTTTCTCTCTAAAAATTATGTTTCACTTTGAAGTACAGCATCAAACTTAGAAATGCAGTCACCTGTAATCCTGGGAAATGCTGCTGAGCAACAACCCTTTCCCATCACTTCCATTTCCCCAAGACCTGCTGCGGATCAGTTGCTGCAAAGCTATGATTTATTAGTTCTCATCTGTTGACTAGTACTTCCTGATTTATTATATTTTTAAAACTAAAGTAGTGGGGCTTGGTTTGTTTGAACCAAGACAAGACAGGGAATCAGAGAGAGCCCCTTTTAACAATGTATTCAGAATTAATTTCCTGTCTTTTGTCAGGTTCTTTTCCTGCTCTTCAAGAGCTTGCCAGGACATGCTTCTGTGCAATGTATTGCTTTATTTTCCATTCCTTTCCACTGTAGTCAGTTTGATGCCATAGACAATTTTCAGCTGAGCAAATTTTCTTATCTAGTCAAGTATGTTCTAGAGAATCCATGGTTTTATTCCAGTTTCTCAGCATATCATCAGTCCCCCTCAGACAAACATTTTTTTTGCCTGTTTTAACTGCTGTTTGGCTAGTAACAGGGAAGTCTCTTCCTTAGAAAACATCACTTATGGACCTCACTGCTGTACAAGCTAAATACCTGGATATCAACCAGTCTGGGAAGCCTGGGGAACTGGGCTTAGGCCTGTACTACTGCTTCTGTGACCTACTCATTGCTGAAAGGAGGCATGCCGAGAAACCTGGATGAGAGTAACATAGAAAAAGGAAATCTTAAGCTGCAGCAGCATCATTGATCTGTATAAGAAAAAGCAAAGCTGAGAGCATGGGAAATGCATTTTCCTGCAACCACTCTTTCCAAGAATTGAAAGCAGAGAATAAGATCATGCACAGGAAGAGGAAAGTCAGCTGCAGAGTCCTGCTTCTCTGGGAACAACCAGCAGGTCATTCCTCTGAAGATGTTGGGGGAAGTATGTCAGTCAGGCTAATAAAAGGGGATTAAGGAAAAAGTCAGTAAATTATAAGTTTTCTGTAAGTCGACTCAAAGGAAGCAACCAGAGTACTGTGTCCAGTTCTGGGCTCCTCACCATAAGAAGGACATTGAGATCCTCAAGCGAGTCCAGAGAAGGGCAACCAGGCTGGTGAAGGGGCTGGAGGGTAAATCCTATGAGGAACGGCTCAGGGAGCTGGGGCTTGGAGAAGAGGAGGCTGAGGGGAGACCTTATCACCACCTACAACTACCTGAAGGGAAGTTGTAGAGAGCTGGGTGATGGTCTCTTCAGCCAGGTGACAGGAGATAGGACAAAGGGAAATGGCCTCAAGCTGCCCCAGGGCAGGTTTAGATTGGACATTAGAAAAAAAAAATTACTGAAAGTGTTGTCAGGGCCTGGCACAGGCTGCCCAGGGAGGGGCTGAGTCACCTTCCCTGGATGTGTTTAAAAAAAAGGGTAGATGTGGTACTTAGGGATATGGTTTAGCTTAGGGCTTGGTTGGACTTGATGATCTTCAAAGGACTTTTCCAACCTTGTGATTCTGTCATTCTGTGATTCAGAAAAAAAACCCCTCAACATTGCTAAACACCACATATTAACTTTGTGCCAGTGGTCTTGCTTTTTTAATAACTAATGTATTCATTGCTTCAGACTAAAGGCACTTTTATTACCAAATGAGTCTATACGGCCAGCTGAAATGATTTCCTCTTCTCTCAGTAAGGTTTTATCTCACAGCCCTGACCTTGTGGACAGAAGTCAATCTGTACCAAGGAGCTCTGTGTGTCAGAGCCGTCCCCAGTGTGGCTGACAACGGCAGCACTATGTGACCTCTAGGAGCTGCAGCTTCCTTTGGGGAGGTATTCCAGTACAGCACTGTGGTCAATTTTCCTGCAAAGACAAACCTGAGAAAAACACTTCAATGAGTTTTATGCTGCTGTTAAAGGACCAAACAGTATCAATCTGTTCACACTTTTAAAAGCTTTTCTCCTTATAGTGTCCCCAGAGTGAAATTCTGAAAACTTAAAGGACCATTTTAGAATCCCAGTTTTTCCTGCAACCACTATCCTTGCAGATACTTGCTGTGCCCAGCAAAAAGCTGGCCAAAGTGAGCCTAGACAGAATACAAGATGACTTCTTTTATGGTCCAAAGTATTATTTTAAATTTAGATAAGGAATAAATTATTGCTACACCAGGTTTGTGCCATTCTTTTCACTCTGCACTTGATACTAACAAAGGTAGTGCTACTTTTTGAAGATTTTATATGGGGGTCATGAAGCTGCCCCACAGAAGCTCATGATGGCAAAGAGACCTATCCGGTCAGGATTAGTGGAACTGAAAGCTTTAACCTACACTGCATTCACTGTGGACTGTAAGCTGCCTGTCAACATTTTGCCTGTTCCTTTGGCATCTCTTCACACTCTTCATTTTCAGGAGAGGTACTAATATACTCCTTTGGAAACATGGCACATCTACTTTTTGATAGACCCTCGCAAGAGTAGCAACTCCTCTCCTTACCCTACACAAACCTCATGAAAAATGGACTCATAATCAATTACTACCATTTCTTTTACATCATATTATCCATTTTACACAGCAAGGCAGCTTCCAAGTGCATCAGTCTTGTTTTAAGAAAGCTAGCAACGTTTTGCAGAGAAAGGCCATAATATAGAATTAGTGACATGCCTCACTGAGAGACACTTTGGACACTAGACCCTCTTATAAAGCACTAGTATTTTTTTCTCTTCAGACTTCAGTACAAGTGAAAATTTCAGATTCCTTCTCTTCTCAGAAAGTATTTGTCCTCATCACAATGCCATGGCAGAATTTGTCACTGTTCAGCATAACAGCACTAACTAAACCTAATTAAAAAGAAAGAAAAATAAGAGACATTGTAACAATAGAAAGGAAAAAGAGAGCTAACATGGATAGAAAGGCCTCCTTGCTCTAGCTAGTACAGTTAGTATTTAATGCTAATAATTCATATCCCTAAGACAAACATAGTTAACCCTGACAAAAACAGAGGCTCCAATAACATGGGATAAAATTATATCAATGCATTTACATAAACACTGCAAACTTCACCCTTTCTCATCTCCCTTCACAGACAGCTCCACACCAACACCACTGAACTAATTTATATCCCTGGATGGAGAAAAGGAAAAACCTTCTGCAATTTTCCTTTCCTTTTGAATGAGCTTTCAGTCATAATCTACATCTTTATTCCTGTTAACATCCTTTGCTAAATTTATAAAGATATGTGTTTCAAGAACTGAAGTCAATGTATTTGCTCCCAATTGTGCTGTTCGTTTCAGATCCATTGTTTGTTTAAGTGAATAAGCATACCACACAGAGACAACTAAGATGATCATCTGACTCCCTGAGATTATCCACAGAGACCCACTCACCAAACTGTTTTGGAAGGTGAGTTTGGCAAACAGAACAGATTTGCATGTTCAGGGACAGAGGAGGTACCTTCTACTCACATCAGCATGCAGCTGCACTGTATGCTAAACTTAATATTCCCTGTACCTACTGAAAAACTCATGCATCCTACTATCCCACTGACATACTGAATGGACACATTACACAGGTGTACTTTGATCACCCACCACATATCTAGACCTTCTTCCTTCTCCCGTCACTTCCTGTGATAGATCTGTAATTTGTGGTAGAAACCTTTAATACAAATCTCTAAATGACCTTGCACTTTGTACTACTAGACTTTATCCTAACTTTTAAAGTTCTCTAATTCTTTCCATATTATATTCTGATTTTCCCAGAGTACAGAATATTTCATAAGTTTGCCTCAGCAGATTTCATTAGTATATGTCTACTTCTTGTACCAAGGATCACTAAAAATATGAATATATGAAATATAACTGATCTATAAACTTGGAGGAACTCCACTGGGGACCATTAGGAACAGCCTCAGTAGTACGATTATTCTCCTAACTATGCATAAAAAGACAGGAAAAGGCTCTTCTCTATCATTTCTACCTAGGAGGACAGAAAATACAGGCATCACATATAAAAAACAAGGAGATAATAAAAAAAAATTTTTGCATTATAGGCAGGTTTCCACAACTACTACTGAAGGAAGTGCTTAGTAATAATCACCAGAACACTTAAATTATTAAGACTACAATGTGCAATTAGCTCAATTCAGGCACACATCATAGATGTACTGTTCCCAGCTCCTTGAGGCACAGAGATCGATACCACAGTTTGAGACCAGGGCCAGCTTTCTCTTCTCAGCACGGTATTTTTAAACTAGATGCTCCTTACAGTAACATGGATCTGCGGTAATCCAGCTGAAAACAGAGATACCTATGTTGCAAACCAGTCATGATTTATTTTAGAATCAAGTCCTGCAATTCAACTAAAGCATTGAGATGAGAAAAGGCTACAGGTGAGGTCTCTGCACACCTGGTATAAGGGGGAAGAAAGGGACAAAGTTATGATATGTGGACACTTTCATTGCATTAGCTCTTAATGACACAGATCTTCATTGCCAACAAAATTGGCAAGTATTACAAAAAGCTCTTACTCTGCTATTATCTGCTTCATGGTGGTTCTAAGCTGCTTATAAGCCAAGGTCCAGCAACCATGCATCAGGAAAAAGCTCACAGGAAAGTCTAATGATGATTGAGATCTGTACTATACATTAGGAAATTCAGAAAAAGTTATTTTCTTTGCCATCCTTTTTATGTTGTCCTGTTTATTCAACCACTTCACCCAAGATAGGTGTGGTAGTTTGACCCTGGCTGGAGGCCAGATGCCCACTGAAGTCACTCAATCATTCCCCTTTTCAGTTGGACCGGGGAGAAAATATATATTGAGGTAAGAACAGGGAGAGATCATTCAGCAATTAGCATTAATGTCACAGGCAAAACATTCAAGATGTCATTAAAAAAAAATCTAATTTATTATTCTCTCTCTTAGGATAATGAGAAATTATTCTCCAGTCTGGTCCCCCCCTGCAAACCTGCTCCCAGCGTGGGCCTATCCCCCCACAGGCTGCAGGTCCTGCCAGAAACTTGCTGCAATGCAGGTCACAGCATCTTCCATATGTCTCCACCCACCCCAGCATGGGGCCTCTCCACAGGCTGCAAATGAGATCTCTGCTCCCCATCATCTGCCACAGGCTGTGGGAGTACAACCCGCCCCACCATGGTCTTCTCCATGGGCTGCAGGGGAATCTCTCCTCCACCATCTGGAGCACCTCATCCCCCATGTTCTTCACTGACCTTGGTGTCTGCAAAGTTTCTAACATCTTCTCACTCCCTTCTCTGGTGGCAGAAAGCAGCTGCCTGCACTTTTTTTTCTTAAATGTGATTGACAGAAGCACTATGACCATCACTGAATGGCTCAGCCTTGGTCAGCAGCAGGTCTGGCCTTGACCCTGGCTGGTGTTTACTCTGTTGGGCCTACGGGAAGCTTCTAGCTGCTTCTTGCAGAAGACACCTCTACAGCATTGCATCCCTCCCCCATCCAGAACCTTGCTACGCAAAACCACAACAATAGGTTTCATAGTGGCAGACATACACACATAATAGCACATGAGATTTTTTGGCCCTCCATCAAGCAACATGGAGATCTACTGTTGCTACTGTTCCCTTTCCCTGCTTCTGCTTTGCTTAGTTCCAGAAAAGTCTTTTTCCTGCCTAATCGATAAATTTAAGGCACTCTGAAATGTTATAAATGCTCTATTTTTGTAACATTTATGCTTAACTGTGAAACTATGAGAGATTTGTGAGCAATGACAGAAGAGTAGAGAAGAGATCGATGCTCCAAACCTCTTCCTACTTACAGGTATGGGAAGAATTTGTCCCTCCATCCCAGATAAACATAGTCAGCTAAGTGTCAGAGACAAGATGGAGTTCTTCAGATGGATTAATCGTACCACACAAGCAAAGGAAGTTTAGATTCTCCTTTGTAAAGCTTTTCAATTTTAAGCCAGAGGTCACAAAGTTGATAACAGTTTCGTCTTGTTTCCATCTGCAGTATCACAAAAAGCAAAGAATATGTCGTAGTGGAGGCCAGCAGTGAGTCAAAACATATGCCTGTCAAAAGTTTCAGGGATTTTTCAGGAAACATGAGGAGAGAAAGCAAGAGAAAGGGAGAAAATATTTTCCCTCAAACCAACGTTTGAACTAGCTGTCCTTGATAATGCTCCAGGCAACTTCATTTAGCCTTCGGCTGCTGCCTTGCTGAGCAGCCTTTGATGCTGCCCCAGGCACTTACCGTCTAGCCTTTGGCTTCTGCTTGGTTGGACACCTTGTGTTGTCATTTCTCATTTGTGTGATCAGATCTTACCAGTTTCACATACAGATGACTCTTTTTGTCCATCTGGACAATTATGTATATCTTTGACATAATCTTAGGCTGGGCCTTTTTATTTTTATTTAATCACTTCAACAGCTGCATTTTCTTTTCTCTCTGTAATAGGCTCAGAAAATCCCATTCTTCCTGCCTGGTAGAATGTCTCATCTGCTTTGATTTCTCTATTCTCCTTTTGGGTGGGGAGGAGAAATACACTTAGTATGTATTTATCTCAAGTTATACTCAAAACATCGAGTGCATGTCTGCCAAAGCCAGATATTCCATGTCCTCTGCTGGAGGCAATATACATCTTGGCCTTACCAACCAGGGATAGAAGAGATTTAGAATAAGATGGCTGCTAAAGCTGCAAACTCCTGCCTATTTCTGCTGCATTAATAGAGAGTAGTAAAAAGCTGCCAACAGATTTTTTCTTTGCTCATGATACTTGAGCTTATTTCTTCCTTGGCTGGGAAAAACTGTCTGTAGATTAGACTGCAGCAGTGAGGTGAAGGAATGTTTGACCAACTGAATGTTAATTTTTTTCCTCATTTGTACTGTCCAGTTTTGATCCTCACTTTTCATATACAATCCTTTTGATCACTCACATCTTATGACTTTCCAAAGCGATAGGACAACTTCAACCAACAGTAATGTCTAAATATCAAAAGGTCTCCATAATTTTAACCTTGAACAAACTGCATTGCATAACAAATCTACCTTCAAATTGATTTAGCAGCTTCCCTGGCACCACAGCACAAACCAGAAATCTCTGTAACGAACATTAATTCTGCAGAGGAACTAACTGCAGACATTTGGAGCGACTCTAGCAGTTCTTATCTAAATAAATAGTCAACAAATTGAGGGCCTCATCTAATGCCTGCAGGCTGAAGACCTCGACACATACCACTACATTAAAGATACATCCCCTGTTTTGGAAAGTTGACATAAGAAAATTACAACATAGCTATACAAAGAAAGATTATTGTTAAATAAAAAAGTATGAAGTACTCCTGCTAGAAATAAGTTTTAAAGGAAAGGAAACAACCTGGAAAGAAAGCAGGAAAGTCTTTCATTTTACCTTCCAGAAACTTCTTGCTCAGCACACTCCCAGTTCATACATCCGTGCTTGGCAATGGCACCATACAGGCACTAGAGCCAGCTGGTGCCATCAGCCCCACTCTACAGGTCAGCAATATCTGGGCTGTATTCCACAAGAACCTCTGAACACTTCTAAGCAAGCAGCTTTCTTGTGCTTGTTAGTAAGCACTCTGATGTGAAAATCAATGTTACAGAGTCAAGAGACTCACTTCAGCCGGAAGGGACCTTTTGAGATCACCTAGCCCAAACGCCTGGCTCAAGCAGGGTCAGCTAGAGCAGGATATCCAGGACTGTGTCCAGTTGGGTTTTGAATATCTCCACAGATGGAGACTGCACAACTTCTCTGAGCAACCTGCTCCTGCTCACAGCTGGACCATGTTACATCATCTACACAGCTGTGAGATCATGCAACATGACTAGAGGCAGTTGGAAGAATCACCTAGGCCACATGGACCTTGCTCTCAGTCATTTTCCAAAGCACAATGTGAAAAACCTCAGCTGCCACTGTGATGACACACAGCATACTGGCTTTACTAGCACCACGCCACAAGGAAAGACTGATGGTTCCTGGTTGGTTTTTGGGTTTTTTTCTTTCTGAATACTCTTGTTCAGGGAGGAAGACAGTAATCATCAATGCAAAACCAAGAGGCAAATGCAAACCTTCAAGTCTCAAGTTTAGTAGCACTGACTTTTCAGAGTACAAAAATAATGCAAGATGGCAAAGAACTCAGAGAAAGAAAACTTTCTGGGAAGATTAAATTGCCTGGGGTAACCAATGCTTTAGCAGAAAGCCAGCCAAGTCCTGCAGTTAATATCTGAAGAAAACATAAACAGAAGAATAAAATACCATGTAAAGAAAGGCACTGAAGCACCACTGCACATGCCCAAAATCATTATAACAACATTCTGCAACTATTTCTTAATACTATGACCCTGACATCTTATAGCATTTGTATTAATGCAAATGAACTTTTAACTTACTTTAAAATGACAGGGACATTAAGCAGTATAAATTTTCATGAGGCTAATACTCTTGTGGATGCACAAAAGCCATTGCAGAGGTCTGTTTAGATGGTTTACACAATACTGTATCAGCATTTAACTTTCAGATTTGGCCAGAAAACACTTCCTCAGTATTGATGCTCAGGAACATAAGCCTAAGAACAGGTCTCAAAGAAACACCTACACTCTGGAATCAGCTCAGTCATTTTAAAATTAAAATTACTCTTTTTTAGACTCTGATAACAGAATGTGATGCCTGTTTTGCTGAAATGTTTTCAAGTCTTCTGACCAGTTGCAATCTGAGTCTTGCAACTTTAAAAAAATTACAACTACGTTTTCAAAAAAATTACAGCTGCCTCATTTTGTAATGAGCCTCTAGAAGCAGCAAATGCATTTTGCCAAATGTCTCTTGGAACAGCACCCAGCCAGAAAAATATATCATTTGGGATGAGACCACGCCTGCCCCATCCCAAACAGCTGAGCTGGGTTAGCCAAATCAAAAGTTTCATCACCGTCAAAACTCAGAATCTTTAAAAAAAACAACCCACAAACCAGTAATAATCCCCAAACCCCACAACTGGTAGCAAACCCTTCTACGAATACTAGCTCAAATCCTCAGCCTCATAGTGAAACATCAAATCCCCACAGTATACTAATATCTGATGGCCTTAGTAGCACCTCCTCTTGCGCTGTTAGAACTTCCTTCAGTTCTGATCACACTTTACCATGGCCATAATAATTTTATAACCTGTTACAGAATAGAAAATAAGGTCATGTTTCCGTATTTCTCCTCTTACATGCAATAACATTAGTAAACCATGTGCTGTTAAAATGGCAGCCATCTGGGTCTTCCTAGTTTTCTCTCCTCCTGCTTGAATATTATTTATTTCCACCTGTACATTGATTCACTGCCCCAGCAGTTTCTACAAATTACCCTTCCCCTAGAATAATATTGTAGTGTCCTATAATTACTACATCACTACTAACTACAGTTACCAACAGTCAGTGTGCTGAGTTGGATAAATCATTATCTACCCAGGCTTAGATGTCACAAACTTGCTGGGAAAGAAATAAATTCTAGATCAATACTACTGGAACTGGAAAGATCCATCCCACTTAATTAGAACTACCATATTTCAGTACATTTCAGACCACAGCTAAAAAGATTCAGTGAATTACTTATATGAAAAAGTCAAACCCTTAAATAAATCTTAATATGGCCAGTCCCTAAACTACCATCCTCAGAGACAGTATTTTTAATGCACAATCATAAAATAATTTAGCAGTAACACCATCAGCACCAGCTGACTTTGAAAACAATAGCTCCTTACACAGCCGGTATGAAACACTGGAACACCTCCCAGCCTTGCATGCACAGACCGGCTTGATTAGCTGAGAAATTGTGGTAACATTTCTAGAGGTTAGTTTAGCCCAAATGTTTTTACAACATATCTCTGTGTCAAGTTCATCCCACGTGTTGGGAACATTTTAGAAGCCCGAGCTAGTGAACAGGCTTGGCTGGAGCAGGTATGCACCTACTAGTGTATCCGCACAGTCTTAAACTAAATCTTACTGTTGGAAGCTGTGACAAGTCAACATGAAACTGATGCTGTAAAATAAATCTGGGAAAAAACCACCCCACAAAAACCACAGGTATTTATTTATTCATCCAACTGTTAGAGGAAAAATAGATCTTTCCTTTAGTCCAGGATTCGTCTATGTGATATATCTAATGTACTCCTTGCAATTAACCCAAACGAGTTTTGGGTGAGACTATCATCCCAAATGAGTGGTTACTACAGAGAACTGGAACCTTGTCAAGGGGAAGGTCCTTTTTGGAGAGTTGGGTCGGTGCTTCCAACAAGTGATCAAGACACTCCTTCATTTTTACAGTGCTGCTGCCTGCCCAGGAGCCCGTCTCTAACGTCAAGGCTGGAGCTCTGCGCAGGCAGCCCACAGCTTCCCTGTTGCAAAGGGAGGAAAGGCCAGGATGGCACTCTGCCGCCTCGCCTCTGAGCAGCACTGCCCTGCCTCAGCGTGAGTGGCCTGCAGCTGCCAAGACTCATTTTATGAACTGAACTACCATCTCCAGAACAGCCCTTGGGAGTGGATTTGGGTTTAATTTGCCTGGAGGATGTAATTTGCTGCTTGTTGCATGGGGGAAGGAGCTGACAGCAGCATTGTTTTGTTTCAGATTATTTTTCAGTGCAGCCAAAAGGGTGAAATCACATATATTATCTAATTAAAGAACCCAAGCATACAACTGAAGCAATACTTCTGTCTTGCACACTGATATAATATCGAAAGATGCACTTTCAAAAACAAACCCCAAATTTTATTTCCCTTTTTGAAGCTCCACAGAGTAATACCAGCCACAATTTTAGGACTACCTTGGCGGGTCAGGCCAAATCTATTGCTGTCCATGAGGCCAGATGCAGAGTATTCCTAACAGAAGTAGTTTTTAAAACTATCACAATATTTTTTTAAGTATTTTTAAATACTTCAATTTGCCTATGTCCAAACAGGCACAAGCACCATGCATAGCAAGAAGAAAAAACAAAAACCACAATGAAACAACACATACTAGAAACACAGCTTTTTATTTAATGCCATAGAAAAGCATTAACAGTACTTGGTAGAGGAGGGAAGAGAGTGTTTTCATTTTATGCTAACGGTGAGATCTAAAGGTGCAGCAATCCACAAACACCTGGGAGCCTTCACACAGCTCAGTAACTGATCAGAGTGAAAATAAAAATTGTACTCAAGCGTTTGCATCTCAGCCTGTGATTGTGATGGAGAACAGCAGAAATGTATTTCTGGCAATAATTACAGCTGCTGTGTTCCTTCACCCTCCTAATCACCGATGATAAGAATGAGTTTCTGGGGAACTATTTGCCTTCCCCAGCAGCCTGAGCTCCAGACTCAGACGTGCCGATGAGCAATGGAAAACGCTGAAGCTGTGGCAGCAAGAGGCTGCCCACAGAAACGTGGTTATGAACTGATGTATTGTAAAACATTCTTTGTGTTTTTCAAGCTTGATGTAAAATCTATCACTTGCCAATTTCCTGTGACAAGGTGAAAAAAAATGTTCCCACTTTGCAACTGATGCAGCAGAACTATGAAAAGACAAAAAATAAATAGATAAACCAAGAAAAAAGAAGCAAAGTAATAAAAAGGGGTAAAGATCAGATGCTGCACGAGGAATAGAAGTAACAAAGGTCGTGTGTTATCCCAGAAGTGGCACGAGTTTCTTTCAAGGAATGTTTCTGAATGGCATTTACACATCTCCAGCCCATGTCATAAGAGTAGCAAGGGAAGTAGCAACATTAACCCTTTCAAGGTGCTTTGAGATCACAGTGCATTGTTTAAATGATCCCACGTAGCACACAGAAAACACAGGACCACTCACATGTCCCCACAGTGCTTCCTGAACTTTGTATGAAATGTTCTAAACGTTAATCACTTTCTCTGCTTGTCAGCAGCATCAGTTACCCTAGGACGGCACTTGAACGCACTTACTGTCCTCGACGTGTTAAATAGTAATAACCCAACAAAATAATCATAATGAAAGTAAGGCACATTTGTAGTAGTCCCTGTTTTGCATGAAATGATGCCAAGAACAGGGAAATCAACAACCAGAGCGCTTTCTGTGAACAGACCTCCTTCGAGTACCAATGCCAAACCAGCACTAACACAGTGACCTGGCAGCAGACAGGCACGGGTGGGCTAAGCCCTATCTCTGCTTCTAGGTTACTCTCGCTGTACTAGAAAGTCAAAGATTTGGGCCCAGAATGCCTTAGAGGGAGCATGAGATCAAACTCACACCTTGAACACAGCCAGCAGGGATGCTTTTAAGACAGTAGCTTCTAAATTATAGTAATCGTTGTGCACTGGGCTCGGTGCTGGATTTGTTTCCTGGTAAGGCCTAAAATTCAGCAAAGATCAAGGCCCTTTTGCACTTGACAGGTATGCAGTCACTCAAAGCACTCCTCATTCCCAAGGTCGATTGCTGCAGCAGGTGACACAGGGGAGCGTTCCGGGCTGGGAGAGAGCAGGTGCCTCGCGATTACCGAACTCGGGAGGCGAAAGGTTAAGCGCAGAGGAAGGAATTGAAACTCCTCAGTTCCCGGCGGACAGGTAGTCACTACTGCCTCAGCAAGGCCCTGCCTGCCTGCCTGCCTCACCGCGCCAAAGCCACGCTGGGCTTCTTACTCCTCACGACTGGCGGCACCCACTGCCGTACTCCCCATCCCACCTCCCGCCCTCAGCCCCGCGGCTGCTCCGGCCGGGCAGCACCGCCCCGCCGTCGCTCCCTGCGTCACAGGGAAACGCAAAAGGAGCCGCACCGCCTCCTGCGCTGTGACGTATGACACTACACGCAATGGCGCTGTGACCCCTCCACGGCGCGACCGCCGGCCGCGTGACGTCAGGGCGCCTGCGCAGTCTGCCGCCACCGGGAAGGTCGGAGCGGTGACCGGCCCAGCAGCCGCCGCCGCC
>VZTU01025468.1:15049-109357 GCA_013400835.1 Zapornia atra | reverse complement strand
GAGATACTGAACAGGCGTGAGATACTGAACAGGATCTGCCGCGCGTTTTAAAAATAAGCAAATGCAAGTGGTCATCGTTACACTGTCACGCATAAATATGACTGGTTTAGGGGCAGGTGAAAGGTCGCTTCCTTTTGATGGCTCTCAGGTAGATAGATGTTCACTGTGCACTTGGGAAGACGGAGGAAACCTTTGTGTCGTTCAGTAAGGAAGTTACAGGGGGTCAAAGCAGAGCTGTGCAGTGACAGCTCACGGCCTGCACTGCACTTGCAAAAGAACAAGCTCTGACAGTGCTCTAACACTATGCCAGATTCATCCCTGTGTTCTCCTCGGCATAGCACAGTTTATGCAGTGTTCAGAAAAGCAATGGCCGGGTGAAGTTAGTTCCAGGGTGGTTCCTGCGGAACCCAGCAGCTTGGGCAAAGGGCAGCACTTCTCCCTGGAACAGCCTGGTATGCATTTCGTGGAGAACCATGGCACTTACCTGCTGATGCTTGGCATGTAGCAACCATTTGCTTCATACCCTTACAGAAGGTATTCGTGTCAGACTTGGAGGTGGCAGTGCTGTGTGGAGGATGGCTGTAGAGTGATCAGCACTGCGTACTTTACCTAAGTGTAAAGGACAGGTTCAGGTGAAAATCCTACAAATCTGTAACTAATGCAGCTGATATTTAATCCTATTCATAGTTTAACATCAAACATGCTTTTCACTGGACATGAGGAATTTTTACAAGTAAATCATACTGTTTGTGAAATATTTAGTCTTTATACTGAAATATATTAGTATGGTCCTTCTCTGCGCTGAGTTACTTGTAAAGAAATATTTATGTTTTCCATATTATACTGCATATATATCCCTGAGAGAAATTGTAAGTACTTTCAGTAAATGGTCTTCATTAACCTCTGTTGAATTTGGACCAAACACTAGGGGAAAAAAAAAGACTAGCTAGTTCTTTTCAAATAACAGAGGTTGCCCTTTGGCAAGCAATACATTCTGTCTTTGGCATGTTCTTTTCTTTGGTTTACAGATTTTCATGGAAGGGAACAACTTTTTTTTTTTTCCTGGAGAAACTAATGGGAGGCCTTTTAGCTGTCACATCTCATTAGTTGAGCACACAGGTTTGACATGGGACGCCCACTTGAAAAGCTGGGGAGTTGGATAGCTAGTAGCTTTATACCCAGATCCTTCTATGAAGTGAGCCTGTCAAACAGGGGACTCTGGGTTGAAAAAATATTTACTGTTGCAGTTCACTTTGACAACAGTTTAAAGGGGGAATTACATATTTTTAAGCTTAAAAATGGTTAACCACATGGTTAAGATTATTAAAGGCATAGAAAGTACTTAAGCCAAAGGAAAGCACGGAAGTGTGAAGCTGCAGCTGTGTGAACTGTATGAAATCAAACTTCTTCATAGCAATTTTTTTCAGGGAAACATTTGAACGGCAAACAGGTCTGTCTTAGCTAGTCAAGGTATCCTGCAGGAGTTTTTCCTGGAAATCTTCTGAAAAAATGGTTCACTTCAAATCCAGAACTTCTCACAGATTTTTCTGCTCCCTTATCAGACTTTGTGTGATTTTCAAAGAACAGGTTTCACAAATCACCCATTCATCTACCAAAAATACCTTCTAGAAACCACTTTCCTAGAACTCAGAATTGAATGGCAGCGGAATCCTACCCAGACTTTGGAATAACTTTTAGCCATCGTTACAAAAATCCCATTAAAAAATATAACTTAAAGCACATGGGAATATTTTTGTACTTGAAAGTGTTGTCATTTCTTCTTTTTTTTCTTGCAGCACCTGCCTGTGTTCGTTATGTCCATAATGATGTCACGGTACCTGACTTCTCTGCCTACCGTCGTCAAGATGTGCTGGATGCCACCACGTCTTCCCAAAGCAGCAGTGAAGCTAGAAAAGGGTTTTCCTACCTGGTGACTGCCACCACATGCGTAGCGACTGCGTATATCGCTAAGAGTGTTGTCACCCAGTTTATTTCCAGCCTGAGTGCCTCTGCTGATGTGCTAGCGTTGTCAAAGATCGAGATCAAGTTATCTGACATTCCAGAAGGCAAGAACATGGCTTTCAAGTGGAGAGGGAAGCCCCTTTTTGTGCGTCACAGAACCCAGGCAGAGATTAATCAGGAAGCTAACGTTGATGTGTCTACACTAAGGGATCCGCAGCATGACTTAGACAGAGTACAGAAACCAGAGTGGGTCATTCTAGTAGGTGTCTGCACTCATCTTGGTTGCGTACCCATTGCTAACTCTGGAGATTTTGGCGGTTATTACTGCCCTTGCCATGGGTCCCATTACGATGCCTCTGGCAGAATCAGGAAAGGTCCTGCTCCCTATAACCTCGAGGTTCCGACTTACCAGTTTGTTGGTGATGATCTAGTGGTTGTCGGCTGAATACCGCAGCGCTTGCTCACTTCCATGTTCCTGTGAATGTACATTCAAATGGGTTAAAACGGAGACTCTGGAATACTGTAAAACCAGATGATCCTGAAAACTTGGTAGCTGTCTAGTTTCTCAACCAGAAGTATGTTTGAATACTTCCCTGTGTTCAATTTTAATAAAGACTCGGAGTGAGCACTTGTTCCTGACTTAGTAATGTGTATTTATTTGTGTATTGACTTGTGGTGTGTCAAGAGCTACTACAGCAGACCCAGAATATGTTTTTGAAGGGCTGCTAACTCAAGACACTGAACTACAAAGCCATTGTTTCTTAATACCACATATTTTCATTATTGGGGGTTTTTTGTTATAACTGCACAGCAGGAAGAAAAAAGATCTAAAAAAGATACTCCTATGAACTTCAAACAGCTGAGTTTCAGTATAGAATCCTTTTTTTTTACAATGTATCTTTTTTGTTTGTTTGTTTTCAAAGGAAGGGAAGGAAAAAGGAAATAGAAACCTATGTAGCAATGAAACTTAGACACTGGAAGCAGCTTATAGTTGTTTACCTAGAGTGGTAACAATGTAATTTTATGATGTGGACAAAAACCCCAAACATTCTATGTTTAGAAGTACAAAATGAGGTTTTTGTACTTGCTGGTAAGGCTTGACCTTATGCCTATCTACACACGAGATCAGGTGCTCAGGACACTGGAAAACTTGAGACACTTCCTGCAGAACTATGTTGAGAAGGAAGTAAAAAGGAAAAGTCAAGTTTTATCGAGGGTGAAAAGTAAATTGTAAGAACCACTCAACCTGGACTAATCTCTAATGTTAGACATAGCAAAACGTCGTGTTGCCATTGGAGATACTTCAAGAGTGAATGATGTGTGTGTGAAAATTACTGTTTCATACTGCCAATAGGCTAAGCTCAATGAAAGGCCAAAACTTGGAAACCTCTTACCTTGATGCTGACTTTGCAGACATGGAGGAACATGCAGCCCGGACAGATCTTTGAACCAGCGTCGGTCCTGCCAGAACAGAACAAAGCTAGTAATTAATTGCCTGCACTACATGAGAAGCAAGGTGTGCTGTTTCCAGAACACCACCACACACACCCCTCAAAAAATCCCACCTCAGCTACCAAACTCTTGTGATTCCTGTTTTTCTTTACAGTTCTGTGTAAAGAACTGTCTCTTTTGCACTGCACTAATGTGCTTCTCCACCTGTAACAGAAAATACAATCAGGCACTCATACACTTCATGTAAAGCTGGGATGATGGCTGGGCTGAAGCTGAAGTTTTAAATAGGATTAATCAGAATATTGATGCATATAGGTCACCTGTTCCCAGGCAATTCAGTGAAAAAAAGACCATGACAACTATGACAGAACTTTTTAGGTATGTGTTTTACACATTTCATAAATTTGAGCTGCTCACCTTACCACTATCTCTGCAAAAACATTCACAAGAACTTTTTCCCAGTAAAATGAATCATGCCAAGCCAGTTTATAAAAAGATGTTCCCACACTTGTATCTAAATATTTGGTATTCATGTGTGTGCCTTGTATTACAGGGTTGATCTTTCCTCAAATTTTCTATTTCCCAAGGAGCAGCTTGCATTTCCACTTTGACTCCCCCTGCTAACAGCCTTACCAGCGCTCTATTTCTAACATCAAATCCTTTCCCAAGATTTCACAAAGCTAGCAGGGCACCTTTCCCCTTCTTAAAATGTCTGCAGCCCCCCTTCTCTCTTTACAGGGAGTGAAGAAACAAGGGTTTCCTCGTATTTGTGTAAAACAGCTCTGCTCTGTACGGTTTTACTTGGAGCGGCAGCCCGAAGCCCTGCGCCCTGTGCTGTACGATTGGTCTGCTTTAGCCAACCACGCCAGCGTCCCTCGCTGCCGTTGACATGACAGGGTGGCAGGAGCCAAAAGCAAGGACAAGTCTGGTGCTGGTACAGGTTTCCCAGGTCGATGGGCATCAGCACCAGATGTTTTTCGGCAGTGAAGCTGTAATGCACAAGCCCATGCCAGAGGAGCTGCATTGCCTGCCCCTGCAGGCCTTGGATACAAAGCAGCAGCCATGTATCTGTCTCTTCAACCTAGCTAATTTTTCTTCTGTAGAACAAAACAGCCTTTATGAAGTTACTGAGTTCATGCTTATTTAATAAAAGAAGCTTTTTGGATAAGAGGAATAAAGATACTAAAACCAATGTTTAATATTTGACTTTTCAAAAGCTTCGTCTTTTCTGATTCTTCAGAAGAGGGACAATGCTTATAATGGTTACTGCTGTCAAAGGAATAATTAGGGCAGAGAGTGAGTGAAAATTCAGAATATTAAGTCATTTTCATGGCTAATGACATGTGAGTTTTTAACCCTTCTGATCTGTTAGCTCCACTTGTCAGAACTGAAGGGGGTTTCCCACGCAGCCTCTGTGCAGTCATTAACAGATGCTCTTGCAAAGCAAAGGAGGCAGCGTTCCCAAGGGCTGTGTTGCACAGTGATGCAGTTATAGGTAGCAGGAGAGTGTTTCAAGCTACTGGAAGTTTTTGTGTCCTCTGTGGATAAAATTTTTCAGATGATCTACAGATTATTTTGGTTTGTGTGTCAAATGCTTTTATCTTCCGCATAGCTGGTAACACTGTTTGTTATTCAAATAATTTGCATTCTAAAGCAATTTTTAATGATTTTTAGTGTAAGGAAGATCTGGCTATGATCTGTATTAGCTGCCAGATTTCCCACTTTCTAGTAATTTCCTTATGTTTCAAGTAATAGTTTTCTGGATACAGCTAAATTAAAAATACCTTTCAAGTTAATAATGGAGGTGATCCTGTCTTTGAAGGACTGTAGCACTTCATGCCCATTAAATAAAGCCTTGCAGTTTTGCTGACCAGTATACATTTCACAATCACTGTGAAAATCCAAATTTTTTCTCTTCATAACCTTTTAAAAATATTCTTTGCACAGGCTCAGATCAAAAGTATCCCTTAATCTGGGAACCTGCTTTGATACACCTAGACTCTGGTGGTGGTCAGGGTGGTTGCCCACTAATTAATATATTCAGAATAGGGTTCCCACTGATTCTGCTTGACAGTCCTGCAAATCACTATCTTAAGTTTAAAGTCTGGAAGAAGAGAGAGAAACACAAGAACCATCTGCAAACAGTTAAAGAAACTACATCACACAGGATCCACACCACAGCCAGGGATCCACCTCACACCTCTGGGGTGTCATTCCAGAGCATCCTCCCTCTCCTGCCCTGCAAGCTGGGCATTCACCCCTATGCAACTACAGCAGCGAGTGAGGAGGGAACAGCTTCCAAGAAGTACTTTTGTCCAAGAAACCACCAGTTAGTTGCAAATGTAATAGTCACACTTGGAAAATTATTTAGTATAATTATGACATTTTAAAAACCACTGTAACTATCTATTATAACAGTCTCTTTCTTGCAGAAAAAAGGGGGGTTTTTTTAAAGGAAGAGACAAGACCCTTTATGCACTAAAAGCAGAAAAAAATTATGTAATTCGAAGGCATTATCATAACACAAACACAAAATGCTGTCATGTAAAGCCCACAAGGAAATACTGACCACTGTGTTGCATGTGTATAATATATACACGCAAAGTCGGTGCCTCCTCCCAAGATAAAATGCCACCCTTTCTGCATTCCCATACTCCTCCTGGGAATCAGAGAGGCAAAACAACAATGCAGAGTGCTCCAGTGGATAATCCCACACGTGCTCCCTGAGCACATACAACTGGAGCCAGGCAAGCTCACCGTCACAGCCCGCAGGATTTGTCTTGCCTTCCTGCCTGTAAGATGAATCTGCCAGGATGCAGACGGGCTGAGCCAGAGCCAAGGGGGCACATCCTGGATCTGCTATTTCTGAAATCTTTAAGCTGCAGAATGCCTTGACATTCAATTATCCTATTCCAAGCTGCTATCAAACCCCAAGTTATTCAGTGTTCAACTCCAGCCTACAAACCTTCCCAGCTTTCGTTCCTGTAACTACAGAAAAGTCCAACAGAAGATTTTCAAGATGCAAGCAGTATAAGCTTGTTTACCAACAAACCACTAAAATAGAGAACACAGATTCCTAGAATTAAGCAGTATTAACCAGAGACCATGCTGTGGTCCAACATCATGCTGATACCCAGACATATTGAACCAGAATTCTGACTGACGACAGCTTTACAATAAAAGTGTTGTTCATTTCAGGGATTCCATTTCTATCCAAGTAGCAGCCAGTGACAATTTAAAACCATTGTCCCCAACCCATTTTGTGAAGAACCCATGCCCTATGTGTGCACAAATATTAATTCTAATGTATATTTTCTTTGGGCCTCATGAAATAAGATGTCAAGGGTCTGAGTGGTGGGTTCTAGGAGAGATCATGCTATAAGAAACACAGGTAATAACTAAGCAATGTTAACCAACAACTATATTTAACATTGCTTAGATATTTGTGTTTTAAAGGAAGAATTTTTATTTTGCACACATCTAGCAGTTTAGCAGAACAATCAGCCATACTGAGAAGTCAGACAAAGCTGAGAAACTCCTCCTAATGTACAAGGGATTGCCATCCAGAGGAACATGGTTTCAGAAAACAGTTTGGTCACACTTCTGTCTCTTAACCCCAGCCACTGCTAATACAACAAACGTGCCTGAAGGTACATGTTATCACATCCTGGGCTCACAGAAGTGACATGGACAGGTGCAGTTTACTCATTTCTGTACCTACTGGGTGCATTGCAATGATTTGTTGAGAATGTTTGCAATGGGAGGAGGAAAAGCTCACTGTATTTAGAAAATTGGTGTAGAAATTGTAAGAGGACAGACAACAGCTATGGCATGTAACACATAACGGTCCCTTAGTTGTATTAATACTAAATTTGCAAGTTTAATGATGTTTCAGTTTATTAAAGCCCTAATTAAGATTTTGTGCATATTAAAATAGATATAATATTATTTTTAGGCAGCTGCAGTACTGTAAGGTAGGAAGTAATAGCCTCCAAGGATTTATCAAGAACAAATCATGTCAATGCTATCGTATTTATTGCTATAATAGGATAAGGGGCCTTGAGAATATCTATCAACTTTTAACTAAGATTTTCACCCCATCTCACAAGACATTCTGCCATCTATCACTGGTAAAGTACTACCTGAAGATGATAAATTAATGGAAGATGAAAAAAAAAAAAGACTGATTACAAAACATTCAGCCGGTGAAGAAGCTGCAAGATAAGGAGAAAATTTCAGGGAAACATCACTGAATGCAGCTTTATTTTCACATTCTTTCCTTAGTGTCTGCTTATAGCTGCTATTAGAGGTAAGATACAGAGCTATATGGACTTGTCTGGCTCATTCTTATATAGTTTAGCATTACTAAGGATGCACCTAAGGAATTGCAAGAGAGAAACAACAGGATTGGAACTTGCCTTGCTTAAAGGAAACACAGAACTGGCAGCATTTATTGTCCTAACACAGTAAGCAACAATTCTGTGTCACAGCTCTGATATATCTTCTTCATGGGCTATTTAGCATTATAACATTGTAACAACCTCAAGATGACATTAATTATGACATTGCCCTGTTCTAGCAATACATAGTCAAAATGTAATGTAACATATTGTTTACTGCATGCACTTTTTTTTTCCCCAGCATTAGTAAATTAAGTAATTCTAGACTAAAACCACACTAGAGAGGCATATGTAACTTGGTTTTACCTAGCCTTCACAGGAGCTAGACATGTGAGACACAGGAGTCTCTTCTGTCTATAAATGGCAGTAGAATCAGCAGGGGAAGATAACTTCCACGTTTAGCAGTATTATGCAGTACTGATGGCTGATGTCTTTTGTCAGCCAGTTACAGAATTGGCAACTGTACTATGACTTCATTCTCTCCCATGCCAAACAGAAGTTACACACCCAGAGGCAGAGCTGAGATCAGCAGGCAACACAAATGATTGCTGCTCTTGCTTCAGGACTTAGCATGAGTCTGTATTTGAGCTATTTTTAGTAAAATTTCTATAGTAAAAATCACCAATATGCAGCAGTCTGTACGTAATTCTCTGCAAGCAATTTAATAGTAGTGTCAGATAGAATTGTTTTACTCCCACCAGGTAACAGAACTCCAGATTTTCATGTGAGCAGTCATATAATTTGCAAGTAATTGCAGTACATGTCAGCCTCTAATTCCTATCACAGATAAAAAGTGCCAGCTTCCTGCAGAGATCCATTGGTTTGCACAGCCCTAGGACAATCAAAAGAGCTACAGAGAAACACATCAGTTCCTAGCAGGTCCAGGAAATTTTACATGTATGGGAATTTAGTGGTTAAAAAAGGATACTTAAAAATGTAACATCACCCCCTTCAATATATGTCCTGAGAGAACAGACTGCATGTACAGAAATTAGCATCCTTTGTCTAAATTTGAAGAAGTGAAAGAACTAGAAAGAAGCAGCTACATGAGGTCAGTTTTATTTCATAGGTTAAGAGCACTGAGGCTTTTTACTAGTCTGTGTTTGGGCCAGGAGGAGGAGGATACCAAGCAGTTTATTTTGTCACCACATCTGTTGTACATAACTCATGTATAGTTGGCAGCTGATGACAGCACCCTTCAGGTAACATTGCTCCTTGAAAAAAAAAGAAAAAAAATATTAAATCTGTTTGGATTGCAACTGGTGTGACAGAGGATTTCAGATCTCAGGCTGAAATGTCACCTGTAGGGCATCACCATCACATAGCCAGCAGCCTGCCAGTTCTGACAGGCTACAGCTGGGGTTTTCCCCTCTATTTTCAGTTCCAACTGAATGGCAATTTGGAATTAAATACTGAAGTATCAGGAGTCTCAGTAGCTTTTCTAGCTGTTTGCCTGGAATTGTATATATCCCAAAGGCCTGAAGTATATTGAGGTTTTCTGCAAGCTAGAGTTTAATAGACACAACAAGATGTGGCTCATAGATTTCCCACTGATGTAACTACAGCAGCATGACAAATTCTGACCTGGCGATTATCCTTGCAATATGATGACATCAATTTTGCCTGCCTGATAAAAAGACTGCATATTTACATCGATATAATTTTCTTTTTACACTTGTAATATGATTTAATTTAGATGTTTTTATTTGGACTAGAAGCCACTATTTTTCTCTCCTGTTCTAATACCTTTTCTTCAGACCACAGTACAAAATAAAGATCTCTCTCCTAGCCACTGTACTTGACGTTGATTAAAAAGATGAGTAACTGCTTGAAAACATTTGCATTGCTTCTAACTAAATAAAATATTGTTGTTATCTCCTCCTAAGGCATATTTGACATTGTATGGCTGATAGGCAAATTCCTGAATTATGGCACGAGAAAAAGAAAAAAAAAATTAACTATACAGATATATATTTATAAATAAATATGCATATTATGTGCAAATGAGTATATTTCAGACCCTTAGAATGCAATCATTTAATCTTTACTAGGGTATTTCCTAGATCAGCTTTTGCAAGGTTGAACATTTATGCAACATTTCTTTTTTAGCCATAATGATAGTGCTACTCAGCTTGTCCTGCTCACTTTTCTTAACCTACTGGAAGAGCTGTTTATGATCATTTTATTTAATTGAATGTGACAAAGATCATCTCACCTAGCACCAATAATTTTTCAGAAACATTTGTTTTTGAAGACAGCTTCCTATTTTGACAGATAATCTGTTCTTCTAATTCATATCAATAGATATGGGCAGTTCTTACATACAGTCTATAAATCATCAACCTTTTTCAGCCTGAATTTCTTGTCATCTCTAGGCTGCTCTCTTGAGGTCACTAAAGGTTGCCATTGCCAGTGCTATTTATCTTCCAGATTTTTTCTCCTCTCTACCTTTGAGTTCATTTCATTTCCCAGGCAAACATACTTCCACTTATGCCAGCAGGTCACCTGCTCTGCAGTAAGTATCACATCCATCAGCTGCTCTCGTAGACAGGAGTGACAGTCCATGGGCTCTGCACTGTGAGCACACTTACAAACTCAGGGCCCTTCAACTTCAGTTCCACCCATAACCCCATTGAAAAACACAAAGATTGATCAACTGTATAGGTTAAAAGAAGTCTGGAAGATTAGCAATAAAATTGTAGAGTCATGGTCTAGCTTGTGACTACGGATTAGGCAGGCTTTATGTCCAAAGCCCACCCGCCAATAAATAATTATTGTCTTAATTAAGCCAGTATTTTTCACAAAGAAAGCATAAATATCTTGCAAGAAATGTAGAGTAAGCACTAAACAGGTTGTTGTAATTGAAGCCTACAATGTGCAGGAGTCGGTATATCATCCTACAGTTACAACAGTGACCTGTCTGCCTCATTTTATGTACCGAACTGAACGGTGGTGTGGGGCTTCAATCTTAAGAGGCAAAACAAAGCCACCAGGAACAGTAATGAGTTGAGATTTCCTCATTGCCAAAGCCCCCTGCATATACATGGCCAGAGTCATGGTCTCTGTACCTTTGGTGGAGGAGATTTAGCCACCTAAAATTTCTTGAGTCCGTGACTGCATCTTCTTCCATCATGGTCATGTTATTTTCCCCCATTTTAGCTTCCCCAAAGCTCAGAGGCAGCAGAAATTGCCACATACTGTGGTTTTTCGCTGCCTTTTGTTCATCAGCAGTCTATCATCAGTGTGTCTCCCACGTGAGATACAATCTATTAACATTTTTGGCAGCTTCATGAGTGCTTCTTTTTTGCTGTCTTTACCCCAGTGAACTTTAAAGAACATTTTTCAGCTGATTTGTATTTGTTTGGGCAATAGAAAACATTTTTCTCCATTTTCTTCTGTAATTAGTTTTATCAGTTGGTTTTTCATAAGAGAAAAGAAATCCAAACACTGCACATATTTGGTCTCTATCTTACATTCTTTAGTCTTAGCTGCAAAGCCATTCCTGTTTCCTGAGCAGCTTTTGGAAACATCTACTTTTATCTGTTGATATTTCTATTTTGAAATAAATTACAGCAATTAAATAATACTGAAGTCCTTGACTAGAATTATCTTTAGCACCTCATTTAACTAATGTTTATAAAAACGCTTTCATCTAAGGATCTTAAAGACTGCTATTACCATTATCTTCTAAGCCGTATCCCAGTTGCACTGCAGTGTGCATTCCTGAATGACACGCTGCTTTGAAGTCTTTAAACTATACAAGAAAGTCATGGCTTAGGGATGTTTTTGACAACTAATTGTAGTTTTTGATAAAACTCTTCCATCTCACTCCATGAGAACATAAGCCTCAGTGTTTTCATTATTCTTGGTTCATATTTTATTTAGGCCAAGATTAGCTTGTCACTCACTCGTCTCCAATCTCTGACTCTCCAGTAATGTCCTTCACTGCAACCACAGAAACCCCTCTATATGCAGCTAATTTATTTCTGTTTCATTTATGTACTAATCTTTGATATACCCAGCTCACTCTGCCAAATGGTTAAGCTTGTGTATAGTATTTTTCAGGCACGTTGGTTTAAATTCACATTTTCTTCCAGCTACAAGAGGTAATTTCAGTATGACATATCTACCATTTAGACACGACACTTGGTGCTGTAGAGAAGACCTTGTCCTTTCCCTGTGACCATTTTAACCCAGCAGAATGACACTGCCTGATAAGGACTGGCAATGCTCAGGATGGCTTGCAGAACAGCACGGGAAACTTGGAGAACTGATTAAGGTGATGCAGTCTGCCACTAGCGAGCTCAATAGACAGGTTATAGTGGGTCATACACTCTGCACATTCTCATGGATTTGCCCCAACCTCTCACTGGGATAATACATTTGATCAGTGATTGACCTGAATTTAAATGCTTTTAAACTCATGCAGTACAAATCAGAGAAGAGTACAGCAAGAAAAGTGATTGTCAGAAATCTTAAGGACGCTACAACTTCTGCCTGGGCAGTATTTAGTACCATCCTCTTTCTCAGCTTGTAATTGCATGAGTCTCCCCACACAGCACAGTGGGTGGGAAGGTGCTCAGGAAGCATTATACAGCTCTGTGGGTGCACAGGAGCCTAACACTACTGTTCTAAATACAGATTTAAAGGAGCAGAGGAGCATTTTCAGATTTCAGGATGAAGCCAGCCTGCCACAACACACACACTGTTCAGCAGCTTGTTAAATCTTTCCAATACACCATTTAGATCATCTCCAAAATTAACAACAAATAAAGGAGTAAAGAAGGAATCAAAGGCATGCAGAAAAAAAAATCATCAAACAACAAATATAAAACAAAAGGAAGGTAATATGGATTACACATGATATTATTGCTTCAGAATGTCCAGAAGGCAGAGAAATTTTACTGGTTTTGGCTGGGATAGAGTTAATTTTCTCCTTAGAAGCTGGTACGGGGCAGTGTTTTGGATTTGTGCTGGCAACAGTGTTGATAACCCAGGGATGTTTCCATTACTGCTGAGCAGTGCTCACACAGAGCCAAGGGCTTTTCTGCTCCTCACCCCACCTCACTAGGGAGCGGGCTGCAGGTGTACAAGGAGTTGAGTGGGGACACCCAAGGGATGCCCCACACCATATGACATCGTGCTCCACATACAGAGCTGGGGAAAGGAGGAGGATGGCAGGGGGCATTTGGAGTGATGCTGTTTGTCTTCCCAAGTAGCCATTGCCCATGATGGAGCCCTGCTCTCCTGGGTTGAGATCCCATCTCAATGGCTGCTGATGGGAAGTGGGCAATGGATTCCCTGTTTTGTTTTGCTTGTGTGTGGGGCTTTTGATTTATCTGTTACACCACCTGTATCTCGACCCACTTTTCTAATTCCCTCCCCCATCCCACCATGTGGGAGAGCAAGAGAGCAACTGTGTGGTGCTTAGCTGCTGCCGGGTTAAAGCCCGACAAAAATACAGGTACTTTAACTAGTGAAATCAAAAATTCATAGAGTGAGGTCCACTGATGGCTTCTGAACACAACGGTGCAGGCTCAGACTCTGGTTCAAGAGAAGCCTACAGCAGGTGTCTTCTGGGAACAGGGACTGTAAATTAAGAAGGACATCTCTAGTCTTGTTTTTGCGTTCTTCCCCACAGTATTTGCTGCTGATTGATGTTGTAGATAGGGTGGGCCAGCTGTGACCCCATACAGCATTTCTCAAGCTCTGATAAGAGGAAGCAGCTCAGTGGCAGTGGTAATCATCTTTCTTAGTAGCAATAATCTGCCCTTCATTTTATGATATCTGTGATGAAGCAACAGACTTCTACAGATATATTTAGAGCTCTTTGAATAAAGTACCCTATATATAGTGGGTGACAGTTACCAGTGATGTTATTGTTATTATTATTACTGTAGAGAAGATTTCAGCATAAAAATGTTTATAGAGGCAAGGTTTATACAGACTGATTTCACACTGTGCCACCCACACTAAAATACTCCACTGAAAGAACACGATCATGCGCTGAATCCAGAGGTTTGAACAGCAACTGTAACGGCTCCCTCAGAGCCAAGCCAATTCCAGAGCAAATATATCGCTCACATTTCATCTCCCAAATGAGACAGGAAAAGGCCAGTAGGAACATTCCTCATAAGCAAAAAGGTTTAAAGTTGAATATAGACATTTAAAACTTGCATATATTTTAGATTATTGGTACTTGGCTCCTCTGTAATGAAAGCTATGGTCAATAAATATCTCTGGGCAAGATAAGGATGATCTTTGATATACCCAACAGCAGAGAAGAATAACTCAGCATAGGATACTATTTGGATTTGCATCAATTCTTCATTTTTACTGTGCTCTTTGGACGGTGCTCTGATCCCTGCTATCCCAAACACCTCAGGCAGTAGCATCCAAAATATCACAACTTCTCTGAAATGTTCCCAGTCTTAACCACAGTAATGAAAGCAGCTTGTATCCACCATGGTTTACCCTTAATGTCTTCAAAGCAGTCCTTTTAGAGCAGAGCCTGTCACAACTGCAGCCAACATGTACCCTTTAATCAAAGTAGTTCGAAAATAGTGCACCCATTTGCTTAATAACATTTATTACCAGTGTTGCATACTGATGCACTATTTCATAACAGAATCAGCTAAGTTAGGTCAATGTTGCTTATGAAGAAAATGGTGGAATAATGGTTGGACCAATCCCTCAGTGCAGTACCAACCTCCAGGTAAGTGGGAACAAGACTTCATCTGGTAATATAAATTTGTAGGAACTGGTCCAGAGTTTTGAAAATAAAGTATTTTTTAAACTATTCATTATTTAATCAAGCCTATTTACCTTAGAATGATTATCTACTTATTTAAATCTTGTTAATACAGTTTTTATTCTTCAAGCATTTATGAAAAAAATAGGTAAGCTATCTGGTTCCTGTAAATAATATATTAATTAAATTTTCTTGAAACAAAATAATTAATTCTGAACAGTAACACTGTATTATAAAACAATTCCTAATAAAACATGCTCTAATTATAATTCCAAAGCTCACATTATTTTGAAACTTGTGTTAGCTTTTAGATAGATTATAATAAAAGCAAATTACTGTATGTTTTAATAACATAGTTGTCAAATAAAGCCATAATGCCCAACTGATGACAAACCACAATGTATAATTCCCCATAAAAGTTAATTGACAATTGATTTTCTTAAATACTGAAAGAATTCATCATGATTAACACTATTACAATGAAATCCAAAGGAATTAGAAAAGATTTATCTCTAATTGCGCATTTCTGCAAATATTAGAGGTACTGAAGAGAATAATAAAGTAGGTTAGAAACACACCACCCCCTTTCCTAGTTCACAGACAGAATATGAATTAGGAGGATGCAACCAAGGGGCTTGATGCTTTTCTGTAGGTGCATCATGGTTCATATGCACATTAGCAGCATGGTGCACTGCTCTCTTAGTACTCAAGCTTTGCCAACATGCCCAGCTCTGGGATCATCCTCTCCCTGCCTGTGAATTCTCAACTCGATTTGCTCTCAGAAAGAAAATGTAGAAAAAGAAAAAAAAAAGAAAAAAGAAAACAGTAACATTATGGGAAATAAGATGAAACCAACAGTAGCTTTCCAGACAGCCTCAGCTGACCTCTAAGAGTGGGTGGATTTTGTGCTGGAGGGGAGCTGACAAGGCAGGGACTGCAGTTTTTTGCTGCTCCATCAGCCCCATGCAGGAGGCACATGGCCTCAGAGGCTTGGAGACAAGCTGTGGAGCTGTGCTGGAAGCAAGCATGCCAGTACCCAGAATGAAGCAAGGTAAAATGAAATGGAACCTAATGAGGGAGACAGGCAAAGACCCCACTGCCTTGAAAATTGGGTAATTGAGCAATAAATTTTTCCATGCCATATTAAATACAAAACAGGAAAGCCAGTGAGCATGATTATTATGTATCAGCTTGTCTAAGGACCTTTAAGCAGCAATTAAAATAAAAAGACATTTCCCTGCCCTGGAGAATTTTCGGTGTACAGCTCCCCAATGTCATGGTGACAGGCAATTCATGTCCTTCACTAAACTTCAGTAGGGTTCTCATGGGAAACTTTAAAAAGTTGTCACTGTGGGATACATCAGAAGGTACAAGTGACACAGAGTAGAACATAATAAAGAGGTGAAAGGCTATAGCCGTGTGAGCACACAGCAATTTAAATTAGTTATGCACACTCGAGAGTGCTCTGTACAGCCCAGAGAGCTTGGAGTCCAAGGGCAGGAGGATACTGGGCTGGCTTTTAAGCTGCTTTAAGCTTCTTTTTAATACTTCAATACTAGAGAAGCTGCCAGGGTCATTCGGATAGCCTCTCTCCTATCCAAAATATTCAGATACTCCCTGGTATTTAAGCACAAATCTTCTGCTTTACTTTTTACAGTGTGCATTTCATTCCCAGCTAGTGCAATGCCAACTTCTCCAGTACCAGATTTCTTCCTTTTTTGATTAAAACTAAAGGAGAAAAAATGCTTGTATTACTAAAAACACACACACACAAAACGCAAATGAGAACACAGAAATGGTAAGGTGAGACACAGAGACTAGAGCAGTTTTGAGAGAGATGTCTCAGTTCAGTACAACTACAACAAATTGAAGAGGAATATAAAGCCAGTCAACAATCTGTATAAGTAATCCCTATGCATTTACCATGGGTTTGCCATGTGAAAACAAGTAAACTACAGTTTTAAAATAGTGTTTGCTTTCCTTGCACCCAGGAACAATGAAATCAGTATAACAGAAGAAGAAAGCATTAAGGTTTCTTTCGTGCTTCCCCTACCCAACACCCTGCAAAGCAGCCTAATCCTGCAGAGATGGTCTAGGAAATTCTCTGGCTTATGTGCACTTGGCTCACCTGAAGAACAGAAATGGCTTCACTAGAGAACACTCTTCCCAACCCACAAATTTCTTCCTTATAAATTTCAAAACGGCTATAAAATTATTGGTGACTTCCTCAATAATTAGTAGGAATGACCAGATAGTTGGATTTAATATCCAGCTTTCAGGTGGCAACTGAGAAATTTAGCAGCCCCCTTTTAATTTCTCTCTGTGTAACTAAGTTGACTCTGGCAATGAGTCTAATCTGCTCCCTGATTGCTTTGTCCTTTTTCCCAGTCAGCCTAGTCACACACCATGGAAAAACTCCTCTTCCTGGACCCATCCCATCATCACTCCTATTCATTTCTCTGCTGATTTCCACCCCCACCCTCATGAAGAAAAGTCATGATCTCCTCTCAAAGAGCTTCACAGAATTATCTTTCTCTCTTTGAGCCTCCATCTCCCTTCACTCCATTATGGTACATTCCCTTCCAGACCTTTTCTCTGCTGTCTCCTTTGGGCTGTTTCAGAGAGCATCACGTAACATGCAGTGTGTGACAGAGCAGGAAGGGGAGAGCTGGAGAGCTGGCAAGATTGTACTTCAGGAGCTTTGGTCTATAGCTGGGTTTTTGATTGAAATACGTGGTTACTCATCAACATGGGAAATTACAGATGAACACACCAGCGTTTAAAAATTCCTAAAGATAGGGAGGCTCAGTTGGTGGTGAATGCAATGTTTCTGAACTGCCAGGTATCAAGCTGGGAGTGTAAAATGTCTGGAAACTTCATATTGGAAAACTATGTTCTCATGAGAAATTGCCTAAAGCTGCAAATATTATGGCATCATCATGAAGCTGTGAGCCTTGAATCCAAACATGGAGTCATGATTTCCTTCCCAGTGCACTGGTTTAGGCTTCCTGCCTCCCTAATAGGGAGCTCCAGCAGATTGCACCGGATCACAGAGCAAAGCCAGGCTGGCCAGACACTAGAAGCCATATTCTACATTACTGTGTACAAACACATCAGCCAGTAAATTATGTATGGATTAAAAAGCCTCAACCAACTCCATTAAAAAAAAAAAAATCACCACAACAAACAGATAAAGGAACTTAAAGCAGCCAGTTTTGAGATAATAGACTGAAAGGTAACAAAAAATACCCCACTGCCTATCCAAAAACCAGTTTGATAGGAATGATAAACTGACAATAACACAAACAACTAATAAGCCATGTACCATCCAATATTCTATAACAAACAAATAGAATGGCTATATCCTTTGGTAAAATGTATAGAGCTTTATATGACACAGTAACTATAAAACCATAACCCTATTTACTATTCTCTATAAAACAAGAATATGCAAGCATTTCCATAAATTGAAAGCTCTTTGTGAGCTATGCATAAGTGGATAATGACAGCCAGACTTCTTGACTTTCTCTCCCTGATCAGTCCTTCTGTATGAAAAGTGCTAAATTGGTTTCCCTGCATGTACTTTTTTATCTATCTGTCATCATACCAGAGGAAAATGATCCCTGGTTTAAATCTATGATTTACAACAAGTATTGGGAAATGCTTAAAAAAAAAAAAAAAGCAAACCCAAAATACAGCATAATACAGGAATTGCTTGTGGATGTCACTGTCAGAAAACAGTAGTGAAGGGAGCAATGTATTAAGCTTAAAGGAAGCCAAACACTGAAGAGAACTTCCACCCATAGAGAAAAATATTAGCTATTCAATACTACCACACCTTGTATTTCACACGAATTTCCAAATGAAATTGTGAGAACACTATTTTTCTTTATTTGGCAAAAGGGAAACTGTCCACTATCTTGCTTGGGTAGCCTTTCTGCATCCCTTTATTGGAACCCCCACACAGACCTTGCTCAAAGCACACTGTGGCTATCCATGGACAAAACAAGAGTATCCCAGGTTTACATTAAGTTGGTTGCCAACTATAGTTTGTATGCATGTGTGTGTCTGTTCATGCACATGCATACACACAGTTAGAGCAGCCAGTCATTTAACAAGCACTGCTCACATAACTCATACTGAGAGGCGAAGGTTGAGGACTTGGTTGCCTACTTTTACAAGAGGGTTGCTACTGCCTTTACACCCACTATGTCACATGAATCACACATGTGACTGTCCACACTCATGCTTCCACATTTAGAATTTGTTTTCATTGTTCTCTGTAGGTTTTTTTCTGACTATAATTAGAGTTAATCACATTTCAAAGTACCAAGATAATTATCTCCATGTCAAATTAGCTATTTTCAAATGAAAGACTGTTTTTGCTTAATTTTTCCCATCTTGAAAGCAAAGCAGTGATCCCCAGGTCTTTTATGCCATTTCTTTATGAACATCAGGTTACGATAAGCTGCTTTCTGAACCACTGCTTGAATGCAATTTATTTTACACAGCTTTGCATAATAAAATGGCATTTTAGATAACTTCTTCAAAGGGCAGATAATAATTATCTGAAGATTTCATTAAATCACTCTTTTCATGTTAAATTAATGTGCAAAGTTAATTTTGGAATAAACAAACCAAGATATTTAATTGCTTTGTGATAAATATGTACTACTTACAACTGTATCATGCAGCTTTACATTTTAAAACTACATATATTTCTGTGTGTCTCAAGAGATTTAATTACATATATTTACTAGTATGCACGATAAGATGTATTTAATAAACTGGTAACTCCACGTGCATATCAAATGTAATTTTCTCTTTAAGAGGTATCTTGTATCTTGTGTGTTCCTAAAACATGAATACGTGACAGAAGGTGTTTTCTTGGAAGAAGTCAGTTCTAAACAAATGAACAGAGAAAAACAGAAGGCAAGTGATCAGCTTTCACAGACAAGATGTAATATTCCAAGAGGCAGCTGCACAAGAGCAAGACAGCACAACTCAGAACTGAAGCCAGACAGACTTTACCTCTGATTTCATAAGATCAATCCCCTTTTTTCTCCCCTCAAGTGCATGTAAAGGTGTGCTACAAAACTGCACATTGCAAAATACAATGATCTTTGAGTTGTATCAGTCGGCTCAACTGATTTTTGAGTCTGAGTTTCAGAAAATGGCCAGCTTTAAGTGCAGAAAGTCAAATCAAAACATAATACAACTCTTGCTCCAGGTTTTAGAAGTTCTAAGACACTCCATGGGGTTATTTCATGACTGATCCTGCAAGTGCTCCTTTCAATCTTTATAATTGGGTAATTAAAAAACCTTCTAAATCTGTGGTTAGAAAGGTTAGTATGCACTGCTAAACATTAATTAATGCAGCATCTTCAATAAGGAGATTTCTATGACCTTTACTGATACAAAATAGGCCAGAATTCCAGCAACAATTATTTGCTAATACTTTTAACATGTAGAAAGCTTTGGACTTGAGATCTGAGAGCCAAAATGTACCTTTTAAAGACATCAGTTGTTGTTGTTATTATTATCATTCCTATAACAATATGGCTGGATGCATATTTTACTTTGTTTCTCAATAATATTTCATAATATTTTTAAAGGATAAAAAAATCAATTTCAATTCCAATATTAATATTTCACACTGATTTTTACAAGCATAACATTGGAATTAGTGGGCTCTGATGTTTTCTTCTGATAGAGTTGTAAAACATCCTTGGGAGTTATTTGATTTTTTTGGTATCTTAAAAAAAAATAAATCATACTCAGCTACAATAAATTAGTTCACTTCTTCAGTTACCAATGGATAGCAATCTTCGTTTAGGGGAGTTTTTCAGCATGCACTACAAACAGGGGAAGGAACACACAAGCTGAGCTGTTGTATGGATATCAATAGCACATTTTTATCTAGAAAATTAATTATTTCACAGTTTTGTATCTGAAATCTTTCTAGTGAAATCTCTATAGAGAACAAGTGCGATACTTGTCCATATTTACAGAATTTTTTTTTCTGTCTTTAAAACAGTAGATGCTGATCTTAGTGGCCACAAGGTCTAGGAGAGCTGCTTTTCCCTGTATATCCATACTCACCCAGCTGAACTTACTGCGTTCTCTTATGCCAGCTTGAGCAGCTCATGCCCAGGTGGAGACTCGAGGGCACAATACACCAGTCAGGAGCACATGGAGGGAGGGAGCCAGAATCTCATCATCTGCCTGAGGTTTATGTCACCATTGTCTATGCTCTGCCAGCAACTTTTCAGCTCATGTGATACAAAATCTACCCATTTTACTTTGCTTTTCTGTGTGACATTCAGTGTGCTCTTGGATGTTTACCTCAGCAACACACACAGGGAACAGCCGCCGGATGGATCACAAGCATACTTCAGCGCAGCCTACATGCCAATCGACTGTGTCCTGGTGGGTCTGGGGGTATTAAAGAGAGCAATGAGTTTCAGGACTAATTGTCCTACATTAACAGAAGGAAACACTCAGTAGAAGTTGCACTCAAAGTTCAGTGAACTGCATAAAGCAGAGATGTTTTTATAATTCTTAATAGGACACACAAAGAGGTAATTTGTAAGCTCTTTCAGGACAAATATAGTCAGCATTATGATAGATAGCAATCCCCCAGGAGGAAAAAAAGTAAAATCACAACACTTAATCCTCTTTAAATCCAAGAGTACAAGAGCTCACCAAATTCAAACAGAGAATAAAACAACAAATCAGAATAATCTAAGCATAACTGAAAGCGAGGTACCTGCCTAAATGCTTCATCAACTCAGATTGAAATAATGTGTATGAGAGCTCACAACTGAGATCACCTTGGCTTTTCACACATATATTTGTACTTCTACAAAATGAAACAAGTATTTGTCAAAACATTCCTTTTTTCCCAATGGTGGAAAAGTGTGTATGTGTGCTCAAAATTTGGAGGTTGTGTGAAAAAGGAAAACCAGATGGTCTGACATCCTCCACATACTAAAGCAAATGGAATGCATTTCAAGGGGAGTACACCTATGGGTACAGCTTATACAGGGAAGTCCTCCAAGGGTTAAGTCCCTGCTTCACTTTCAATGGCTTAAAACTCTCTTCTCTTGATTATAAAAAAAAATCATTATTTATCTGAATGAAGAGGAAGGAAGATTAGATGGCCAAAGCAAGAACAGCAAGTATACACACTAATACGTGATCGGTTCCTGAACGGCATCCAATTGTGAACACCAGCATTTCTCAATGGGATGAAAATTTGATGATAGGTTGCATGTGCAATTGAGCAACACAAATACCTTATTCTCAGCCACACTAAGGGCTAAGGCTGCACTTCTGAAAATAATTATTTTTTTGGAATACACAATTTTGAGGGTCATTGCCCATAGATTGCTGAAAATGCTCTCTCTGGGAATCTCGACTTATTTGTTTGGCCATGAGTTTCTATTTCACAGTGCAAGGCCTATTTACTGCTATTGCCCATCACAATGTAATCAGCTTTTGTTATTATCATCAGTTTATTCATTCTCCTGTAGCATACAGTGCTGTGCTCAAGTTCAATCAGAAGAGATTTATTGTAGGAATGACTTGTTTGTTGATTTGCTTGCTTCCCCTCCTCCCAGACAGCAAATACCTAGAGGTATAGAGGTGGGCTACAATGTTTTAATGGTTTCCTAACTCTAAATGATCTAGCTTCTGGAAGTCTTTAAATACCCAACTATAGTGTCTAATTCTCATTTTGCAGGGTAGGATTAGTATCTAGCAGCTTCTGCCTCTTCACATTAAGAGGAATTGTTTCAATGCAGGGTAAACAAAATGAGAAAATGAGGCTCTGCTGCCTACAATTAGGAAGTGCTGCCAAAGGCAGGAGGGCCAGGGCCAAAGAGGAACTCAGTTCTCCTGCAAACAGTCGTCCTGTGGAGAAGGTTAGCTCTAAGATAGCCTGGCTGAGCACATTATGATCTTACCGCTAGTGGAATTTTCTGCCGTAAGTTGTATAAAACTGTAAACCTTCTTCCCTGTATTTACAGCTACCCAGACACTTTTTCCTGTTAGCAGAAGCACTCCAGGGGTTTGCTAATGCATTGGAAGCACCTTTCTGATAAGCCAACATAAATAGACACAGCAATAAATCAATAAGCATTCTGCTGCTCCATGATGTGGAAGTGGTTCATTTCATTACGCTGATAAAAGAAAAATAAAATGAAAAAACAATGCACATTATAATACTATATGAAGGCACATTTCTATGTATAGAGAATCTGAGTTATACCTTGAAAGGAAAGGAAAATAATTACAGGATATGCTACTCAGAGAAAGCAATCAGGATCTCATGACAACTATCAGGATAGGCTTATTATTAGAGGGGGCTGCATTAGAAGACAATATATCTTGAAAGGAAGATGGAGGCATTATTAAAACATACTGCACATGCAGAGTGATGCTTGCATTACCCGGTGACAGGCTAATGCCTCCCAAGAAAATATACTGTTTTAAACACAGCTTTAATTATTTAATTTCCTTGTTCAAATATGCAAAGCCCTAGCCAGGAAAGCATCTCCTTCTGTAGCAGTTTAAATAGCACCTGTCTCCTACGCAGTTGGTAGCTCCTATTTAATACTCCATTGCCACCAGAAAAATAAAACCCAATTGCATTTAAAAAAAAAATAATTAATTGCATTAACAGATGTTTTGGTTTTAAATTTCAATAGTAAAATGAAAATTGTGTTTGAAAAGTTAGACCAACATGTTAATGATCATCCTTTTTGTTATTTATTTGGTCCATTCATTCAATAAAATTGGCCTCTTCCTTTAATTAAACACATTTTGTACTTTTATTGCCATTGCATAAAGTCCAAAAGTCACAACAGGGAATACATTACTGAGCCATTACACCCTTCCTAGATGACTGAAAGCACTTAATTTCACCTCAAACATCACAATGCTCTAGAGAAGGAGAATATGATGGTGATTATTAATATTAACAATCAATTAGCATTGTGCTTTCACATTGACAGTCTCCCAGTGATTCCCACCAGCTCTGGCTCCAGCTTGTTATATCCTGTAAATCAATCTCTACTAGCAGCTTGTCCCCCTGTAGACCTCCTCTGTCAGAAAGGAATGTCCAGTGTCCTGTGCTGCCAGAGCAGCTTCTCTCCATCAGTAGAGACAGAGTTTAAATTTTGGAAAGACCCAGCACCAGTTAGGCCTCAGCTCAGTTCCAGGGAGTCCTTAATCTTGAGTCAACAAAGTATTAGGGGAAGATAACATTGTACCTCACACTTGGCACCCTATTCAACCAAACTGAACACTGAAATGCAGAAATGAACTCAATGCAAGCTGCTCAACGCCAGCCGCTCGAAATACACACATCCCACAGAGTTCCCTGAACGTTGTGGAAGGCAACTGCAAACTAACAGCTTGGTGTGAAAAGAAGCAGGAGACAAAGGGTGGAGAAAATCATTCAGTTTTTGTCCTGAGGGCACAAAAATCATACAGAGTCTACCTAAGTCACAGAGTCAAAATATATTTCAGTGTGAGCTTCAACATGTGAACAAGCACCATAGGCTTGCAGTAGCCCAGCTCATCTCAGTACTGTAACTTCTTTATTTTCATTATCTGAAACACAGTGCCAAGGGCTTTCCTCCTCTATCACTTCTTTCTATACCAAAGGCTAGGCACCATCAAAATTTCTCTCTATAATAGTCTCTACGTTTTGGATGTTTATCCAAAACCTTCTTACAGAATCTGTGTGTGTGTGTGTTTTCTTTTTGGTTCTTTTTTTTCTGCCCCTGCCAGACTCTGTATTTTGTTTCCCTGTAGCACATGGGAGTTTTCCTCTGTTCCTCTTCAAGGTGTCCACTAACACTACTCATTTTTACAGCCTCCCAAAACAGTCTTCCAAATGAAGAAACTGCTTCATATCACATCCCCTCTATTCTGTTCACCTGCCCACAAACAGTGTAGATGTTTAGACAAGCTCAAGAAAACTGCATTTTTCCAGTCACATCATTAGCATTTGCACTGTCCTAGAGACATGGTAAGTAAAAGGAAGGGAAATAATTTCAGTCAAATTATTAGGATTTGCTTTTGGTTAAAAAGAGAACCTCTGAAAATGTCTATATCAATTATAATCTAATCTTCTTTGCAATCATTTAAAATTCCATCTAATTAAAGTCGCTTTTGCAATGTACCTCAAAAAACTTCCTATGTGCAAAATTTCCCTCTATTTATGTTCCTTGGTTCTAAATGCTGCTGCTCTATTGATTGCTATAATTCAGCTCTAATTGCACTTTTACAAAGTAGAATGAATAGATTACAGTTGAGCTAGGAGGAAGCCAAACATCAATTATTAATATAACAGAGCTGGCCTTTACCATGTCTGTATTATTTACCTTGGGGAGTTTAGGAACCTGCTGAATAATATTTATTCTCGTAAATTAACCACTTCAAAATATTTGTTTCCATTAAGGAAAGCAACCAGGCTAATAAAACACATTTTCAGCAAATGCAAACAAGCCCTCACTGTCTGTAATGATATGTGAAAACCCAACACACTTTCTCAGGAGGCGGCAGCCTTGGTATTTCAGAAAGCAGCCTATATATTCTTCACCAAGAATAAACACAGCTGGTTGATCTCCAGATTAGCTTGCAGCACAGGGGCTGTGGTTACTGTTTCAGTTAGTTATTATTGCTAGGCTATTTTAGCCTCAACGGGGATCCAGAGAGTAGACTGTTTCAGGAAGGAGAAGCAGCTAGTGGTAAAGCTGGCATTTCCTCTGTGCAATTTTTCATATTTACAAGGCAATTACACCAAGTCCTGCCTCCCAAGCCACTCTGGCCAGCACAGCGGCCATCGCACCGCCCAGCCCCTCACTGCTGTCTCCTTGGTCCTATGCATCTTCTGCTTCTTTGCCCCAGCAATCTCTATTTCCATTCACAGCAGTTAATAGTGACACAATTTATACTCTAACCTCCATGGCCTATGGCTCTGGCCGATGATTTGGCTATATTGATTTAATAAAAAAAAATATATATAGCTAAGCAAGAAAGAATTTTAACTGCTCTTCTGACCTTTGTCTCCTCTCTTTGCATATTTCATCTTCACAAAGAACAGAGACATCCCTTTCCTTTTCCTGACCGCTAGTTTGGTCACCTTCAGAACGATCTGCCTTGACACAGAGCCTGCCTGGCCAAAGAACAGGGACTGGCAGTTTGCAACCATGTGCATAGGTCCACCAAGAATTTCACCTTAGGAATGAATTTCAGAATTGTTCACAGGAAGACAGTACCAGCCACAATTCCCCTTCAGCATTTAGCACTACTTTGAAGTCAGCTCACATGGAGCATAGATATTGTGGTTCTTCTGTAGGTAGAGGTGAATTCCCTTCAGTGAATAAATACTATGCTTAAAAGCTATTGTCTATCCAATTAAAATATTCACAAAAGCTAATTCTGCAAATTTCAAATTTCTACTCTATCATAATCAGGAACTCAGTGCACAATAATTAATTAGTTAGCCATTTGCAGCTAGGGCTGGAGGCATTCATCTTTCCAAAAGCATGCATAGCACCATCTGTAACATCCACTCAGTATTTTGGCTCTGAATGAGATAAAACATTTAATGCATTGGCTGCTATAAGTTACTATGTTTTTTTTTACAGAGCCATGAATTCTGCTGTTGTTCTCCTTTGAGAGTACAACCTCAGCATTTGCCACTACCATATCGTCTCTCATCAAAAAGCCTGGGGGAAATCCAGTGAAATATCAGCACAATATTCAACTGCAAGAGCCTTAATCCAGCTCTTTATCTTATTAGAGGAAATCAGCCCTTTCTAAGCATCAGGCACCTTTTACCAGCTCCTGCAATATATATATTTCTATTTTTTCTCAATTCTTTGGAAATAAATCAGTACAGTACTGGGCTAGCATCTGTAACAAAAACTTAGGGATAGATTGTACCTAAGAAAGAAACAAGATGCTTCTCCTTCTTTGATTTACTCAGAAGCTGATTAGAAACCCTCTGTGCAACACAAGCCTTGGATATGAAGAGTATTATCAAGGAGGAGGAAGAAAGACTGGTGGCGCAGGTTAATTCAATCCCTCTTCCCAGACATGCGGTCCTGCAGAGGGTTCTTGACACCTCCAAGCCTTCCAGTTCTCTCCTCCAATATACTGATTGCCAGGAGCCCACAAGCCATCTACACACACATGCACCCTCCCCATCTCCAAATGTATTATCACAGATTAATGGAGCTGAATATTTCCTTACCTCATTTCAGAGTTAGAGCTCTCCAGCATACACTCTCCACTGAGCAGATATAACAGCATTCCTCGTTCCTGGGTGTGCAACTTTGAATGTGTCTGTGCTAAAACCCAAGTGAACTGGCCTAACTAGTGATCAGCATCACTAAGTGCTCTGGCCTCAATATGTACTTTGATCATGGATCATCTGCAAATTTTATCATAGGCAATTTTATTTTTAAGATTATCTGTAAAAATGCTGAATAACGTTCATTTTGATACTAATTCACTAAAACACCCTCTCATTGATTCCCCATTAACAAATATTTGTCATGATCTAAGGGTCTGACAGTTCTTAAAGCACTTACAGCTGTTTCAACAATGCTGCACAGTGTTAGCTTTCCCTAAGAAATAAAAGCTTAAGCCATGAATCTGTGGGTGTCAACCAATCTCTTCAAAAGCTTTTGAATTTATGGACTGATTTCACTTATTTTTTTATAGTGCTAGAGACCCAAAACATGTTACAATCCCACAACTTAACAAAAACCAGTAATAAAAATAAGTAAGCTCTTCCAAAAAGCCTCTCAAAGAACAACATGGTTCAGGGATGAACCCTAGTCCTTATCCACCAAAGAAATCACACAAGACACTCAAGACAAAAATTTCTTAGGAAGACAGGTTGCACTGGCTTCACTGTACACCAAATCACCTGACCAACTGGAATATTGTGCAGTGCTACATCAGTGGCTATCAACTGTACATTTGAATATACCAGTACTTTATACACAAAGAATGAAACCAGATTTGAGAAGACCTATTTTTAAACCGTAATATAAAAACCATCTATAAAAAACCCCAACAATTAAGATCAGTCAATCAGAAGTCCTCTCTACTAGATCTATACATTCATGTGTTCCCTTTTTCTTGGTACTTCCCTCATATGAGATAATGTTGACTTGATCTGGACCTAAGCTTTCAATGTACTTTTCTTCTGCACCTCCATTTTTCCTGTAAGCACTGAGATATTACAGAAACGTGTATCTGTTTAGTGAAAACTTTCCTGTTCCTTCAAGAAATGGAGATAAAACCCACTCAGGAGGAAAAGAAGTTAAATACTTTAGTCTTAGCCTCAAAAAGGAGATAAATCACAGTGGAACACCCACTATTTTATTTATTTGGAAGAAACCAACCATAAAAAAAACCCCACCAAAAACCAAGCCCATAACAAAAAAGCCCAAGAGGTATGTATTTGTTCAGGTGATGCTGTACAGAGCCTTTAGAGACACCTGGGAATAATCAGCTTTTCACAGGATGCAAACTACCTTTATTGCAATATACAAGTAGCAGCTTGGTATATCTTGGACAGATAGTGTTATTAACAGCGTATTTCTCCACCCATGAATATTTATCTACATTCAAATAGGAATGTCTCATCTTTGAAAAGAATTCATGAACTTTAATGGCAACTTCAGATAATTTGATAGGTTTATATTTCCCTCAAGTAAACAGCTTTGCATTAGCATATGAATGTTATTATCTGTCCTTTAACTTTCCCAAACACTGACCACTTTGTTGCATTTTTAATAGATTGCCCATGAATTTTTTCATTAAAATTTTTTGATCTAGTCTTAGCTTTGATGTCAGCTTGAGAAAGAATTTTGTCTGTTTGTATATTCGTGAGCTAAAAGCTACCTAGAAACATTTTAGCCTAAATTACCAAAAAAGCCTTACACAGCTAGACTTACTTCTCTGTTATAATGCAGGTATCTAAGGAAAACACATTAAGTACCACAAAGGATGCAAAGACACTAGAATATGAACTGCATGAAGCATAATCCTCATTCTTACTTATTACAGTAGCTTTTTGGAACATTGGAATGCTCATCTCCAGAAAATGGTACTTTAACATGTGTTTTTTTCTGAATCCTGGGGGAACTTAGATTAGATTTATAAATTTGGACTTTCATATAGGAAAGAAGATAGATATGTCCCCTTGATGTCTTCGAAGATCAAGGAACACTTATTTACATCTTCCCATTATTTCTGCTGTTATTAATGAACAATTGCCTGATACCAGTGTATGGTATCACTGACATTTTTTCCTGTGTGGAGAAGACCTCAAACATGGTTAATTACTAAGGTTACTGACTGCTCTAGCACCAGAAGAGATTCTGATCTTCAAGTTTCCTACTAAAAGTGTATGTTGAAATTCTTCCCAATGAAGGAAAAATATGGGAATGAAAAGATCTTTCACTCCCAACTTGTTTAACTTTTACTTTGACCTTGACTGAATAACCTAGAAAGCAGCAAATAAGCTGCTTTTTTTATTTCTTTTTTATTATAATGAGAACAACATAAACTTACACAGGACATTTTTCATCTAGGTTAACATGCACACTTGGATTATAACAAAGTTTGTATTTCTATAAGCTTGAGAAAACATATCTTATTCAGTACTTCTATCAGTTTAAAAAGCGATTCCTACTACTAAAGGTGCACATTCTTATTTATGGTTTCAGGTGAGATAATTTTCTCCCTAGCAGTGGGTAGAGTGCTGGGGTTTGGATTTCAGATGAGGTTGCTGTTGATAACACACCGATGTTTTGGTTGTTGCTGGGCAATGTTTACACTAAGTCAATTACTTTTCAGCTTCTGACAGCGTCCCCCCCCAGTGAGGATGCTGAGGGTGCACAAGGAACCAACATGACCAGGACAGCTGACCCAAACTGGCCAACAGGATATTCCATGCCATATGATGTCATCAGTAGCAAATAATTTAGAAGCTTGCCAGGGGTTATGGCTTGGGAGCTTTTACCTGGGGATTGGTGATCCACCCATGGTGAGCAGTTGTGCTGTGCATCACTTGTTTTGCATATTCTTTCATCATTACTACTGTTACATTCCTTTTCTGTCCTATTAAACTGTACTTACCTTGATCCTTGAGTTTTATGGTTTTTCTCCCACTGAGGCAGGGGAGCGAGCAAACAGTTGTGTGGGTGTTTTAGCTGCTCACCAGGTTAAGCCACATCACGTATATAACACACTTTGTGCTACACTGCTTGAAGAAGTTACTTAAAGTGGCTCCTTCCCACAACAAGAAATTCCCACCTAGCAGACCTAAGCAAACAGATGACTCAGAAGGTGGAAGTAATTAGATAATCCACCCTGATATAGGAAGGGATTTACATGCATTTGTTTTTACACCTACTGTGATAGATGTAACCTTGGAGCTTTCTGGGATTAACTCAATCAACTGTTTATCAGTGTACTTGTGTCTAAAATTAATTTCAGAGTAAAATAAAGCAACAAGAAACTGGCTACCTCAGTGGACTGAACAGCAGTTCACATGACTGCTTCAAATTCCCAATTTATACAGGGTAAATGGGAATTGCCAGGGAAGTCAAGCTCCATCCTTTTTTGTACTGTGTCTCCCCAAAAGGAACAAAATTATCTACAGGAGGAAATGGAGAGTAACCATTTAAAGAGGCACTATCCCTATCCGTTTCCCACTCTCCAACTGAGACACTGCTTCCAATTAAGTGTGAGTTTACACCCCTTTCATAAGAAAGTATAGAGCTGAATTGTGTTGGTAACTCTACTATGACTTTGGCTAAGAGCCAGCTGTAGTCCCTCTCAAAGTTTTTCTCACTTGCCAGTTTCCCCTTCTGCTCAATGATTTTCAATACTGGTTTAGAAGTTAATCTTCCAGGATGCAGATCAGAGAGTTGCTTACTGTGAATTTTTGTTACTTAGCTGTTCCTATACTTTAAAAGAGTCCTCAAAGTTAGTAAAATCAAGGCAAAAACTTGACAGAAAATGCTTACTGTTTTCCTAGTTAGGTCTATGCATGCATCTGGAGAGATCCAGGGTGGGTTCAGCTCTTGTAGCTGTTGCCAGCTTTTTAAAGGTTATCTTAGCAAACTGTTGCACTCCAGTATCTATTGATAATAGGATGAGTGAAGCAACTAAAAGCTGAAGTCTTATAGCGATTTTAATTAAGTCTGTCATCATCTGAATTATTATCACTGTTACTTTAGGAATTACATTGCAGCATAAATTTATTATAATAAAGAAGCCTGGCAACTGTGATCTCGGTCAGAGGGCCTGAAACAGGTTTAGCTTGCATTATGCTTTTTGGGCCACTGGGGAAAATCAGAGATTGCATCTATTTGGAAGAGGAGCTGTGACAATGCCAAATACGTCCATAATTAACTGCTGCTTAGCTATGGGAGCAATAAATGCCTTGTCCCTGCTTTTGAAGCCTGTGGCCTTCCCCATGGCACTCCCACAGTTCTTCACCCAAGTGTTCCCATCCCAGAGTCCACGCTCCCCACATTCCCTCTATCACTGTCTCTCCAGCTCACCCAGCTTCCCCCTTGCTCTTGCTCTCTTACCAACACACCTCAGCAGAAGGAAATCCAGAGAAAGCCTCATGCTGCATGTGTACACCACAAATGCATCTGTTTGAAACACCAGAAGTGCCTGTGTTTGGGCTGAAAGTGGCAGGCATGTAACCTAGTTATGCTTTATGCTATAAACCAGCACAATTACCAACTATTTTAAGGGGACAAAAGCAGGCATTCTCAACCCATAGTGGCACTTCAGCAAACCATGTGAAAGATCAAAGCCAAAATAGGAGTCTCCAACACACATGCTCTCCTGGGAGTGGCACTGCATTGTGAGGGAGTCCTTCCTGCTTTGACAAATGCCTGTGGACGGCAGCAGGCAGCTGCTTTGCCAGCTGTGGCAGGGCCTCCAGACAGCCGTCTGGTGGCACTGCTTTCACCCATCCACTCTGCCATGGGGACAGGAGCAGAAGCAAGCCACCATTCCTACCAAGCACATGGCTACAGCACAGGCATCGGCGCGATGCTGCACCTTCGTGGTACGACTGGATGCACACTCCACATGAAGAGCCGAAAGGCCACCTGCTTCCAGCCTGTGACGAACCTGGAAAGTCATGCCCCACTGGCACCATCCCCGCTCACCTCCTGTGCGCTTCAGTGCCTGGGATCCCCTTTTCCCCACTCCTTCTAGCTTTTAGGGAAATTCAAGCAATGAAACCAGGAAGAACCGGGTCAGAGCTGTACCCAGTACCTGCTTGTGTGACTCGCAGATAACAGGGGCAGCCCTTCGCTCTAAGACAACGCGATACAAGCAGAACCGAAGCGTGATCCTTCAACTCCCCCTGCCCGCATCCGCATCCGCAGGCAGGCGGCAGCACTCGCCTAGCGAACAGGCAGGCCGCTGCTTCGGGCGAAAACCAAACCAGGGAGCTCTTTTCGACTTGATTCCGACTTCCTCCTACGTCTGGGTTGAGATTCCTTTCCCTTTGCACCTGAGAACTCGGTTAATTAATTTTAAAAAGCATGTGCCTTGGCAAGTGCAATGCAGATGCAGGTAGTTTTTCACAGAGAGATGAAAGGCCTTCACTGTGCCCCAAAGGCCAACCAAAGCTGCCAGAGAGAACAACTGGGCAGAGCAGAAAAGTCAGGCTCCAAATGAGAGAAATAATCTTGGCAACACGTTAATTAGAGTTGAGTGACTGACAAATACGTGGAAGATGAAATGTTTTACAGAGAATTGATGATTTAAATTCTTTTCATATTTAGAAATTTGTTATATTTTCTGTTAAGCTGTATTCAAGTATACAGCTTCTCTAATTCTGGGTATGAACTCTAAAAAACATGTTAAAAATTGCAGTTGGCATCACAGCATTGAATTCCACATTACCAGCAATGCAGCCTTCAAATAATACACAGCTCTCAGGTAAAAAAAAAAAAAAGGCCCTGCCTTAGGCTAGGGGCTGAGTTCCACTTCTGAATGCAAAACTAAAATCATTTATGTCATTTGTTTCAAATTGCTGGAACATCTCAGGCTGTGGAGAGCATAAGAGTGGATGAAGTTCTTTACAAAGTAATGTAAATATAAAAAATAGGCTTCGTTTTTTCACAGAGAAAAAAAATTTAAGCAATTATCATTATTTTTATATGCTTACCTAGGCTTCACCTTAAAACATTTATTGTCTGAAAAACAATCTGTTAACATTTCAGGCCCTGCCCTGCCTTACTTGTGTTTTGTTCCCAAACCAGCATTATGGGTTGGTTGCAAAACATCTGAAATGGTGTCCATACGGCTGACGTCATTTTAATCCAGCATGGGTCTGCACAGTTCATACACACCACCACCGATTCACAGCGCTCTCCACAAAATGTGTCTGGCAAGAAAAGCTTAAAGTATCTTTTAAAAAAATATAGCAGATCTTCACCTTGCACAGCTGGGTCTTGTCCAGTAGAACTGATTAACTGGTTTAGCAGCCGCTCTACCAGAAAGTCACATAGACAGCATAACACAGTGCTACTCTACAACTTTATCTTAATGCAAATCATGAGATTGTTTACAGATACTCAGAAAATGATAGATGCTCTTAGTCTTCAGTTCAGAATCTCTTTCAAATGAGCATTAAAAGAATGGCTGGTCTCTCTTTTCCAAACAGATCCAAGCATGAGAGCAAAATTCACCCCAAGGATGCCAAGGACCTTCACTGAGACTCTCACACATAAAGTGATGCCAACATCCTGTATTTCCATCAAGCATTTTTACCAACACTGTGCCTCAGCATGCAACTCCAGATGTATATCACTGCTTAATGCTGTTCTTTCAAAACCTGTCTCAAGCCACGCTATATACACAGGAAAAAAATCTGGTTTGCTTTTGTGCTTCACACAAGGGATAGCTGTATTTGAACGGGGGTTGAAGTGAGTCCTTTATGTACAAAGTATTGTGGTTTAACCTGGCAGGCAGCTAAAACAACTACGCTTGCTCACTCCCTCATTCCCAGTGGGATGGGGGGATAGGATTGGGAGAAGAAAAAAAAAAAAAAAGGTAAAACTCATGGTTTGACATAAAGACAGTTTAAAAGGACATAAAGGGAAACAAATAATAGCACTAGTATTAATAACAACAATAATGGTAGTAATAATAACAATGAAAATGTTTAAAACAAATGTCAGCTCCTTGTGCACCCCCAGCATTCTCACTGGCAGGACAGTGTGAGAAGCTAAAGTCTTTGACTTAAACATTGCCAGCACCAGACAAAACATCAGTGTGTTACCAACAATATTCTCATCTGAAATCCAAACCACAGCACTATACCCACTGCTAGGAGGAAAATTAACTCTGTCCCAGACAATACCAGGACAGAAAGCAATATGGCATGCGGAGTAAATTATTTTTTCATAGTCTCACATATTTTAAATGTAATAAAAATAATTCCAGGGAATAAGATTCCTACACAGGTCTGTTTGGCCTGGTTTACTATTTTTACAGAAGTATTGTTTTAGAACAGAAGAACCAAACATAGAAACTCATTCTTTAACTGTTCTGTTCCTTGCTTTCTATCCAGCTCCAGAAACCTTGAAATATAAATAGCACCATAGTCCGGGCACTGAAAGATGCACTAATGCTTTCCCCAGGCATCAAGAAAAGTTCCTCACTTATGACAGGTATATCCATTTGATCATTACCTGAAAATATTCAGAACATGTGTCCCTGGGAGACGATGCATCTTGCTAGGGCTGAGGGCTGTCATATTTTATGCAATTCATGTCTTTAGTGAATCAAGATTATTACATCCACCAATCTAAGCCTGAAAGGGGAATCATAGTATAGAACTAGGCTTTAAATTTTCTCATTATAAGAAAGTTCAACAATTTTGCTCTGGACCTAGAATCCCCCCACAGCTACGAGGCATTCACAGTAAGTCCCCTAGTACAGCACACTACTACTAATTTTAGTTCCAGGGTTTCTCAAACTCAAGCCCTGTTATATAAGGATCATACAACTTGGGTAAAGTAGGAATTTTTCTAAGCCAGGGCTGGATGTGGCCACAATATGAAAGATGAGCAGCCACATGAGCTCTCTCCATCCCATTCCCAAAACATGTAGCCTGCGGGGCTCATAGGTGGCTGTGCTCATAGTTCCTTGGGGCTTCCCCAGAAATTCTCATTTTCATACCTCTACCTCCACACCACAGAAAAGCAGCACCACAAGAAAGTTAACACATCTGCAAAATACCCAAATCCTTTGTACAGGCAAAGACAGGACAGCACACAATAAGGAATAGCAATATGTGTCCCAGTCCTAGTTTCCAACACAGAAACTAGGAAGCCCAGGTTGGAAAACATTAGACCTATTTGATCTCTAAGGAAATAAAAAATAGACTCTGCTCTCAGCCTTGTGTTTAGCTGTCACAGGCTCAGCATGTATTCAGCACGTCAAGATTCAGCACTGACTAGCTAAGCTGGACTCACGCTAAACAACAGAAGGGGAATGGGTAGAAGGAGCATTATTGTTGTGTTGCACCTCCAGACTAATCTAATCAGGTTATTTCTCAGGATCAGGTTGTATATAAAAAAACCCAATTTAGTCTGGATTTACGAATCTATTTAATGCATTGTCTGCATTTGCATCTCCTACCAAATCTCATTGTGACAGCAACTGCACCACCTATGAAGTGCTGCCAGTCCTGTTAGCAAGCACGATGTTATCAACCTCTCTTCTCCACCCCTACACAGGAAGGACACTGTGGTCTTGCCAGGCTCAGCACTTCTGCATCCCTTTGGAGGGGTGCTAGGTCGGCCATGCTGCTTTTTCCAGAAACACCTTCTTTCTACTTGTGGGGCCACCTGATGCTGGAGGAATCAGAATAGGCTTTTTCGTCTGAGCCTAGGTATCTCATTAATTATTTGGCTTTATTAAGCATTTTAGGAGGTAAATGGGTATGCTCAGAGCTGCTGGCTTCAGAATCCCACTAGCGATCAGTTTAGATCTGATGACATCTCTCCCTTCTGCCCTCAGCTCTCCCAGTTCTTCATGTGGCATCACAAACTAGCATATATAGCTATGAACCTATGGTTCATTTGGAAGTTTACTTTTCCTTCCCTGCCCTGTCCAGTCTTCGCTGCCTCTAGCCATCCCCCAGCAAGTTGGCAACTCCTTTGGAGGGAAAGGGTTAGCTCTGGCAATCATGTCTCTCTAGCAACAGTACATAAATGCTTGGAAAAATATGGATGAAGAATTTACAGTAGCTGCATATCATACGAGAGATTTATAGGCCTATTAAAAATTATTAGGCTTTACTTCTTCAATAACAAAGCTGCTTACATAGACTGCTCATGACAATATCATGTCCAGAGTCCACAGGATGTTTATTTTCACATTTTCTAAGTACCGTATTTTCTTCACCATTATTTTTTGTTTTGTTTTGCTGTTTACAACAATGCTCTGACCTAGAAATTCAGTTTAAAAATATATTTTACCTTGGAAACAGTTTGAAATGGGCAGCATGACTGCAGGGACCGTTGTGAAGAATGCTGTAAAATGTTCCCCAGTGCCCGAGCCACTAAAATGTACATGTCACAAATCCAAGGATGTAACTGGGTGCTGATCACTGATTCTCGTTTCAATTGCTGATACACTTTGATCGGATTCAAGGACCTTATTCACAATGAGAAAGTCTTTGCCTCTGAAGATGACAAGCAGGGAGGCAGGACAATGAAAATATTTTCATATTAGCTGTAATACCAGCTCCCACCCTTCCACTCTCTGAACTGCCAAGACAAAGTTATTACTGTCCTTTCATACTCATGATGGCCTTAATTCCTTCCTTTTGCATCCACATACCAATTCCCAACACCTATAAAGAAATCTGAGGTTTCCTCACTTCCTACAGCATCATAATCTTAGATTTTGCTTCAGCTGATTAAACTGATAAATCCATTTGCAAACATACTTTTATTTAGAATTAAAAACCCAGGGAATCATGGAGGCTCTAATACATGTGCTGAAGATGATACAAATTGGACAAATAGTTAACTTCAGGAGCAGTTTCATAATTTAATTTTAATCTGCTCAAGATTCAAATTCTCTTCTTTTTAAAAAGAGGAAAAAGATAAAAATTATCAGAATTCTGAACAGAAGTGATAGATTAAAAATCACCCTATCCTGTTTCAATTGAGCTTACTGAGGAAAATTGGCATCAAAATTTGCTCAGGATAGAAAGATTTTTGGAATTGGCCTTTTTCTACTAACAAAGGCAGTCCTTTGTGCAATACAGGCATTTTGAACAACAACAAAACATTGACCAAGAAAACTGTCTCGCTGGAATCTATCATTTGCTTCCATAAATTATAATAAATCACAGTACAGTTGCCAAAAGAAAGATTTTTTTCTATTACCCAAGCTCTGTTTTTGCTGTCAAGGCATTTACAGAGATTTTTGTCCATCACATCCCTCGAGTCTTCAGTGCTGGACAGGTACTTTAGGTTATAGACAGCAGTTACAGTCAAACCATGTTAATGAATTAAACACAAGGCCACGCAGAAGCATTCATCATAATTTACATGATAAAACAGTCAGGTAAAATCTCAGTGGTAAATCATGATGAGAAAAAATGGTTTATTGAGGTTAATCCTACTTAAACCATATAAATTTTTCAATATATCCCAGTGGTCTTTTTTACAGAAAAGATGAATGTGACCTGAATAGGAGAAGACTGATTTCAAACCACGCTGAACCCATTGACAAGAAAAGGTAACAATATTCCAAGCCAGCAGGCAAGAGACGAAACAATTTGAAGGCTTCCTTCAGACTTTGATCTCTGTGATATATGGCCCCACTGTGCAATCTAACCCACTAAGACTATTTGGCAAGACCAGCAAATCATCACTGACCAAGAAAGTAATTAAAATTCAGCACTACACATAGCATTATCTTACTGTTTGCTATTGGCTAAACCAGGAAGGATGCTGCAAAAAGAAATGCTGCAATACTCCAAGGTAGTGGAGCTTGCAAGCAGAATGATAATGACTTTCTTTATAGATATTTTGCAACTAGGTGGGACCAATTCCTTCTTTTTTATGGAGCTAAATGCCACCTAGAACTGAATGAAGTCATTCTTTAATCATCTGACACTGCAACATCTATTGTTTCCAGTGCTAATCCACTCACTAGCTGTCAGCCTGAAATCATCTAATGTGCATCCAGCTCCATGAGCAATTCTATTTTCCTCTAAAATTCTCTGGAAAGGTTCTCCTGTGTGCAGAAAGAGAACAAACTCCTTTCCCCCCCTAACTAGGCTAGGTTGTAATGATTTAACATCAATGAAGAAAGTGAGATGACTCATAGGAATAATGATTTTTATGGGTATAAACACTATGCAATCAGGACTGTAGGCCACATGCTGCATACAATTAATCCTAGTAAGAACACTGAGGAGAAGTGGAGTTTCTCACATGCAAGCTTGCAATATATAAACCTACATTTGTATTTCTTTATTATTGTTATTATTTTAAACACTCCAGGCATAAAATGATGGAAACTGTTCTGTTCTGTGTCCTAGGAAGTACACTGCACAGAATGAGACCACAGTTGAGAAACAAAGTGTTATGTTAGGACCAAATTACATACAAGGTCGTGTGAACAAGAGAAAGAAATACCCAAATGGAATTTTGAGCCCCCAGAACATTGCCTGGAATTTTATAGAATATGGAAAATCACGAAGGGAGAATTAACTACTTCGATGCCAGGAATCAATCACCAGTTCTAAAGTAAGACCTTTGATTACATAAATACAAGGCAAAGGAATCCTATGCTAATAGCACCCATATGCACAGATATTAAGAATGCACACCATGACAAACAACAGCAGCTAATGCTTCACAGTAGCTTCAGATATGTTCAGTTTTATTTTTCTTGCTGCCTGGAATACATGCTCAGTTATACCCTCTTTGCACACATGCAAGCAGTGTTTTAACTGCAGGCTCCGTCTTTCAATACGAACTTAATTACAGCTGGTGCCACGCTTGCCATTTGCTTGTCAGGTAACAGTAAAAGGGAAGGAAGCACATGTGAGATTTCAGTATTTTCACGAGCACAAAGTGATGTCCTTCCTCACAGCATTAGACCCTGGCAGTAGTGACCAAATGATCTTGAACAATAACTATCTCCAGTTAAAGCTGAAGCAGATAATAGAATTAAATGTTCCATTTCACTGACAAAGGCAGCTGACTAACAAAATTATCTGCAGGTGTAAATTATGAACTGTCCAGGAAAAACAAAATATGGGGGAACCAACCACAACAGCCATAAAAGCAGACAAATCTGCAGGCAAAGACAGTATTAAAATGGGGAGCAGAAGGCTAGAAAGCACTGCTTGTTTTTCCCTCCGTGTCATGGTCAATATGTAATACACCAGGTATGTATTTCAGATCAGTCCAGGAAAAAAAAATAATTCATGCTTACATGGCTTTGAGCTAATTAAATAAGTAACAGAAGTTAATTAAGAAAATTCCAACAATCTAAGCCAAGGACAAATGTGATGAGATATTGCCAATGGCACATGACAAGCCTGATCACCCAGCTCCTGGATAACATCACTACAAACGTGCAAGCCCTGAGAAGGATTTGTACAAGCCTACAAGGAAGAGATCAGAGTGCAATGAGAAGACACAGCCTTTTATGTCTTTAAGCACTGTGTGGGGTTTTTTCACCTCATTTTTATCCTAAACAATACTTTTTTACTTATTCCCATCCAAGACAAGTGTTGACAATCTAATACAAGACTCGGTGGGTACGTTTTTTTGCACTCGATTTGCTATGATTTCTCCCAGATTAATTACAACAGCAACTAAAACCATAAAGGGTCGATTTGTCAAACATATTCTAGATCTTCATTTTTCTTTCTGAAAACATATTCTTTGCAGAATATGGTATCAGATTGACATAGATATGGTATCCCTAATAAATTACAAGAGATAATTAGATCATGGATGGCTTCAACAGCAGTACAATTATTGTTACATTGTCTGCAGCTAGTAGTTAGAAATAGCAGATAAGCTATTTCTAGACAACTCTAATAAGATTGTGGCTTTATCAGAGCCCCAGACATACTCTCTTTCCCTGCAAGTTGCATGCAATTCAAGACCTGACAGATACATGCATTAGAGCCTTTTCATAATTCGAATAATGAAAAATAAAGTCATTATAAAGGCAGCCAAGTGAGATTTGCAATGCCAGCATTTTAAAGTAACTTCTGAATACAATAAAAGCTTTGTCACTTATCTATCCCTCTGAGTCTCGGAAGAACTACCAAATACATAAATTTTGTTAATTACACAATCTTCCAACCAAATGTCACCAGTGCTCTAAAAGTTTACTAGATCCAGTTTCAGCTTTCATAATGAAAGTCTCTGCACTGTTAGATGGCTTCTTAATTCCTAATTCCACACTTCGGTAACTGGACATGGCCGCGATCAGCCCAGTGCAGAAGCAGGAGCAGCAAAGCAAGCACAGAAACCTGCCTTACCCCACTTGTGTGTATTTAAACTCTGCCTGTTCTTCCCAGGTTACCCAATTCAGATTTGACCTCATGTATGCTACCTTTCCATTTTTGTTTTTACATTTGAGTTTTTTCAGGATCTCTACCTTCATTCCTGTAGCCTCCTGCTGCTCTTGGGTGACATCAGGATAGACCACTGTTCAGCTTGGAGAAGGAGATTCTTGAAAAATCAACCAGCTATCCTGGACCCCTCCTCTCTCCAAGGTTGTATCCCATTACATTCTTTCAAGTAGATCCCTGAAGAGGCCAAAGTCTGTCCTCCTGAAGCCCAAGGCTGGAATCCTGCAGTTTTCCGTTGTCCGTTGTGTCCAGATCCTGAACTGGACAAACTCACAGTTACTGCAGCCAAGGGTGCCCCCAGCCTTCATATGCCCTTCTTATCTCTCCCTTCGTATCCTGCGGTCACCACACAGACTCTTCACATAAACAGCTGCATTGTCCAGTGGTATTTATTTCAGAACAGATAATTATCCATGTCCTAACTAGACCTAGAAGACCTACCTTATTTTTCATCAAGTTTTATTCTATGTACTAGAAAGAGCACAGCAGTAAATATCTCGCACACAGAGATCGAATGTGGAATCGAGATGCTGTGTTTTGTTTACATGGAGCTCATCTGCTACACCTTGCTGACCAGCAGCTTTAAATAAGATTTAACAATGATTTCAAAATTTAATTTGAAATTATCAAATTACCATCAAAGTCAGGTTTCATGGGTACACATGAACCATAGATACATACCAGAAGCACATCAGCTAGGGAGAATTGAAGTCATACACCATTAATTTATTTTCTTGACTGCTTACTACAAACCTGGCTCAAGCCAACAGGTCAAGTCACTGTGCAGCTGCTCAAACCCCCATTGCTCACAGAAAGGGGACAGTGGACTCCCCTGTCTCTTTGGGGGGCAATAGAAACTTAAAACCTCATAAAACTATGGCTGTAAGTTCTAGTGAAAGAAAGGATAATGTTACAATAGGGTGACACGAGCCCCAGGCTCCAGTGGTCGCTTGGTGTGCGGAGCAGGATGAGAGACTGCTGGAAGAGCCAAGAGCACCCAGTCTGCTGCAGCACCTACCCCCCCAGTGCTTTGGATATGCTTGTGCCATCATCCCTCTTTTCCCTGGCAGGCTTCTGTCTGGCATCACTCACACATAATAAGGCACAGAAAAAAGAAAAAATCACACTTCTGCTGGACTGAAACCGCTTCAGAGCGCTGTGATGTTACTCTTATTGATTTATCTATTTAAAGTAATGTCAGGATTTTGTCATTAATATTTGATTGGTATTTTTAAACCCTTACAAGAATTGCACAGACCATAAAAAGGTGTTACAGTAAAGCACCAGGGGCAGAACAGCATTATCCTATACCACAGGGGATGTTGGCTGGCACTGTCTTCTACATCTTAAAGTTCTCACAAGGTGTCAAGACACCATTACGTCATTGCCAGGACCTGACTTCTCAGCACATGTGGATTTAAAACCAGGATTAAATAAGAAGACTAAAAGTGGCAGAACAAAACAAAACTAAAATTACAGACATTCATAGAATAAAAAGTAGTATGATGTGTATTCACCAGTCAAAGTAAATTCCACATAGTATGCATTGAGGCTTTACACGTTTTAGCAGGACATGTTACAGCAAAACAGAAATGCACATAAGAATGTACTGTTATATAATGAAAAGCTCTGTCATGTTTCTTCAAAGAAAAACAGATCTTGGGGTACTTTAGAAGGTATGCATATTCAGTATTCTGAAAACATAACTCACAACAAGAACAATTGTGCTCTTAGAATCAAGGAGATCTATGAAGAAATGTCATAGATGAATTTATGCAAGGCAACGTACACAAGCAGAATTAAAATGTGTTGGTTCTCCGGAGTACAAAATAAGTTTAAAATGTTGTCAGGAGAATAACACAGCCCAGAAAGCTTAATAGCAGTTTATCCACACAAGTGACCTAGGGACAAATTCAAGCACCCAGCATACCTGCCCAAAGAGCGAGTAAATGAGCCCAGATGCATCTCCTGAAGTTTGACATCTGACACCTTGGACCATCATTCCCACATTTGATAAAGCAGAAGGCATTCAAACTTGTAGCTATATTATTTAAAGCAGATGTGTAAATATGTCAGTTTTTATTTATAGAACAGGATTAGTTTTTATATTAACTTTAAACGGAGGTGGCACTGCTACCTAGACTTTAAGTAGCCCAAGTCATTGCAACCTGTGAGCCAACATTATATAGTTTGTTTCTGTGATAGGCCAAAGTTTTGCACCCCTGGTATTTGCTGCAGTCTGCTTTCTAAAAAGTTTCAGGTACGAAACTTTTCTGAAGTGAATTTAGGAAAGAAATCCATTATCTGTGGTAAAAATGCTCACAGCTTTTCTGCTGACATGTTCTAGTCCATTGTAGCTGTAACCTTTAGCAGAGTCTTGAAATTTGGCTACAAGAGATAGCCTGGGTTTAGGCAGTTCCTTTGTCACTCAAATATTCTCACAAAAATGTCCAATTTATAAACCTCCACTCTACCTCAGTTTTTACCTTTATAGCATGCAAAATACACATGAATCAGAAGATGCACACTTACTGCATTTTCTAAATCTAAACTACAAATTGAGCACTAACCCATTAAAGTGTAATATAGAAACAAAACACTATATTAAAAATAGAGTTATCAGCAGAGATTAGAACAGGAACACAGGAATTTAAGACCAACTATTTGAGGCCCAAATAGATCACTCTGCAAGTACTCCTGAAATATGCAACGGCCCTGCCCCTCAAATAAGGGACAAAAGTTGGCACAAATACTAGAAACTCTTGCCAAGTTTATAAATTCTCATGTCTCACTGAGGTTACAAAGCACACAGCTCCCAAAAGGCAAGCTACTCCCTTGGGAGTGATAAGATTTTCCCTAAGAGAGAAAAGTGACTCTGGTAGCTTGAATCATTTCTCTAGTTCAGGGTCAAACCCTCTCTCCCCCAGGATGTTCACGGTGTGTGCAATGTCAATGGGAATTTACACATGCATCCCAGAGTGGAGCTGAGTTTTAAGGTACGTAAAACCACGGCATTACTGTCCATTATCATAAAGTCTTAGCCTGCTATTATATCCACAGTATAAATCAAAATAATCTCCTTTGAAGTCAGTGGAATTAAAACTCTAAACTCCAAGAACAGATCTGGGTCCTCCACTCTAGGCTGTCTACCACATGAGCAAAGTGAAGGACTGATAGAATTGCATGTATTTAAGAAAAAAAAAACCAACCAGAAGACAGCTTTAAGAATGTTAACATGCTTTTCCTGGCAGTATAAGAGTCATGAAAGACTCTTCTATAAAAATCTATTCAGCAGAGAAAGGAAGAAAGAAAAAGACAGACACATTTACAGTGCTATGTTTCTTTGGGGGTTTCTTCAAAATGCAAAATGAAGCAGGACAGATTCTTTGTAGTTCATACAAGAGACAACATCTGCCAGAAAAGATGCACCGTGGTAAGAGAGCAGCAGAAGTGTCTTCTGACAATTCTGATCAAGAAGTGCTCTAGTTAGTATTCAAGATAGCCACGATTATAGATTACATGAATAATTTTGGCTCTTTGTCAGGACTTGGATAATATGTCTACAGTACATCTGTATCAGTGCACACTTAATTGCTGAGTAAAGGACAGCTAGAACAGCACAAAACTTTTCTACATATCCTTTATGCTCAGATAATGACAAGCTCATGTAAATTATGGCATATATTAAAAAGCAAACAATATGCTTCTTTTCATTGTCACCCACTAGACACACGCAGCAATCTGAAGAGCTGTACAAGATTCAGCGAGCTGAGTAAGCCTCAGGATCTGAGATGAGGAAGGTCTGTGGGCTGAATTTTATATTGTGCATCTTACAGGTCTTATGAAAAGTAAGCAACAAAATTTAGATTCGGTCTGTTTGTATATAATTGATGGAGAAAAAGGTTGAGGGAGTAATAGGGTGACACAAAGACATCAGATTGTTCTGCGACTTCCTTCCCTACTTTCTTAGGATTAAAGCTCCCTGTCTGTCCAGTTGATGAATACCAGAGCACAGAGCATCCTCCATATATATATTTATATATGTAAAAATAATAAAAAATAACCATCCATTATTTCACATCTGCTCTGAATTTACATATCCATTTAGTCACTTTATGCTCCATAAAAGTGCTTTTGCTTTTGTGGACAGTCATCATCTTAACAGCATCTGTGGTTTTATTTAGCATTTTCCCAACCATTTCAGGAGCAGAATGTAGGCTTTCAAGCTGTTCTCCCCCTGTGGTACACAGCTTGGCTTTTGGTCCTTTCCCAAAAACTTTACATTTGCTTTAGTCTTGGAAGGTGGCTTTGGGGGCTGCAGCGTATAGCAAGAGCTGGAGTAGGTATTACGTGTGCTCTTTAGAGCTAAGGCTGTTTTGCACATTTCCTGTGGAAAATTGGATCAGATTATTTATATCCAATGCTCCTATATTTTAGATTTATACTATTTTAGATGTCAGTATCTCGACTTTTCCTTTCCCTACAGCCTTATGGGGGTTTGCCTCAGAGAAAGGGTATTTCCAAGGAATTCTACATGCTGTTCTCTGTTTTAAATCATTTACCAGATTTGCTGCCACTCAATATCATTTCACTTCAACATATGCTTAAATATCCTACCATTGTGTATGCCATTGCTTTATTGTTTATATAGGAAAACCTAAAGTAATGATCAACATATCTGGTGTAACAGCTCAGATGCTTACTACAGAAGCCTGAAAAATAGGAGATGAAACCAGAAAAAAAACCAAGCTAGTGCTGCAGCTTCTTTATTATGCTATTCTATCTGCAGTGCATTTGTGCAACAGGAACTGTTGCACATCTCCCAGTGTACAGTAATTGATACAGTAAACCATTGGACTGGAAAATTGCTATTGAAAACATATAATCAACCTTTTGAACTCTATAAACCCAGTGAGATTCAAGATGCAATTCTACTTCCTCAGGTCATGTACGACTACTCAGTTTAGACTTCCACCTCAGAAAATTGAGGTGAACAAATTGAAGAGAACCACTCTTAGAGGCAAGTTTGGTTAGAATTTCATCAGCCCATACACGTTACAAACTCTTTCTGGACTCAAAGCCTTTAGAAACTATAACTGACTGACTATGTAACGACATGTGAACTGCATATCCTGGTAATTCTCCATCACCAGAGAAACACTAAACATATATAGAGAAATCTCTTGCATAAGAATCATTAAAGCACGCACCGAGTTGAGTTGCTGCTCTGTTTTCCCCTTTCTACGCGCACTCTGCCAGGGAATTCTCTTGCATACAAGGTTAAAGCATAAAGGGCACTTCCTTACTTGGCATGGACAGGAAAATGAACTAATAATACTCATAAATTACTAATCTGTAAGATATCATCCCACAGTTATGGATCTAAACCCTTGCCATTAAAAGGCATTCATCCTCAATATGCTTCCACTGGTAAAATCCATAAACTAACCACTGATTGTAATTTGATGTTTGAATACATTTGTGCAATAATTAAATCCAAATCAACCTTTACCATTTCAGAAGATCATCAGGTTAAAATTCCTCTTTGCGAGACAAAGTTCTAAAATTGACTTGAGATATGGTTCCCAGTTCAGCTTCCAAACTGCCTTCTACAGCAATTAAAATTGATTGCAAATATTGATCAAAAGGTATAGTGGTTTGGATTTGCTTTTTATTGGAGTCTCCCAAATGTCATCAGTGGATACTGAATCTGACCATAGCAGAGAACAGGCTTACCGAGGTGAGTATGCTTACCCCACTCTAACACCCTTGCCCTTTTCAAGCACTAATTGTTCCAGAAGGTAATGACTGAGCCAGCATTTTCAGAATACTGAGTTAGCTTCCTAGGTGTCTCAACATTTTTAGAAAAATGTTACGAACCTGCAGGCAGATGAAGGAAAAAAGACCAACCAGACTATACCCACAGGAGTTTCATCTGACCCACAAATCTGTAACAAGCTATATTGTGCTTCAGATCGTTACAACTCTTGCTATTAATTTAGGAATACTCAGATCACCAAATCAATAGCTCTTGGCAGCATTTTACTACCACCTTAGAGAGAGACTGCTTTAAGATAGCTGTTCATAGAGTATGGATTTCTGGTTCCAATCTTTATCTCTAGGCAGACCCACACTGAGAAGAGACAATTCTGTTTTAACCTACATCCAACTCACCTTAATTATAAAGTGGGAGTCTTGGAAGTACTGCACTTGGTGGCAAACTCATGATGGAAACTGACTTTTGATGAAGATTCTCGTCAGAAGCCTCTTTCATTTGTGCTAAGGCTATTTTATTGCTATCAAAACCTTGCATTATCTCAACCAACCACAACTTGCTGAGTTGAAAAAGCATTTTTATCTAAAGATAGAGGTATGCTCAGTGTGACAGGTTTCTGGAGCGCTAGAGGTAGAATGAAAAGATCCTATAAAGATAAGTATTTTTAAGATAGAGTTCATTTAGTAACTCAGCATTAAAGGGTGTACCAAACTTAATGCATGGAATAAAACAACTTGTTCACTACCTTCTGATCCAAAGTCCCACCAAGCATGTAGCCTGATATTTCTATGGCATATTTTTCTGGCCAGATGTCCACTGCTTGTTAAGCTCATCAACATCTCTGCTAAACAGTTAAGACGTTTCTGTGTAGTCACAGTGCTAGACAGTTTTAACAACTGTGAGACTTGTAGGTGTGCATTTCCAGGCTTTAGCCCTCCTTTCATGCTCATCTTGTAACATCTCTCCCTGTTTGCTTAAAATGGCTCTTCAGACCATGCCACATACTGATGTGACTGGATTTGTTACCAGACAGGATTTGTTCATATCCTGCTCACATTTTTTTTCTAAACACTACAGATCATAAAACTTTTATTTATGCAGAAGGATCACAAATAGAAAACTTCTGCCCATGTATGAAGTTATCAGAACTTACTTATGAATAGCTCTGTAACATAATAAAACTATTCTGGGCTTATTCTAAAAAGCTGTGAGACTTAAAACCATTAATTTTAATTGCTTTTGAGAAAGTGAGATACATGTAAAATTAAGATGAAATAATCCCACCAACTCTAAAAGCTTTGGATCAATAAATCAGTTGACAGATAGTAGAGCTTTATAGTAAAATTAGATCATGTTATCTGTTAAAAAATAAAAAAATCTGTATTTGCTATTATGCATGAACAACATACCAAGGCCAGGGAAGTTCCCTCCACTGAATCAAGTTGATATAGAAGTGAATAGATAAATGAGACTAGGTAATAAAATGCATCATCCTCACATCAGCTGAGCTTCATAATGCTATTGCATCATGGGTCATGATTACTTTATTTTATTCCTATTCTTTCAGCAGCAATTCATCTTGCAAGTTTGGCTATAAAGCTAGGTTTAAATATACCTTTTATAGATGAATGACTATATTAATTTATTTTCCTTAAATCAGACTTCATCTGCTATCTCCTTTGCTGTGGGTTACGTTAGCAGCTGCAAGACAGGACAGTAAGTCTATGTGTAGATCATAATGACTGCAGATTGCTGCAAGTGATTTGCACAATGAAACATGAAGGAAGTATGCCGTGTTTCACAAGCAGGCAGCTTCTTATGTACATTCATGATTTCAAGTGAAGCTTATATTTTAGTTAGAAATGGTTAGGAAGGACAAGAAGTCAGCACACATAGTATCACCTATATCATCCTAAATTAATTGTTTTCTTTACTACATGTATAATATCAAGCAGTTTTTCAACGGTAATTTTAATGGGAGACAGTTTCAAAATATTCTAGTCCAACTCTTATTAAAGATAATGTTCCAACTGGTTCCAAAGGCCACTGGATTTGGGCAATAAGGGTTTCAAACAAAATTTAAGCCATCATATCACTAGCCAGTAAGGTGTTTGACTGATGTTGTTAGGCTCACATAACAATAAAGGCGGGTACCCCAGGGAGGTCTGCATTGTGAAAAACACCAATAAAAACCCCAAGCAATTTGCTGGTCATTGTCTCAGAATAGTAGATCCCACAAAACCACAGATGGTGAAACCAGTACAATTCCTGCAATCCAAAGGAAGCTGGCAAATAATATTTGAAGTATCATAAAATTGGGCTTTCTAAAGTGACAGGGAAAAGAAAGGAAAAAGGCAAAAATTATGTTAAACCCAAATCCTCTACATGCAGGTAAATGTGCTACATGTTCATAAGCAGGACTAGTATTTGAAGTTAGCTTCTCCATAAAAAAGCTTATAAAATACATGTTAGAATAAATTGCTGAAGAAAAAAACCTAGTTTTGCTTAAAAGACAGCTTTTTCCTGTCTTGAAGTTATATTTCTGCTTCTCATATAGTCATATAGAATGTACTCTCCTTTCTGGGAACGTTGCAATTTAGCTGATCCCGTTGGACAGAACACCCATGAAAAAGAGAAATTCACTGGCTTTGACCCACCATAACTGGCACAAGGAGAAGGTCAGGTGGGGTATGGGAATGTGCCTTGGGGCGGTCACCCCTAAGCCCCAAAAGCTCTCCCAACACAGCGGTGGCAGCAAGTACACTTGCACCACTGGCAGTCTCCCACCCAGCTGCAGAGCCCCATCCCTCCCCAGGAGCCGGCTCCCGGCACTGGCAGCAAGGCAGCCCAGCCCCACTCCGCTGCCGGCATGCCTATCAGCACGCTGCCCATCAGCACGCTGCCCTGCAGATGCTGCAGAAGAGGATGCTCAGACTTCTTAAAATTACTTTTGCTATTTAGTGCTGACAAACTCTCTGGAAACAGGGAACTTGTAAAAAAAATCTATCATAGATATTTGCTATGATGATCCTCTTCAGACTTTTCAAACAAAGCAATGGATGCCACGCTGGAGGATGACAATAGCTGAAAATACTGGTGCAACAACTCCAGGCAAGTAGGCTGGGTTTGCAAGGGGGGTCCTCCAATGCAAGCCCTGCTTTGCCATGGCACAAACTGGCTGCTGTGGGCATGCCAGCAACCCTCACACACACACACTTTCAGAACTTGTAGCTTTTCAAACCCAGGAGCTTGAACAGTGTATTTGAGGCAGGTAACAAGAAAAAACCAACCTACTTCCTTTCCTATTTTCAACATCCTCTTTTCTACAGCATATGGCTTACACAATAAGAAAGCTGAGTACATGCCATTCACTGTGGGTCTGCACTGGTAAAAGTCATTTTGACAGTGTAAGGGCTGTTTAAACATCGGATTGAATTGATGTAATGCATGGTTTAGAAGGAAATTATTTTAAATTGAGGCCAAGAAGCCATCTGAAGTCATAGTTACACTTACTGCACGTGCTGTAGACTGTAAACATTTTTGTCCTCATAAACATGCAGCAAATTAGTTTAAAAGAAATTTCTCAGGTAGGATGATCTTAATCATGTTTTCCTGCAGCATAAAGATTAGCTTTTTTCTGTAGTCTCTGAAAAGCAGTTTGTAAGAATGACCCAATGTGGATTTAAATTAACTAGAACTGAATTCCATTGATGATAATCTGTGTTTTTAATTATACTTCTCTCTTCTCAAATAACTCTGTAGGTTTTCCACCCTAATGTAATAATTTTCTTAAAATTATAATTAAATAAGCCTAGTGGCACAACAGCAGTACATAAAGCTGACATGCAAAATACCATAGTTCCAAACACACCCTTGGGTTTTCTTTAATGGCATTTACAACTTGCAATTTTACATTTGATCCAAGGTAAGAAAATAGATTCTCTCCAGTTTTTTGGCTTTTAAAAATAATCTTCAAAAGATACATTTCAGAACTCTGACTTTGCCACATATGTAGTAGATAACAGCTCCTTTAGCCTGAAGCCTAAATATTCTGGACTGCTAGCAGTAAAATTCACCTACTTCCAGAAATAAAAAGTATAAGCAACAAGCACCCTGGCAAGATGCTGTTAGAATATATAATTTAAAGACAAACATCTCAGCAGGGCATGTATGTGCACCAAAACTGAGAATGTGCTTAAGGACTATGTAAGCATATCTCTGCTGCATTTAACCAGCCTATGACTGCTCTCTGTAGCAACAGCAGTGAGGTAGGTAGGTCACTTTGCTGTGGACTTGAGCAGTATCCACAAAGTTGTCTGCCAAAGAAGGTGTTTTTAGAGGGACCTGGGGAAGGGAGGTGAGAAACCAGCAAGGCTATGCTGGACCATGCTGCCATGCAAAGATATTTCTTGGTTTGATATAAACTGTTTTATAAAGAGACCCTAAAAACACTAGGCAACTAAAGGCACTGTTAAACCTAAGGAGATTTTATGCATTTTGGTCATTCCTGGCTTGCCCCATGTTGGCTCTGTTTGCTCCTGACTTCACTAGAAAATGGGCTTCACTGAAACATGGCTGTGGAAAAAAAGTCTCTCCTGTTACATATTTTGTATACATTATTAAAGTTTCAAGGGCAGATTTTAATCTCATCTGAATCAAACTTCACTGTGGCAATTCAAAAGGACCAAAATTTGCATGCAGGTGTTTTTTTTGAGGAAAATGAACACCACTTTGGTTTCTGTGAGAGTTCCCACACAAAGTTTCCTTTGGAAGTAAAAATGTTACTATTGTCTGCCTATTTTACAGGCAAAACTAAGAAGTAATAATGAAAAAATCACTATCCATAGAGCTTCTTTTAAAAAAAAAAGACTTACAACTTTTGGCAGATATTGCACATGTTTATATATATTCATATTATCTTTAAATTTTAAACCTTATTTGCATTTGAAAAATGACACTGTAATTTGCTTTTCCCAGATGTATCACTTAATTAATCCTAACAGCTACTCAGCTTTTTTCCATTTCTATTATCACTATTTAAAGTTGAGAAGAGACTTCTAATTGATCCAAATTACATATTCAAATTAGCCTTTTATGAGCTTAAATTAACATACCATAGACATTTTATTTAATTTGGTTCCCAAAATGTCACCAAAGTAATTTGGTTTTAATATATTAATTAGTATAAATTCACAAATTATTAAACTATAATAAATTCCTCTATCTGAATGTTCCTCTTCAAATAGCACCCCAAAGTAACTTATAGCCCAAAATGGTGTTGTGAATTTACAAGTCATCCTTCCTCAGGTTCTTTAACATTTATTTATGCTGTTGTAACTTTTGTTTGCTAGCTCACAAGAACTAAGAAATTAGAAAAAGCCTTTGGGATTCTCTGTCTGAGGGAGATAATGCCTCAGTGCCAGGTGCTTGGGATTGGTTTGTTTGGTTGGTTTTTAAATTTATTCCCATTCAGAAGGTTGAGCAGATAAAGTGATATGGCAATTTTTGAAAAAAAATTAACTCTTTTAATCAAAATTGTGAATTTTGAAATTTTTTTTCTTTATTTTAGAAGTTCAGATATAGTAGGAAGAACCATTCATTATTCCTCACCTTCTCAGAGTTTCTCTGTTGCCCTAAAGGGACACCTGAAAGATCTCCAGTGCAGGAGAACTGAAGTGGCTCTCCCTTCACCTCCCAGCTACCCACCTACCTTGGTAGCACATAAAGTTAAGAAATGTTACTTGAAAAACTAGAAATATATGCCCGTTTACTTTTTAAAGTTCCTTTGTTTCATTCTAAAGAATGGAAGTTTGTAGTCTTTCAGAAGCTGTCCAAGTGACGAAGCTCTGGCATTTGTCTAACACACCTTTGCATTTTCCTGTCTATCAAACACAATTTCACCAGCTCAGTAACTCTTGGATCTAACCCTGCATGACTGGAAACAGTGTTTTGGAGGGCTGTTGCCTAACCCTCCTGTGTGACTCACTGCAGAACAGCAGTCAGTGTCAGGTATACCTAGCCAGACATATGTCTTTAAACAACCAACAGCAACAACATCCAGCCCTGGAAAATTAGTAATCTTGAAAAGAGAGGTTCAATCTGGACCTGTTGATAAAATGCCATCGGTGACTGGTTTCATAAGGATTGTTTGTCATTACAGAAGTATACAGCTCTAGCTGTCAGTGTCCTTCAATCTGTATTCAATTTCAATTTGAACACTAGAGACTAAGTTCAGTTTTCATGCATAACACAAATCTATTATTATTCTACCCCTGAAAACTGACAGTTTTCCCAGAGATTTGAAGGATGTATTTTGTTTAGCAGTTGCCTTGGCTGAGTGATGGCCTCATCTGCAGGAGTTATCTGCTTCCAAAGATGAATCGACTGTGTTTTCCTCATTAAGTAATTCATCTGCAGAACTTAAGCATACTTCTCTTCACTAAAAGTTCAACTGTTTGTAAAGTGAGACCTATCATTTTCCACATTTCTTACTAGTACTTACACACTACACAACAGAAATTACCTTTTTTCTAATCTGCTGGTCTGAAAAAAATGAAAATGTGTGGGCTTTTTATTCTTTACTTGAAACATCTATGCATGTTGATCACTCCAGATGGTAGTGGAAACATGACAGAGGTGTGCAGTCTCAGCTGGGAATAAATTTGCCTGGAGATAGAACTGGTGAGAATTCTTAATTTATAGTCTCAATGGGTTGAAGTTTGGTTTCAGTCCAAATTAGAACTAGATTACATTTTTAAAGCTTGTTTCTTAAAGATAATTACATTTGTTGTATACTGTAAGGAGGTCAAAAGCTGGAGTTTTCAAAACACAGTGTTGCTTAAGGTTTCTCACCTGCTGAAAGAAATTGGTATGACACACAGCATTAGTTCTTAGCCTAGGAGCGTGTTTGATTCAGACAGACATTTGCAGTACCAAATGCTGTGGTTCCAGACAACTATTTGAGTAGGACTGTTCTGCTGCGCCACATTTCACACACTGTTGGCAGGACTGGGGCCTGCAGAGTTTCTGGTACGTTTTGTTTAAAAGCAGAAATTATGATGCAGATGTAACTGCAGTCCCCAAAAGAAGCAAACAGGTCTCTCCCCTTTGCTATTTCCTGGGCTACTGCTCTTTTCCTTACAGTATTTAGAGTCTATAAAGTAAGTAAACATTCCCTTAATGAACATAAACCCAGAGAAAAACTTTTTCCTTCAATAAAAAAAATAATTATCAACTAACCCAGAAGATTTTCAATGGCAAAAATCTTGACACTGTACTGCTATCAATAATTCTTTAATAGCCCTTTCCAGATTTCCTGCTTATAACATGAATTTTCTCCAACAGCTACGTTAACTTACATACAAATAATACATTGATTCCTAAAAAGTTCCTCATCTATAGTATCAAAGAAAGTATGCATAACTTTAGCAATCTTGCATACCTTCAAAATACATCTTAGTTCAATGAAGCTTTTCAAGGTCTCATCAAATACCTTGAGTTTTATGTTAGAAAAACAAATGTAAGAAACCATAGCATAAATGTGGAAGTTTCCTCTCATTGGAACCCTACAAAGAAAGCCACAGTTGTGCCAAAGCAAAGTATATATACTCTGGAACTGTGGTGAGGGAAAGTCTGGAATATAAAGCCTACAATGACACAAGCCCAAAAAATCAATAAAGAAACATCAACACAAAATGATACATATGTCAGCTGATATTTTTGAAGTACAAAGGTAGAAAGTTCTTTTTTATAAAAACAGCTCAAGTGGAAAAATATAGTTCTCTGTCCACTTCAGGATTCTATTCAAGTTTTCTTGAGTCATTGCCATTTTGGGGGCTGGTTTCTGAAAAATCTTACTCTTGGGAAAAATGCTCAGTCCCAAGATAACCCATCTTGATTTCAACAAACCTTCTCTTTTGTAGGCAGTATTTGGGATGACTTTTACAAGGCTGAATCTTTCAAAAGTTTTGAGAAGGAAAAAAACCAGTAAAAAAACCCCAACCCTCAAGCGTGGATACTACGACAGTGAAAACTGACATAGTGTTTGAATTCCTCTCATCCACAATTTAAAACCCCTTTTTCTGTCTTTCACTATGTATACAGTTTATATTGAGTAGATTAAACATAAGGTTAAAAATAAATCTAGAAGAAAGCTGTTCAAAAGAAACACTATGAAACATAAAGCCTCCGAGTTCAAATCCATCTGGTCAGTGCTTGGTTACGGCTCTTTGATAGTTCATGCTGGAATGACTTGAACTGCCACAAAACTCTCTTAAGGCCCTTTTGTAGACTCTACTATGCTCAATAGTAAGGAGAAGTCATTAAAGTAACCCAGAAAGATGGAAAGTGCATAATCCTAATGAATTAACCATTTCCTCACTATTTAAAAGTAACCCTTTCACAGGACAAGGACAAACATGTGGCATTTCAACACACACTGTACCCTTTCCACTACACAGACCTTCATTAATCAGTATTATCAAATTTCCATAAAATCTAAAGTGACAGAGAGGAAAACCTAGCTCAAAATGAATCTTCCCAAAAAGCCTACCTTAAAAGATTTTTAGCAAGTTCACATTGAACATTTTTATTAACTCATTATTCCCAAACTAAAGTGCAATTAAGAAATGGCACTGCTCTGACAGGCATATAGAGTTGAATAGACTACCTCAGTTGGAAGGGACCTACAACGATCATCTAAATCCTGCCTGACCAATTCAGAGCTGACCAATTTAAAGCATGTCATTAAGGTTCAAATGCATTATGATAGCTTTCAGGCACTTCTATACAAATATATACAGCAGCACTGAAAATAATAGCATGTACAATAGAAATATACTGCATATTCTTAGTAGAACAATGCTTTTGGGGAGTCAGCTGGGCAGCAGTAAGGCTTTTTCAACCTTGAATTTCAGCAGGTAGGTAATAGCAGTTAATATGCAGGAGCAAAGCTGACACCGATTATAAAATGATACATATCTGATGGTCATTTTATTTCTTAATACAGTCTGAGTTTAAAATTAAATTGTCCCCTAGAAACTTAAAGATCTTTCTTCCTCTGACTACTTTTGCATCTGGTATTGCTCTGAAATAATATGCAATTCACATTTAAACAAACTTCTCTGAAGCCACACTTGCTTGTTTCCTAGGACTGGGAGCAAGGAGCCTGTTTGCTCCTCATTCCTGATCCCAAGCCCAAGCCCTGCTCTGTTAGTTTCCTGGCCTGGAAAAGAGAATCCCCACTCTATTCAGAAAGACATAGACTCATGGGCAATACTTGACTTTGAAACTGGATTAACAAAAATTGAGAGATATCAGACTTAAGTGACTTTGTCGTGTTCATGTATTTATTAAAGTATGAAGCGTCCTGCACTGAAACAGAACAAGATCAAAATGCTTAAGGCATTAATTCTTTTCATTTGTAATACATTCAGCTGAGTGACAGAGACTGCAGCTGCTTCCTGTCCTACATGGCTGCATAGAGGAGATCTGCAAGGAGAGAAAGTTAATATAGCTATGGTAGTTTAAAATAAAAAAGGATTAGTCTTCCCCTTGATGCACGAAAGCTGCACCTGGAATTTTAATATTGATCAAAATATTTGCCAGGTCCTACACAGCCTGTGTGAAGTTTTCTAAGGGAAAATTTACTTTCTGTCAGACACCAAAGAAAAGCACCATTTTCACACCACCTGATCTTACTGGAAAGTATGCTTTGCTTTTCTGCCTTCACAGGAAGGCTCTGCAGAGGGATATGGAGAGGCTGGATTGATGGGCCAAGGCCAATCAGTGGCTGAAGGAACTGGGGTTGTTTAGCCTGGAGAAAAGGAGGCTGAGGGAAGACCTTATTGCCCTCTACAACTGCCTGAAAGTACTTTCTAGTGAGGTGGGTGTTGGTCCCTTCTCCCAAGTAACAAGCAATAGGACAAGAAGAAATGGCCTCAAGTTGCATCAGGAAGGTTTAGATTGGACATAAGGAAAAATGTGTTCACAGAAAGAGTTGTGAGGCGTTGGAACAGGCCGCCCAGCAAAGCGGCAATGTCACCATCCCCGGAGGTATTTAAAAGATGGGTAGATGTGCTTAGGTCTGTGTATGGTTTAGTGGTGGACTTGGCAGTGTTAGATTAAGAGTTAGACTTGATGATCTTAATGGTCTTTTCCAACAAGAGTGATTACATGATTCTATGGTTTTTATTTTGTTTAAAGCCAAAACCTCAAAAGCTGAAATTAAAACAACTTGTTATTCAAACTGCCCCAAGGTCTGAATCTCTGTGTATCCTAAGAGGTCTGGACAGGAAAATTCACTATTTTGACTGAATATGAGGATTTATATATAAATATACAACATTCAAAACCACTCCATCTCATTGTATTCGATTGCTATTCCAATACTGAAATGTATACTAAGTGAACTTTGCTTGTTATTTACTATAAAGCATATAGTCAAATTGATTTACAATAAACCACTTCCCATCCTAATTCCCAAGACCTAGCAAAAATCTAGAACTAGGTAAAACTCTCCTTGCATTGGTTTCAAACTAGAGTAATAAAGACATGCCTGATTTATACCAACAGACAGCTCTGAGCACGCAGAAAAGTTGCACCAGTTTATCTAAAAAACATTGTCAAATTAAGAAAAGCAGCTTCTGCAACCTTTTACATGAGACTTAACATGAGATTAATCCACCAGAATAACAAATTGTGGGATTTCTCCTATAAACAATACAGCCCCATGTAATAACTTAATAGCTACTGCCATGAATAAACATAACTTTGGCAATTAGATACTGCACTTGAGCTAATTAAGAGAGTTTTATTTAACTGGGTGAAGTGCTGCATTGTTTCCAGGTCTTGAGCTGGAGTATCTATCAGTACTGCAACAACTTTGCATGGCTGCTGCACACCGTGCAAAAAGGCTGACAGCAGGACTGACCTGAGGTGGTTTGTTCTTCCCTCATCTCTGGTTATTTTCCTTTCCAACCTCTACACCTACTGTGTTGCCTTGCCATTTGGTCTGACAATCATTTGGGAGGTTGTAAGCTGCTTCAGGTAATAGGTCAGGGCTAAAAATAACTTTAGCAAGAAAGGGGATCTTTTGTGTTGGACAGTCACCCAGGGAAGCAGAGCGGCTCAACTAGGACAGAGGGAAAGAAAAACAACTGAGCTTTTTGGAAGCACAGTGGGTTTCTCGGAAAACAAGACGCAGCGCAGCTCTTGCTGCACAAGAAGCCTCTGTATGAGCTGTAGAATCAACTTCTCTGTTTGCCTCAGGAGCTGAACAGTGATTCTGTCCCTTCAATTTATTAAACAAAAAATGGGCTGGGGAGGGGGGGGGTGTAAAGAAAAGGTCCTTAATAGCTTATATAGAAAACACACTTTTATCCAGATCAGTTTGATTTCATATCACTACTTTTGATTTATACAAGGTGATTTTTTTCTATTCCCATCATGTGTCCTCTTCAGTCACAGATTTAATTAAGATTAGGAAAATGAAAAGGTACAGAGAATTAGTCAGATTTTTGAGACAACATCTGTAACAATTACTCATTCAGGACTCGACAGAAAAGATTATGCATATAACAGATTTTGAGGGGAGGGAATACATACCTACCATACAGTAATTTCTAATTTATGGAATACAATGTAATTTTGTGCTAGACAAATGTCAAATGAGATTAGTTATTAATTTTTATGGAATCTCATAGGTCTCTTTTCTGAGCTTGGTTTGTGGAAGATACAAGCCTGCAGAACCCTCTGGATCAGCTAAGACATATTGATACATAAACCACGTTTCACTTTCTTTGTTAATGATGAGTCCTCTACCACATGTTAAGATCTCCATTCACTTCAACATTCTTTACAGTTTTCTTAACCAAACACGAGGATGGAAAAAAGTGACAGGCTTAACTGAATAAAGCTTTACAAGCAGAAAGTCACACTGCACTGCTTGCACTGAGGATACAGCTGGATGCAGGACTGGCCAGAGCAAGTCCCCTCATAATTTCAGAATCCCTGTTACATAGCTCAGTGTGGCCAGCCTCAGGAACAATGCACAATGTGTATTATCCTCTGATACTTAGTGGCACTTATAGACAGCATTTAGCTCACTTAAACATTGCTCTAATCAGTAAGACTTAATACAGTCACACTTTTGCTCAGAAGGGTTACTTTTTTCCCCACTCACATCATGAAATCATTATTATTCACAGATTCAATTAAGATTAGAAAGAACAAAAGATAGCAAATGTTTGCAAGTGTGTTCAATTAGGGCTGCAATCATTTTACATTACAATTCATTTTCATGTGGGTTTAAGCAAAGGGGAGAAGACTGTGAAACAATAATTGTTCAGTAAAATTGCCCTTTTATATTTTTTTCTTCAGATGCCTGGTTTGCAGCATAGCTTCTTCTCTCCTTTGCAGAGGCTGAAAGCACTGGTGCTGCTAGAGCTGGTGCTCTGCATCGGGGAGCCCTGACCAGGAGGTAATGGGAAGAGCCTGCACCCAGAAGCAATGGGAATGGAGGAGGGAGGTTCAAGGCAGATGCCTGCAGACTCACTACCACCAAGACATCCCTCCCACAGGGCAGGACATACTAACTTCACAGAAGAGTGCAGTGAAAGACCAAGCAATAGCTTTCTTGCAGCCTATGAGATACATCTCCTCTCTGCTTTCTCCCCACTGGGAAGGAGATGGATTTTCCTGTGAAGCGCTGAGCGCACTTGAAGCCATTCCTAAAAAACCTCCCAAGTATGGATGTAAGTTTCTTTGGGCAAACTCTAAACCAGGGATTGCTTCTATTCCCCATCTCCTGTTACCTAGTGCAGTGCATTCACAACAGTGGCAAAGACTGGTCAGTGAGGCTGATCCTTTAACTCTTGCTGTATATAACTATTATATTCTCCTACACTACAAAGGAGAGACAGGAACGTGCCTATGATGGGGAAATGAAAGCTACTTAACATAAGGTGAAACACAGCTGTGAAAAAGGAACAGGAAAGCCACCAAAAATTAATATTGAAAGAATAAATTGTAAAAAAAAAAAAAAACCACTGAGAAATCCAGAGCAGTGAAGAAAGTGTAATATATTATGTACTTGTGCAAACAGAGCCCTTCCACCACTGCTGTACACCTTTGCTCTGCTTTCAGCAACAGCTTCCAAGCCCCCACTATATTCTATACATCCACGTACTACGTGCTGGCAACAAAGTTTCTCAATCATACCCTGTCCTCAGCTGTATCAGAGTAACATCCCAGAATATCCCCTGGGGTACTATGTTCACAAGAAAACTTTTACATCTCCATTTGCAAAGACTTGTACTACTACAAAGAAGCAGTTGTTACTGCTTGAGTGAATTGGCTATGAGCAGACCTGCTGAAAAGGTCACTTAACTTGTTAAAATCCAATGAGGAAGACCTTTGGTGGTAAACTAACTGAAATATTGAAGATCATAAGCTAAAATTCAACGATCTGCAAAGTTTAACAAGAGTACAGAAATTAATTGTAGTGATCATCTTATTGAAGGCCTAAGATAATGACAGCTGACCAGTATGTGTCCATGGATACAGATATAAGAACATGACAGAGCAGTGAAACATAAATGTAAAAAGAAAAATACAATTCTCTACCTCTTTTAAAAACACATTCCCAAAGATTTATCTTGCAAAATCTGTACCAATTCAACATCCAAATGACTCATAATCATGTTTTCGTACAATGGTGCCTCTCTCTGTTATTTTCCTGCTCTGCTCCTCCTTCCACACCCGTAACAGAAAGAACATAAAATGGAATTAAAATTCACAGCACACATTTGAGATACTGTGTAATCTGAATTGCAAATCCACAGGTGAATCACCAAAGATACCCCAAAACACTTGACAGCTGACTGAAAAAGCCTAACCTCCAGCCAACATAGATTTGTTAACGTGGGATTTTAAGCATGATGATACCACATGTGCAGTACTAGCAGGTTAGAGACATTTAAATCCTTCTTAAAGTACCAAAAGAGAAATACCCTCAGGAAAAAATAATTATTTAATCAGAGCAGGCTGCTTAGCTGTATATTTAAATCTGAAAAGTCTTGCAGTAGAATTTTATAAACAAATGGAACTGCACTTGGCAAACTGCTGTGGAGGGAGATGCTGGTGTTCTCCAGAAACTGAACAGAATAGGCCCTTCGCACTCTGCAGCATTGCTGTGTTCTCCTGGGAAAGAGCTGTTCTCATGAGTAATTTATGGTTTACTATTTTTCTCCTTAATCTAGAACATTCTGTAATGACTTTCTAGACTTGAACTACAACAAGGCTTTGTAATCTACATACTCACACAAAATGAAATTTTCTAATGACCTTGTATATCAAAAATAGTCCTCCCCATGACTGGTAGCAGTGTCAGCAATCTTTCCCAAGGAGAAATTTTAAACTGAGAAATTGCAAATCATCTGTGGAGGAATAATTTGATATACAGGCCTTACACTGTATTTTCCTCTGTAGCATTCCTGTGAGTGACCTGCCCATTTTACAGGTGGGAATGCACATCCAAAAATGAAGAATAAAAAAAAAACATTATAAAACCAGAGTCCTTTAGAGTGATAGATACTTTTGGGAATCCCATAAGTGTCCATTCATATTATAAGATGCCCAAGTATGTCCTCTATTTGCAATATAAGTAATTTTTTCTGGGTTTTCCCAGGAAATCTGGAGCTGAGCAAGAAGCCTGGGTCATTTCTCTGACAAGAGTCCTTTAAAACAACAGCCTCCATCTTGACAAACAGCAAAAAGCCAGTCTGTAACTTAAAGTATCAAATCTAAATCAGCAGCCTTAAGGATTGTAGCAAACCTATATGCTCTGTGGTTAAAGCAGAGAATTTAATTCATGGCACAAGCTGAATACCAAATTAACATAAATATTTTTGTGTTACCATGTTTAAAAACTGCCTCCAAAGAAACAATATAAATAAATATGAATTGTATGAATTAAGTATGGTTTCACTTCAATTTAGTCTCATAAGTAGACTGAATACATACATTAATTGGTAAGAACTGCTTATTCTGGGGTTCACTGGCAACAGCTCAGTATGTAAGACAGCACTCCATACAAGAACAAGTGTCTGCCTCTTTTGGAAGATTATTTCTCTGTATCGTAGCACTATGTAGTGCTAAATCCCCCTCAGCGATGTTAATAAATACACTGCTGTTAGTGCTGCAGAAAAATGTTACACCTCATATCAAAGCATGCTAGTTTGTTAAGATGTCAGGGGCTCTGTTCTCTCCAGGGGAGAGACAGAAGTAAACATTAAAATTTAGACATGAAATGGAAACATCTGAAAAAAATCTGGCCAGAGAAGAGCAATTTTTATGAACAGAAGGATGAGCAAAAGAAAATATGTAAGCAGAGTCTACTTAAGATGATCTGCTGAGGAACAGGAGCCTTTTATATGCCTACCAGCATTGGGAATATAATTAGAAAAACTCACAAATATTTAGGCAAGTTAAGAATAAGAGTGATGCTCACAGCTTTCTGTATTTGCTGCTCATAGACATTTGCCTGATCATTTGTTTGCAGTCCACAGTTCGATCCGGTGTAGCATTCTGTACACAGAAGGAGACAGACAACGAGAGTGACAGAGCAGTTCAATAAAGACACTAATCAAGAGGAGACAGTCTCGGTGGTGGGCAGATTCATTTTTATATATTTTTGAAGAGTTAATTCATATCTACTCTTAAAAGGGCAGATCCTGAGCTTGTTAAAACTCCAATTATATAAGCAGAGACGCATCAGTGAGATTTGTCTGTTGTTCAGCATTATGACCCATGGTTTTTTGCAGGTTCCCATGCTGTTCAGTAATCGCTCAGAGCTAAGAAGCCTGACAGATCCCAGTTTGCTGCCTGACATCAACTTATCAGCACTGAACAAAACAAGCCAGTGTATAGCTCAAGCCTTGGCTTACACCAGAGCCTCTGAAACTTATCACCCCCTTATCTGTCCTAAATATTATTACACTATAACCAGCCAGACTTCTTTCATGGGGTACTGGAAATTTATTCTGGCAATGATAGAGACGAGTGATTGTAGATATGTTGTATTACACACACCCTCACTCAAAAAAGACTCTTCAATATTTCAAGAATTAATATGGTGTTGAATGCCACAGAGACAATGAAAATGTCACACAACAGAAAATTCCCAAGAAAAAACTGCATTTCTATTTCTCTTCCTGGTTTTAAACTCTGAAGATTCCCCTTCTCATTTCTGCTAAACAGTTCATGTCCTTATTTGCTTCCAAATTAAATTGCTACAATTGTTTCTAGGAAAAGTACCACCTATTGTTTATGGCACTTGCCCCTTGTAGAGCCACAATCTCAGCAGGCTACAACCATGACTTTGAAGACTGCCCAGAGTTGGGGCAGGTACACCCTGCCCTGCTCACGTCATGCTCCTACACGCTTCCAGTACCACCCAGGTTCAACAGCAGAGAACATACATGAGCAACTGAAGCACCAAGTTTAACAGACCTTTTGCCCATTTAATTTTCCTTTTCATTTCATGTTACACAAACTCCTTTGGAAGCTCACTGCTCCAAGCTCAAATTGGTTCTCAGTCAAGCTCTACAAACTCATCTCTCGCATTTCTCAAACTCCACTGTCAATGCCATGGGTTTTGGATTATTCATAATTGAAATTCCACTTCCTTTTGCAATTATCATCTAGTCTATTAATCTAGTTTTAGTGGCTGAAGGTCTTTTTGCAGCATACTGCTGTCAAGATGCCCTTTTTTTAAGCTCAGCAACTACATGTACTTGACTAATACGAATACCTTTCCTAGGATTTCCAAATCTCTCCTCCTCTGTGCAATATTTTCCAAACACAGCCCATGGTTTCAGAAGAAATACTTCACTCTGTTCTAGTTAAAGGTAATATTTGGTGATCCTCTGAGCAAGTCCCTTGATGGGCCTTAGGCTGTTACTTTGGCTCAAGGCCCAGATTCATCAAAAGCAACAGGAAAATAGGAAAAGTGTTTAGTGGAAGTGGCAGCCCAAGCAGCTGTATGCACAAGCTATTTAATACTTCCATGGAAGTTTCAGGTGCAGCTTTCCCAGGGTAGGACAAAACCAGGAGGTTGTTATCATACCTCAGGGAGGGAGACAGCCAGGGTTACAGCCTGAAGTAATGTAATTTTTTACTAGCTTCCTAAAAAAATAAAATTAAATAAAAAATCTACTCTAGGATTATGTTTATGTAAATATTTAATTTATTATGCAAAAATATTCTTAATATCATATTTACAACATTTTCAGGAAACATATAAAGGAGAGACTAATATGATACCAACAGGGGTAAAAAAGGTAGGACTTGAATAGTTATGGGAGAACGGACACATGGCATGTGAAACAATTAAGCACCCAAAGGATTAAGGTTTGGAAATGAAGGCTCCAGCCACTGGCCAGCCATATAACCACGCATGTGCTTCAGCTAACAACTCCAGAATCTCTGACCTCTGAATGACACTTCTATCCCCAAACAAAGCGCATATCCTTACAGCATCATGACAGCAATGGGAAAATGGAAGAGACAGCTGTTAAAAGATTCCTTGGAACCATCATAAATACCCGTTTCCATTTTTGGCTTAAAATTTCTCTAGTTCTACTATCAAAAGTGATTTATCTACTTTCATTTTTCACATTATCTGTAAAGAGGTTATTCCCACTAGCATTGCTGTAAGAAACATTTGTCACACCTGTAAGAGGCAGGAGTCAAGCTAATTTCTGGATTCAGAAACCAAGATGAATTGTCTCTCTCACCTCACAAACAGCCCTTAACATCAGTCAAGACCTTTCTTCTCAATTAAAATGGTATTTTGAAATCCAACAGGTACCTCCACCTTGTTTTTCTTTTCACATTCTGATATTCAGGGTGATACATTTGCTACTAATGATGATGCAAGTTTGCAAAAAAGAAACGAATACGGTGAAGTACTGAAGTATATAGAAAATATACTGAAACACCCAAGTACACAGAATATTAAATATATCAATATATTCTAACAATAAATTTTTGCCAACTATAAATATAACTTGATTAACACACTTAAGTTGATTCACCATACATTGTACAAAGATGTATTCTTAGGCCTGTCTTGTCTACACAGATTGCAAGCTTGTTTTAAAAAAGCATCTTTCCCAAATGTTACTGAGTCCCCTTTCAGCAGGAGCCATCCATATGTATCACCATGCAACACACACTGATGAAAAAAATATATGTAAGATACAAACACTAAATGAAGGCAAAAGGAATAGAAAACCTTGGAGATGTTACTCCTGATAAGAAGCTTGCTTAGCAGTACTTTAGAGAAGCTGAAAAATGCTTAGAGAATTGATAAATCTGTTGAGTGTCAAACCTTCCTTCAGCACTGAAAAACTGAAAACTGGACAGTAAGAAGTGATTAAAACGAGCCTTTTTAAGGCTTAACCTACTACTAATTGGTCACGACCATCCTACAGAGCTTCATTTGTGACACCAGTAGAACAGAAATTATAATGCTGGTTTAATAACCTGAAAGAACTTTGCTACTAAAAGACTGAATCATTTCTTTAATATTAAACAGTACATTTACTCTGTAAATGATGAACCAGTATTTCAGCAGAGTGCACAGTGTTAGCCAGCCAAGACTTTTTCCTTATTAAAAAAGAACAGATAACACTGTGAGCTGAAGCCCTCAGTCCTTTCTCCTACAAAGCTCTCTTTGAGGTCACTGGAAAATTTGGCTGTTAAAGAACACTGAACTCTAACCTCTGGAATCACACAACACAAATCATATTCGGTTTTGAAAATAACCTCCCATCCTAGGTCTGGAAAGATTTCAAACCAGGAAGAACAGGACATCCTTTTTCTATTATCCTTAAGTTCACAATACCTGAAAGGTTATGACTTAGAATATTCTGGCAAACCATGTCGCTTCCTCATTCGCTGGCCTTTAATGTTTATCACCTGCTTATTTCTTCTTTTAAGATATACAAGAAGTAACAAAGACCATTAATCTATTTAATTTAGTGAGAGTGAAGCAGCATTTATCATTAGACACATCAAGCACAGTAAAAAGGAATTCTGTCAATAAGTTTAATGGGCTTTTCCAAACTGCAACCACAGTAGGTGATGATGAACAAGGAGAGAATGCAAACCAAAAACCTTGTTTTTATCGTTCAGGATATTTTAGATGAGAAATGTCTAAGACCAGTGTGACAAAAGCTCAAAGAAAAAAACAAAACAATTGATATGACAGTAATATTCTGACAGAAGAGATCTAGTGGTCAGTATTCACCAAGAAATTAGAAGCACATTTTAGAACAGGTTAAGACTTAATGCCGCAAAGATGGTCACCTGTATCTTAGAAAGCAGAGCTAAATTTCCAAAAATTCCAGACAAACACATCTCACTAGATTTGCAGTGCTAAATTCAATATAACATACAGGAATAATGCCATTGGGATAGACTTTGCATGGCTCCTGTACCTGACAGCAAGACCAGTTCATTTCCAAGGCAACCTCAGTCACAGCTTCCCATTATGCACACTCTACTTCCATGTTCTTCACAGTCAGTGTCCTTATGGACTGAATCCAGTGCAAGAGTAAGCATACACATCATTCAGACAGCATTTTACAAGATAAAGATCTCTTGCATTGAGTAATCCCACTCACTTCAATAAAACCCATTTTAGAAGGTTGGGAACAGATTACTTTTTTAAACAGAAGGAAACAGCAGGAGGTTTTGGCAAAGAGGTATTGGTATGCTGTCAGAGAAGGAAGGTGGTATCTACAATGTTTGAGAAGATCCATCTCTCAGCATATGATTCTCCTGTGACATCAAACAAACATTGGAGCTGCTAAGCACACTTCCTGGGTTTTCATATGACTCAATTCATATTTCATACTTACAAATAACATGCTCAGAAATATTACTTTCACACTTCAGTCATTCTTTCTTAATACTTTTGCCTACTAATTTTCTATATCTCTTGAAATAACAAACTCTACAACATACTTAAAAGGCTAGCAAGCTGTACTTGACCACAACAATATTCAGATGACAGTGGATTTACTGATCAGAAACACTGAATTTATTTCAGATCAAACACATTCAACCCATGAGTCTTTGGTTTGTCTTCTTTTTTTTCCTCCCCTAAAATATATTTTTGTTTTAAGACAGTCCTCCACTCTATGTCCAATTTTATAGCTTTGGAAAACTTTCCCATGGTCTCAAACTACTTCCATTCTGCTCAAAATAATAACTTTTACTTAACATATGATAGAGCAATTTAACAACTCATTTTCTTTTAACAGTTAGTTATAGATGATTAATCTTAGTACAATTATGTCTGGAGAGCCCCTGAGCTCATCAGTCGATCCTTTCCAGACACCTAAACTAGGGCTGGGAGTACATGAAATAAATGCTTGAAACAAGATAAAGGCTGGCTAGAACATTTTATGCTTCAATCAAATCTAAGTAGCTCACTTCTGGTTTAGAGAAAGATCAAGTACAAAGTCAGAGCAGTCTCCTGGCTTGTCTGGAGATGCCTTCTAAGCACAAGGATCAGGAATGGCAGTGCTGGCAGTCATGTTACAGTAAAGTAACAGACATAGCCTGTGATTCAAAAAATGTAGACTTGCCTTTTAAACTGGAATAACCTGTGGTAACATTGATGTGCATATATATATGAAAAAAGGTTAACTCAAGACCCAAAATTCCTTCCCAAGAGAACAGAAAAACACTCTCAGAAAATGTAGCATGCACATTTTCCAATTAGATGTAAGCCAGGGCAGAATTTAGGATATTGCCTGGTTTATTTCCTTAAACAAGGTCACCATTAAGTCAAAGTGTAGGTCCCGCTGTGTGCAGTTCTGTATGATCATGAGCTGACTGGCTCTGCTGTAAATACAGACCTGAATTCTTACCTATACAAGCTTCCCCCATGGCATCACCTGGGAGTGAAATGCCTGGTTTAGTGACTGATATTTGCAACAGACTATGGAAAGGACACTCCCACTGTCATCCTCAAAAGGGAAAAGAGATTTCTTTTTTTCTCTTGGAAGAAACTTGTGTAACATTGTGGTTTTAAATTACATAGATTCATCCTGAAGTTTGACACCAGCTAGGTTTAAAGGGGAGATTGAGGTTTCAGCACAGGTGCATAGCACAGTTTTATCTTTTCAGTGATAAAATTTTAAGTACTATGCTATGCAATCACTAAACTATTTTCCTTATTGCCACCCAGCACAATGGGACACAATGACAGCAGCATGGAGAGAGCAAGACATTCAATATGAAATGTACCCACAGAAATAAACAAACCAGCTTTTCCTTTCTCTGCTTTCCCTCTTTCCTCAAGACACAGTCCAAGCTTTCCTTTCCCATTAGGACATCTACCAAACAAAACTTGGGAGATGCCAGCAGCAAGCATGTTCTTCCCCCATATATTTGCAAGGCAGAGTGGAGCCAGAGAACACCATTAGCCTGGCTGCCTGAGCAGCTCCAAGCACTCCAGTACTGCCTGATGGAGCCCACTAGCCGAGCTGCCTCGTACACATGGTGTGATGGGTGATCTCTCAGGGTGGAGGCAGCTCTGGGCCTCTGCAAAGCACAGGGATGCCTTCAGAGACACAGGTAACCTTGGGGCTACCAGAACTGAAAAGTGGAAAACACTACAACCTTTAAACATCCTTAGCAGTGGGTACCCTCTTACACTACCTAATAAGCCTTAATCATGATATGAGTTCCTTATGCTATTCAGAATATAGGCAACTAAAAGCCTATTGTTTAATATTAAATACAAACTTGAAAATTATACTATGCAAATAGTCTATTATGCAAATACATTAACTCAGTCAACTTGAGTATAAACAAGTCCTTCAAATAGTTTTATGCTGCAGAAAGCACTGCACTGTTAAGGTAATTTATGCATTTGTTGACCCTTATTTGAAATGTTGAGCCATAACACTGCAGCTTTGTGCTTGCCATAATTTCCTACTCCTCCTTCACACACTTCTATAAAGAACTTTATTGACTATATCAGCAAGAAATAATCTCCATTCTAATAACCACTTTCAAATTTAAGAACATTCTTATGTCTCATATATGACTAATTTTGTTCTCTGTGCATATATATCACGCACTGCTGTACTCCATCATGTTGGGAAGGTCAGGAGAGGGTTCTGCATAAAGTTACCACAGTACCAACATGGTCAGGGCTCTTTACAGAGCAGTAGTAGCTCTAGGATTCTCTGAGCTGGTCAAGAGTAATACTGCTACCATGTCTGGAAGATGCTGTAAGTAGTCTAATAATCTGCTGAAAGTTTGAGGAAGATGTCTATGGTATGGGTCATCCACAATCCATGAATATTCAGAGGCAACCAAGCACCATATAAAATAAGGATCCTTCCTTTGTCCTTAAAAAGGATAGGGTTGGGTTATCAAACTTCCCTTTATACTTAACAGAAATCAACTCAGAAAACACTGGTACTTTGGAAATTATTATAATTACATTTACAATTAAATATTACCTGTCTGAAAATTCATGAGGTAACCTCACAGCCAAAGCAAGCATTTCTGTGCTGCTCAAGACTTGTTAGATTCTGCTCTTCATAATGTTGCTTACACGCCTAATTACACAAGAAAGTACGTTCTATTGGAGTGAATGAGATTTCATATGAATTAGCTGCCCAAAGAACTAGACAATCTAAAAGCAGGAAGGGAAGGACTTAAGTGCATTCAAAATCCAGAAGTTTTAAATTCTGTAAAAAATGATTGAATTGTTCAGGAATCTGATTTTGGGAATCTATGTCTCCTGGCACCTAGCAAGCTAAGCTGTCTTTGAAAATAGAACTATGTCAGCTTGACGTTTTTGACAATGCTACTCTCTTACTCCCTTCAATACCTCATTCCTCTTTGTCCTTTCAAAAATTTGACAACATTAAAATCCAAGGAGAGAACAGATACTTCAGCAACTGATAGTATATTCACAAAATGGGAAGACAACAATGTGTAAAACCAACCAACTATCCCAGGACTTTCAGGCAAGCAGCCTATAAATCATGCAGACATCTTGGAACATCTGTTCAACAGACAAGAAAAGGAATATACTGTTCAAAGAATAGTTAGCAGAGTGTTACAGGACCTTAAGAGTAAAGGCAGTATTTTCACTGCCAGATTCTCTTAGTTGTACTACTCTTATTAGAAAAATTAAGTTATATTAGACTGAAATAATTGATCTCAGTTCTTATCAAGAACCACAAACCCTCAGAACATGGAGGGTTCCATGAAAAGAAGCTCATAATTTAAGTGCTAAATATTACTTAAATCACCACTGAAGTAACATCTTTATGTAAATCTATGGAGACACAGCCTCTTACACATAAGATACTATATACTTCCTAAAGACAACAGGTCAAACTTTAAAATTCAGGTTTTCTCAGGGTCTGCTAAGCTATCCAGAAGTTTCCAGGGATTCCAAACAAGCCAACCTCCAATAAGCATCACTAGTTTCACAATGTAGGATAGCGTACAGGGAAGACTGGTGGTCCTTGCCTTATATTATTCTCCTGAGGGAGACCAGTCAGATAGCTCACATCTGAAATCCAAACAGGCAACAGGAAACATCCCTTTACTGACAATGCAATAAACAGGTTTTCATTTCTCTCATTTCCTGAAATATTGAGATCTCATAAAATGTGCACCCCAAAACTGAATGGAGACAATTTTATTGTTATAAGATGTAACAGTGATTTGTTTTGGGTTTTTTTTCCCACAAATGGTTTCTGCATTATCATCTACCATATAAAACCTCTCAGTCAGCTATGGAAAGACTGGTGTAAATGCCCTGCTGTCAGGATCCAGTTTTAGTGAAGTAAACAGCATATTTAAACAAATAAACACACCACATCAGAATAGACTACATTCGGTGACTTCGAGCTTCTACACTATAAATAACAAAACTCAGTTATGTACTACATGATTAATTAAAAATCCACTGTCCAGAGTGAACAAAACCAAACAACATGCTACAGTCTATTAAATGAAATGATTCTGAATTCTAATTGCTTTATAGACCACTGAATTAGAAAGTGGGGAGAAAAGATTTATCACAGGAGATGTTTGAGATCATTAGTAAAAGTTTAATTATTAAAAGGTTTTCTCTCTGAAGGATGCCTGGCTTTGTATTTATGTGTGCCTCTATTTTTTTCCTGAATTATTAAGAACAGCCATCACCACGCTACCCCTACTAAATACCCCTTGAAATGTTTTATGCACTCTCAACCACCTTAATGAGATGAACGTGATCGTCTGTGGTCTCAATTCAGGAAAGCATATAACTATATCTTAAGTCCCCTGGGACAAATCCTCATCTGATATATATCACATTTATGCAGCTTTGGCATCCACCTCAGTGGGACTTAAAAGCCTTCTCAGTACATTGTGGAACCAGGTTATTAAAAAGAAATTAAAACCAAAAATTGTTCCTGAAACTGTCATGCAGTATTGACAACACAGACATGAATATTTGTATAGAGAATTGAATTATAATTATTAATGGGATATGAACATTCAATATTATATATAAGTGTTCCTGTGCACCAGATAGTACAGCAGCAAAGTTTGTCAGACTAAGGTAACACAGCAGTTCCTAAAAGATCATGAAAGGTCTTTGTGGTTAGGCAATCATTTAGTTGGTGATCTCATTTCATAGCCAAAGCCATTAGGACAACTTAAAACCAGATTCAGGAAAACACATTAATTATAAATCAGTCTAAAACAAACCAAAAGGAGAAATTTTATTTATTTTAATTGTTTATAGAAATTGCAATACTGTGGTTCTCTAACTACTATATTGTCTGGTGGAAACCAACAGGTTTTATAGGTATAACAATAATACGGGGGTTAGACATGCTTCCCTTTTAAGTAATTTTCTAATAATTCACTTACAGCTTCTCCTGACAAGAACTGGTCCAGGTTTTATGCCTGATTCTGCTCATGTTGATGTCAACAGACTTCATAAGGTGCAATACAAAGGTCACAACAATTTGTAAACAACAGGAAATTACAGTTTTGCACCAGCTTCCACGAGCTGGTCTGCACAAACCGCTCATATGAATTAATGGTGCTGAACCCAGTCCAAACCTTTCTAAAAAAACCCCCAAAAACTACACAATTCACATATCCTTTTCAACTGGTCTCAGTCTATTCTATCTTGCTTGCTTTTCTTTCCTTCTTACTGCATCTTTTAGACCACAAACTCCTTGGAGAAGAATTATCATTATGTTTTCCAACTACACAGTAAAGTGGGGCTCAACCTGTCTGCGGTCACAGTTTATATACTAAATAAATCATAAAAGCAGTCATATAGCCTTACAAACTGGGTTTGTCTATTATTTTACAATATGAACATAATGATCTTTTCAGCAGAAAACACCTTTAGATGTTGTGTTTATACAGAACCTGCAACAGAGGGGTCCTGAGATAAAATTAGGGCTTCTATGCTCAGGCTTAACATATGTAATCATTTCTATTGACTTCTGCCACTGTTCTGGATAGCTTCTAAGATCCTGCTTTAATGTGTGCAGATACCAATTCAAATGGCATACAATTGCTGCATCTTAAGTTGTTAAATCTCACCAGGCAGAAATAGCTATTTATTTCTTGTTGTGGCATTTCCTATGCAACATGAAGCCTTTCCCTATTTGCAGGCTTCCATTATATTCATCAACAGGCTTATTCTTATCACAGACAAGACCAAGCATATCTAAATATGCTTGCACAATAGATTCAGAAGTCAGGATGGACATAATCATTTTGAGTGCATCATATATTGCTAGTGGACAGCTTATAGTTTCTTTCTCTAATGTTCAGTTTCTGCAGGCAAACAAATTTCTGCCTTAGGCACTTAACTGAAGTTCCAGCATCTTCCAAATCTGCAACTGCAATGAAATGTTTCATAAAATCTTTCCCAAAGTCTTTTTCATAGAAAGAATTATCAATTCATGCTTGGTTTTCACCATTGCTTCCCAAAACTAACTACCCCAGATCCAGCACATATTCTGCAGATTCTGCCAAAGCCATCCAAGGTCGACAGCTTTTCATTCGTGGGGTTTTGTGTGTGCTCTTTGGTTGATCAAATGCTTTAAGTTTTATTAATAACTGAGGAACATGGGGAGCTCTGAATTAAACCAAGCAGTTGTGACTTGGAGCTGCTGACACTGTGGCTGCTCCTACTTCTCAAGCATCCCTGTAGCACAGTTCTTTATTCACTGACCTCTACTGCAACAGTCTTGGTGGTTTTAGCAGAGAAGGGAAACATAGAATCATCATGGTTGAAAAAGACCTTCAAAGACCATCAAGTCCAACTGTCAGCCCTACACCACCATAACCTCTAAACCACCTCCTGAAGCACCACATCTACCCATTTTTTTTAACAGCTCTAGGGACAGAGATTCCCCCACCTCCATGGGTAGCCTGTTCCAATGATTCATCTCTCTTTTGGCAGGGAATTTTTTCCTAATATCCAATTTGAACCTCCCCTGGCACAACATGAGCCCATTTCCTCTTGTCCTGGCAGTAGTTGTTAGGGGGAAGAGGCCAACACCCACCTTATTACAACCTCCTTTCAGGTAGCTGTAGAGAGCAATAAGGTCTCCTTTCAGCCTGGTCCAGCTTTTATTATAGAAAGATAATTTTTCCAAGTTAATTATAGCAGAGAAGATTCATGCAGCTTGTTACTATAGCAATGGATGCAGAATAGCTCATATTCCTCACAGAGGTAGTGCTACTCCTCCAACAGCAAGGATTAGCTCCCAGTTTAGATTCTTCTGTTGAAGGTCAGGAAGAAACAAGAGAGGTGACTCCTTGCTCTAAGCAGCCCATCATTCCTGGGTGCAGCAGGGTGTAGGCAGTGACATTTGCCCCATACTGGCACGGAGCTAGTCCTTTGGCACAGACGTCTGAGGCTAGGGGAACTTGATCATCCTGCTCTATCCCACAAAACAGCACTTGAGAAGCTTGCAATTAGCAGCTGCCTAAGCTAAGCCTATTTTTTTTCTTTTTGTTTTTTTATCCTCCACAGATGAGCACACTTGGCTCCTTATCTGGATTGAAATTGGAGCAATATTTTACAAGGAAGGTGGGTAATTGTGAACAACAATCTGCAGAATGTGGGCTGGTGTGCTAAAGCTGTTAAAAAAAGATAGAAATCTGAGCAGAATATGTATTTATATATACAACAGTATATATATATTCATGCAAACTACTCACAAATATATTCTGATCCCCTGTAAGCCAGTATTTCATCATTTTGACTATAGATTATGCTGTGTATGAACACATGTATTTAATACAACTAGATCCTTAAATGGGAAATACACTACTTGATCGAGCATCTGCCCTCCAGGTAGGAAATACCATACATTATGGCAGAAAACATGCAAGATGTGAAGCCAGGACTGCACAGCCCTTGAATAGCTTGGCCACTGGACTATATTTTAAACCCTTTGAGGTTTGGTACCTGATGCCCTATAGACCAGTATTTGTACAAGTGCATAATGTAGATTCTGGCTTCTTCCAAGACTTTTCCTAGTCTTTACTACTTTTGCAGTTTTGCCTTTCTAATCAAGTTTCAAAACAGTGGCCACAAATTCAAGTTTCACATGCTCCCCACTCTTATTAACCCCAACAAGAACTCCTAAATGCATGCTATAACTAACCAGTTTGGGGTCCAAAGTTACCTTTATTGGCTACTGTACAATTGGCTCACTGCATGAACAACACATACTGGGGCTTTTCTGCTTTTAGTTGCAACTACTTTCCACCCTTTTTCCTAGAAGGGAATGTTCACTTTCCTCCTGAGATCCTCAAAGCATGTCCAAACTGGCTTCCCTTCCTCTAGAATTTTTATGAAGTACAAATATATTATGATGTCTGGCCATTGCTGGTCATTGATCAGCACTGATTTAGCAGGTATGAAGCAAACTTGGCACAACTTAGTATCTCTGCAGGAGACAAAGGTCATCATTTCAATTATAATCCTCATTATTTACTATGATTAAATGAATTTGTTAATAATGCCAAAGTTCAAGTTGTTTAACATAACTAATTAAGCAAGTAACAGACTTGCTTAATGCATCCATTAGCAATGCATTGCTTCTCAGGCTTCTGCTGTTTTACACGTTAACTGTTTCAATAGCAGAGTTTTAGCAAATGCAAGCAAAGCAGGGGAATTAGAGTCTAGCAGCACCTGAAACATCTGTCATTAGAGGTAAGAACACACTACAGGGTGTGGACATGTAGCTCAAACCAAGGCACTATTTTTCTTTTCCACAAATAAGCCAAAAAATGATTCATGATGTGACAACAAAACACAAGCAGGTTTTAAGTGCTTGTTATGTTCTGCTAAGACACAAGAAAGGAAGGCAAAACATTTTGTACAGATGAGGTAAAATACAATCCCTACTGGCCTCACCTATTATTTTTGGCATATGAATACTTTAGTTTCTACTCCTAAAAGACTGAATTCCCTATGGCTTCAAATAAACTTCTTTCCTTTATGCAATAAATGTTGTAAGTAATTTTTTTTTGCTTTGATATGATGTATTAGCTCAAATAAGGAAGCCTGAATACACTTGAGCTGAATGAGTTCAAGGCCCACAGAAACCAATTCCTGCTGAAGCTAGCAAGTGTGGCTGAAGCCAGCCCTCCTCCCCACTCCAGCCTGAGGGACACAAGGGAGATGAGACATCCCCAGGTGCACGGAGCATTGCTGTACGGAGAAGCACAGCTGAGAGCACAAGGAAGAGCTGGGAGCAGCTGCTCCTTATGGCACAGCTCCAGCCAGGCAGATTTGGGCAGGCTGAGCAAGCCTACCACAGCTGCCTGCCCCCTGGATAGGGGGAACTGGCAGGAGTCACTTTGCTAAATAGCGTGACAAAGTATTTCATTTAAGTGTTTTGGAAACACTAGTCCAGGCTTAGAACAGACTGTAAGCTCTTCAGGGCAGGGACCATCTGTCCACTCTCTGCTTTGGATGGAGGGGTCCTACTTTCTCACAGTGTAGTAAAGCAGGGTAAGTTCACATAAAGATCATCCTGTCAGGAGTTGAAAACTGCAGAACAAAAGGGATGATGCTTAACTGCATAGTGACAGGAAGGCAAGGACTAGTTCCCAGCAATGCAGGGCACTGCTCTGCACAGCACACCATGTTCCCCAAAGCAAATACACTTAAGTGCACTGCTACTTCCACACCCTGCCCAGTGACAAGCATCCTTCAGGACTGCACCACACTGTTTGTTTCAGTCTTTTTTTTCCTTCCCTTTTTTTTAATGTGTGGAAAGAGATAAAACAACAGTAAGACCCTCCTCCCTCAAGTATAAACAAGGCATTAAAAAAAAAATCACAACTCAGACAAAAAGTGTGATTTCTGTTAGGAATATCTTCCCAAAGCTGTTTGTTTCCAAGGCAGCTTAGTTCCTTTCACACAGCTGCACTAAGTATTCAGACTCTACAAAGATTATTACAGTCCATCAAGACAGTGCTCCAGAAGGAAATCCTAAACCTAAAAATCATTCAATAGAATCACAAGAGACCTTCAGAAGTATGTCACTGCTTTAATTTACCTAGTTATTACATAGGGTCCTATCATTAGGTCATTTTTTATTATATAAAACATGCAGAAACATTGGGGAATGGTATTTCATTCAATAAGTAGCATTGGCATCATCTGCCAGTAAAGAAAGATGGTATAATTTGGACAGCAGTTTAGACTACCCCACAGTACAAAAAAAAAAAAAAAAAAACCTATGAACTCTGTATTTGGACAAATGCTATGAGATGTTCTTCAGCTATGATTCATGAAACAGGAGTATTCAATAAATATATTCCTAAAAATCACAGGAATGTCAACACAAAACCAGATGTTGTAGTTTCCATTTGGGCTACAATTCAAATGACAGGGTCCAAGATTGCAAAGCATTAGACAGCTTATAGCACTGATTCAAGCAGGCACTGTTCCTCCTACCCTATGCATTTTAAAGCTATTAGAGATTTACACCTTAGCAGTGAAATAGCAACTGCAGTCTAGACTTAGAACAGCGGCTTGAAACTGAACCAGGAAAAACTTTAAATGCTGGAGCAAGCTGGCTGCCTATAAGCCAAAGTTTCAGTTCAAAGTCCTAATCTTGGTGTTGAACTGCAGCAACTGTCAGGCCCTGAGCACTCAGAGCAGCTCTAATGGGCAGCCTTGGATTAGGTTGCTAGGAAAGAGCTGTGAAAGTGGCTGTGAGCAGCTTTGTTGTGGCCTCACCATGTTCATTCAGGAGTTTCTATTACTACATTTTAAAGCCCATGCACTGAGCTTTAAGTATTAAGCCATTTTATAATCAAACATAGATGCTTTTACTGTGGCGCTCCCCAGGTTCGCCAGCAACTCCAATACATGCACTAGCTTCATGCAGATCTGATGGTGCATAGCTTATTTTCAATCATATTTTAAAATATACACATGTGACTTCAAAAGAAAGCAAAAACTTGCTATAGATGTGTATTGGTATTGAAAATAAGAAATTCTACTCATACTGACATATGACAAGGAAATGGATGTGGGATATTTCCTAACACATGATTCTGGTACAGAGCCTAAGCCACTTGCTTCACCCCTACCTATTCTGTCACTCCCAGAATTCTGTGAATTCTGAAATTTTAAATTTTCCTGAAAAATTACTTCTCTGAGTATTCTGTACCTTTCAAATGCAATGTGCTCTACACTACTGTAATTTATAGCTGCTCTGTATTAATCACTCATTCTAGGTTGGATTGACAGACCCAATTTTTATTTTTTAAATTTTGTTTACAAAGCTGCACTTCCCTACTTGTGCAGGCTGCACAAAGTAAAACTTTTCTCAATGTTATTTTCTAACAAGATTAAATACATACTCCTGATTATTTGTTTCCCCTGATATTATAGATGGAAGTGTTTGAAGATACTAGCTTACAGCTATAAGGGCAGAGAATTAAATAAAATAGATGGAAGAACATTCCATTAATCCAAGTCATCTAGAAGAGACTCCTGCTTGACTGGAAGCACTGCTGTCCTGCTTCCAGCATCATGTGCAGTGTTCTGTAAGGGAAGCTCTAAAAAAAGAGGCTCAGATTTTGCTGTACTCAATATTAAAACTGTCAAATTAGGCAAGGGAAAGGATCAACTATTAATTGAAGGCAAAAAAAAAGGAGAAGTGGAGGTAGAAACTAGAAGAAAGCAATTCATTAATATGTAACTTATGAGGGGGTTTCTTTGATTTGTTCCAAATTATCAGTGTAGGAAAATAGGTAAATTAACTACATACCATTCACAAAAAGTATAGGGCTTAAAAAAGACCCAGTTTCCATGTGCTAAAGTTCACTAGCAGTGGTAGTGGAAGAGATAAAACCCAGATATTTCTTATTTCAACAATCTTATCCAGTCTTAATCTATTTTTATAACAAGCTCTAGAAGGTGTAGGACAGAAAACTTAACAGGTTTTTTTCCCCCACAAATGCATCTGGTCAAGAATAAGAGTAATATAAGGAATGGCAATCAGCCAGCCAGCTTCTCTGTTTCAAATGCACAAACATTTTTTCGAGGGCATCTTAATCTTGTCAAAACAATCAAGCAGCTAATTTAAGTTGAGCAAAGCCTCTGCTACACAGTAGATTACACATTCACAGCTAGTGTGGATTTACATTGCTTCAGTGCAGTGGTAGAATAGTTTGTCTTGCTGCAGCTGAGGTCAAAATTCAGCATGTTTAATAGCAGGAGAAAATTCAAACACTGCTGCCAGCTAACCATCTTGGGGAACTTTAAATGATAGAAAATCAATTCATCCCTGGGCAAAAACCAGTCTTGTAAGCTGCCATCCTGTTTTGTTTCAAGTGAAAACAACATTGATGTTGGTGACACCCACTAGGCTGACATAATCTAATAGTTTATGGCCAGTTGGAAATACCACTTTAGCAAATAAAATACCTTAAACTAGTAACTGGCAAAACAGTAACAAACTGCTGGAGACCATTAATTCAAATTTAAGGCTTAGCATTACAGACCAACAAGACCAAAATGCTGATGGAAAGGCATCACAAAGTTCTCCCATTCCAACATTCAGCTTGTATAAAATAAAACTATGGCTGTGTAAAATTCAACAGTCACAATCTGGGCCTTTCTCTTTTTGCTTGCTCAGCAGCAACAATCATACCAGTAAAACAAGGGATGATTTCCCATTCTTCAGCATGGAAATTTCTACTTTTGATTCTTAATCTGAATAATCCAAGTAGTTCCCAGTGGATTAGAATCAAATCGCTCTTTTGCAGAAGAGATGCTACACTTCCACATTCACTGCCTCCAACGTTTGAGTCTGGTTGTACTCAGCAGACAGATCACCTCCCTGATGCTACTCACTTCCAGGAGCTTTTAAAATCAGAAGCATTGGAATATTGTGGAATGAAGTCAATAAATCATCCCTCAGTAGGCATAGGCGAACTAGAACTGTGCCTCAAGTCAAAGTTGTTACCACACTATGCAAATGCTTTTAAATTACATCCTCTCCTAGTTAGACAATCTTTGTTCTATGCTCATTTCTTCCACCTCCAAAAAAGCCCAATGACACTCATTTGCAATTAGTAAACCGATTTACAGCAAAACCCAAAGCAAATACAGAAAAATATCTGCCATTTAAAGCACTGACTCAGTCCTGTCTCTAGCAACCTGTATTATAATTCCTCTTTCTAGAAGAGCTGTAGTACCAGCTTTATTGGCTGCATTGTATCTATTTAGAAAATCAAGTTTATACTGGTTGATGCTCTTCTGGCTCCATAACAAATTGGCTCAGATTGTCTTACCTAATAGTTATACCATTTGCAGACAGCCTCTGCTGGCAAGATGGACAGCAGAAGAATAAGCAAACAAACCCATTATATACCAGGAAGTTTTACAGTAGAGCCAACAGCAAAAATAAACACTGTTAAGAGATTTCTCCCAGGGCTTAATTCTAATACTCATACTTGGTAGAAATTAATGAATCTAAGGCGATTAGGATAATTCATGTAAAAGAGGCCCACTATCTACTTCTTGAACACAGAAAGTTTTTCCTCTTGTTTTCCTACAGTGATCTGAAGGTTCCAGTCTTTCCTATGCTGCTCATGAGAGGTTGTTCACTGACATGCAAAAAGCTCACTTCCAACACAGAAAGCAAAAGTGCCCAAATTAATCTTGGTCCTTTTATATCATCTCCAGCATCTGCATACCTGGCACAGTAGTGTCAGAAGAAAAGTAGTCCTGAGACACTCATGCCACTCTATTTGTCTGTGAAGAACAAAGACCCAACTAAGAAGAGAGACATGACCATGAAAAGTAACTCATGAAATACTACAACTTCAGAGATGGAATTGCTTTCCTTCAGTTCAATCATGTTTACATCTTTATGATACAAGGATTTAGCCATGTTTCTTTGCCCATTCTTACTTTAAATCAGAAGGATGTTTTTCTCACTTAGTTTAACTACAATCCAAAATACCACTTCTAATGATAAAGCAAATGATGACTAATGATTGGCAGAATTAACTGCTGTGCCCTCTTTACAAAAAAGCTTCTGTAATTCTACATGGCCTTTTATTTTAATGTATGGAAATTGTTTGAGGGGCTTTGGGGGGGGATATTCTCTCCAAGAAAAATATTTTCTACTGTATTCTTTAAGCCTTCCATCCTGAGAAAGGCTACAATTTTCTACAGTCTTCTGTCTAAAAAATTAACAATACTGTGAAACAAACAAACAAACAAAAAAACCCAAAGGAGTGCAGAATGACTTTTTTATACCAGCAAAATATAAATTTGAATGTTGGTATCTACCTTAAAAAAAACACTTATATTTAAAAAGGCCCCCAACCTTAAAGCCCAACATATATACTTAAGAAAAGATCTTAATTGTTACTGAGAACTGCCAGAAGACCAGAATAAAAAAAGAAAAATAATTTTCAAAACGTCTCCTAAACACTCAATCAGATTTTCCTTTTCAGTGGTTTGGTTTAGGGTTTGGTTGGTTTTTTTGTGGGTTTGTTTTGGTTTTTTCTCATTCCAGCTCCTAATTTGCCTACAGAAAGTGGCTGGTGTAGAGGAAGCACTTGCTTTTTCATATATCTGAAGTCTTGAGTTCTCTGTCTTCCTTTAGCATGTCCTTGCTACAGAGATCATGAGAGCAATAGGCAAAATACCAAGCATGTTTTCAGATAAAATCCTTGTATTTTCCACCAAGAGGCAGTGAAGTTCAAAATTAATTCTTAATTAAATTTTAGGCTATGTTGAGAGAGGTCAAGCGTACCGTTACTATTAGGAACATCAGTATTTTCGTTCAGCTAGAAAGCTACAAATCTTTTTAGCCATCTCGCCTTCCGTTTGGCAAGCTATTCATGAATCATTTTGTCATGTGTAGAATATTATCCATCTGAGGACCATCATAGAATGAAAAGACATTAAAATGTGCTCTCATTATGGACATGGTGATTATTATAAATCCTTATTTTCACGTCTTAGGATAAAACTCCCTTGGGTAGATGCCTTTTGTTAAAACATGCAGTAGCCAAAGGTTTCTCTGGCACTAAGTGTCATCATATAACGACAGTAACAGTGTCTCAGAATAACACAAAAAAATTCATTTTCAGATACTTTTGATCATTTTGCATTGCAGGAGGGTAAGTGTTGCCATATATTAAAGGCTCTTGCACATTAGAGATTGTTTGGACTTAAAGAATCATCACCTTTCATTAGGGGTGTCTGTTTTTTTCATGAGTCAATGAAAGAACTCTACTTCGCCTGTCTCTCTATGGATTCATCTATTAGTATTTGAAGATACTAACTCAATATGTGTTGGAGTGTGTGCAAGTAGAGCCTTTGTCCCTCTCTGCAATCTTAGAGACACTCATACTACCTATATAATCCCTCTCAATCTTCACTGTATTTAATCCCACAACACCTTCAGAGATGTAAGCAATATTATCCTAGTGATGGAGTAGTGAAGGACAGACCTCATGCAGCATTGAGGCACCTTTTTCACTTTGGTATCAGATCTGTGTATCTAAACACCTTTTGAAATATGAGTTTAAGTAGCCCAATGTGACATAGCGAGTCTACCAGGAAGCAGTATGTTGAACCTGTGTCCCCGAAACCCCAACTAGGGCCTCACCTCTGAGAAATTTTTCTTGACCTGAAGCTTCACTGTTTCTGAAAAGACAAGTTATTTTAAAGTAGGTCTTAATCTTTTCACCCTCCCACTCTCAGAGAGAAGGATTTTTTCCTAATATCTAATCTAAATCTAGTCCTCTTCAGTTTAAGGCGATTACCCCTTGTCCTATCACTACATGCCTTTGTAAACTGTCCTTTAGTTTGGGTGTTGGGGGTTGTTTTGCATTTTTTAGGTCAGCAATCACATAGCAAAAAAGGAAGAAAATCCTATCATTTCAATACCAGACTAATATAAAATCCATTTACTGGGAGCACAAGTCCAGGCCTCCCTGTGTGAGGAAGATGACTAGTTGTGGGCAGGACATTGTCAGAGTACAAGAAACTAGACTACCAGAGAGAAAACTCTGACTGTTCCTCTGAACCAAAACATTCCCAACTCTTGGGTTTCATTCACAGCTGCTTCCCCACTCCCAACGCGTTCTCCCCAGCAGTGAATTACTGAACTACCACTTTGACCTGGCTGCAGGCAACCTACACCACAATTTGGCAGTGCTACACATGCTCTATTTTTGCAGGTCTACTTTAAAAGGTGTGAAAAACAATTTACTGAAATTGAAGTGTCAAAACTGACACTGACTTCCACATCCTTTAGGGCACCTTCCTGAGTTCTGCAAGATAAAATAATATGCTTTCATTAGGGATAAATTGGCTCTTAGGACTTCTGTGTGCCTTCATGTGAAATCACTGCAAACAGCATAAGCAGATTACTGAAGCTATGAGCCCTTTTAGTTATTACTGCAACTGTAAAAGAAACTAGAAAAGTGATATTGATTATCCCATTTGAAGAGTGCAGAAATCTGGATCTATTTAGTACATATTTTCAGAGTTTTAAAGAAAATGTTTCAAGGACATATAACTGCCACTAATTTCTGCATTACATAAAGTATTCCCTGCATCTAGATACAACCCTCCAGCACTTTGGCCTTTTTCTATTTCATGCAATAACGTTAGCAGCAAAGACATTGTACATACACTGCTAGTGAGAAAGGGTAACATGACTAGAAAACAAACCCAGCTGCAACTGAAGCTTAGTATTGGGGCATGTACAGTGAAATCTTCAGCTGAACGGTACTCCAAAAATACCTTCTTCTTAGTAGGGTGGAAAAATCCACCAAAATAGTAATGAGAGAGAACAGAGAACAGTTAGACACTTGAGCATACAATTCTTATATCCACAAAGATAAAATTTCAATGCTCTTTATTTCATATGCTCAAAACTTTTCCTCCTTTTCCTTATACCAGGTGTGATGTTTTGGACCCATTTCTTTCTTGCAATCTAACGAGAAAGTGTGACTAAAGCTGAGCTGATTCTTCTTCTAGCAATTGTTAGGGTGACTCCCAGCCTAGAAATCTTTTTTTAATATGATGCAATATAATATCCTGTAAAACATTCAGCCACTCAAATTTGTAACCAAAACCAGCTTACCTCATTTTCATTATCTTTTGAGGTGATCTGCAATTCTATGCCAAAATATTTGTGTTTTCTCCTTAAATTCTGTGCCAGGATTACAGTACCTGGCCTCAGTGTTTATGGTAATATAAATTATCATGTTTATGCACTAGGGTTTTTTTCCTAGTGGACAAGCTGAAGCTTATATAGAATCTCCCTGGGTTTTTTCACATATCCTCCCAGACTTCAGGTTACAGTATTTGCCAAGGTATTAAAAAATACATAGTCAACACTGACAAATCAGAAATTATATTATCTCAGTGGAGGCTTTGTGAAACAGTAAAAAACTGCCTTAAGTTTTCTCAAAAGACGTAATCACTTGAAGACTGATCCTTTGATATTCACTAATTGGTTAACATGTGAAGGAATTTGAAGTCATAATAAAAGACCAGTAAGGATTTATTACCATAGCAGAGCTCATGAACCTGGAATTGGATGTGTTGTATTAAGGTGAACTGAAAAGTACTTAAAAGGTCACCTCTTTTTTGCCAACCAAGAGATGTAGAAATAAGCCTATAGATGCAACCATGGGGCTTTTAAGAAAAAGATACACAGTTCCCATGACAGAAGTACATACCCCACAGCTGCAGGTGCAGAAGGTTACAGTAACCAAGCTTCACAAAGAACACTTGGGCAACAGAGGTACTTAATTACATGCTGTGCCTTTGAAAAACAGCAGAACCCAAGCACCAAGTCAATGCACCAACACACCACTCTCTCCCTAACTTTTAAATAAACCTAAAAGATGTTATCCCACTGACAGTCCTGTATTCAGTTTTGATGCAAGAGCTGACGAGTCCTCACTCCTTACATCTTAATGGCTTGCAAGTGCCCAGATTCAGCACTCATCTGATTACTGAAGAAACAGATAAAAAATTGTTTGCAAATACTAATTTCAAGTGTCTCACCTGTTCACCCTCCTTATCAAGTCATGGTTTAAAAATGTGACATGCTTTAGCTAGAATATATTTCACTGATAGCCCCCATTCCAGACATTCTGCAGGAGCACAATGGAGAACATAAGCAAAGAAGCCTAATAAGTACCTTGCCTAGAAAGTGACCACTTTTCCACAGACTGTGGCAGCTTGTTCAATTTTTAAGTGAGTTTTGCTGGAAGGTCAGAAATCACACTTGGATTCTGATCTGTACTGATCAGATCAGTACATCAGGTCTAGCATAGACAGTGCTACAGTATTGACCAGTTCTACAAATAGATTAAGATTAATTATGTATCAGTTAATTGTTGCTAGTTTAATTTCTTTACAAGTAGCATCAATGGACAGTTCCTTCACCTTGATGGCATGTTCCCATAACAATGAAATTGTGTGTCCTTATAAGCAAAGGCAGCCAAGGACATGGCCTGTATTAGCTAGACTGTGGCCAGCAGATCCAGAGAAGTGGACAAATGGCTAATTGGAGAAAACAGGAAAGAGCACCAGACTTTTCCTCACACATGCAGAATAATAAGATGATGGGCAGAAAACATAGGCTTGAAGATAAATCTTGACTAGATTATGACATGTCTACCTTTGGAGGTGTTCAAAACCCAAGGGGGCAAATTCCTGAGAAACTTCACTTAAACAGCCTGGCTCTAAGCAGGGGTTCATATCAGACAATCTCCAGAGGCTCCTTCCAACCTTAATTATTCTGCAATCATATGAAACTATCCAATATATTTCATAACTGATTAGATTTTTTTTTAAACCTTGGCAGTCTAATAGCACAGAGTTTTCATGGTTCCCCACACTCACACATTCTCACCTCCAAACCTACTATGTCTGTAGTAAATGAGAACTGTGATCTTCAGTGCTGTACAAATCTATAGCAAAACTGAAATGCCACATTTACCTCATGTACCTGTAAATATACCCAATTGCCTATATATAGGAGCTATTTCATCCCAACAGCACTGTTTTACCTGATCCAGTAACTATGCTTGCAACTGCAGTGGCTGCTCTGACCTGCACCAGAAAGCAAAGAAACAATGAAAGCTGACTTAGTAAGAAGAGATGTGAAAACTAAACCAGTAAGCAGTATAGGTGTTAGTCTAGGGACACTGTGGTATACAGGCACCACACAAACACACTAAGAAAAAGTCAAAAGATGATTGGAGGTGCCATTTAGCAAAGCAGAGACCAGAGGGAAGTTTCACACCCCCCAGAAAGCTACTTTCTGCAACCTTTTTCTTTTCCCTAAGCAGAAACTGCAAAGAAACATGCAAGTCACTATCTCAGATCAGGGTGCTTGCAGCAAGGTCAGTCACTTTGAGCACAGCAAACTCAGAGTTTATGCCTTTTAATACAGCTCAACAGCATGGGCTTCAAGGAAAACAGCCAGCTGAATCCTGTTGTTTTCAGATCTAAAAGGTGGTCTGCAAGTACAGAAGGTGCTCATGGAAATTCCTTTTTGAGGCACAAAAAGTGGCAAATGAGGTATGGTTATTTTTATATATAAACCACACAAGAGGCATTATTCCAACTGCTTCAAACCAAGAGAAGCCATACTTGTCCTGAAACCTAAAAATACCTTAACTTGCACAGCACAAAGCATATTCAGTCTCCAAAATGAAAAAATTTAGGTCATGCTTTTTAAAAAATGTAGCTAATTATTTTAACTCTTCCTGCCCCTCTCAACACTCCCCCCCCTCCATTTTTGTTCTTATATGTGCAAAATATCAGAGAACCAAAACAATTCACCTGAAATACACATTCACATAAGATTTCTATATGTTGAGCTACCCAAAACATATCCTGATTTACTAGAATTTGGGCCCAAAAAAACCCAAATGTAAGTTCACTGACATCTTACCATTAGATAGCACCCATTGGGTCAAACCTACTGGTAGGAAGTCAAGGCTTTTTAAAGACTTATTGTTAGGAGATTTGCTTTTCACAGAAACAGCCATATGAAAAATCATATGCTTCCCTTTTTATTCATGTTTCCAGAGACTGGGACCAGTCAGTCATAGACAAACATAATATTACCATCCTGAAAGAAATAGTTGCAATCAAGTCCTTTCTCTATGCAAAGTCTCCAAACAATACTTTTAGCTATAGGAAAATTCAACCAAGTGTAATGAATTTTATCACACAGCAGCTGTTCAAATAAAGCAAAGCAAATCTGGCTTAATAGCTACTTGATGAGCATACACTGGTCTAACAGAGAAGCCATGGCAAAAACATATCTGTGTTGTATATTCTGTCATATTGTGAGGTCTTGAAGATATGAAAGTATAAACCAAAAATTCTACTAAACTATGCCAGACATTTAGATAATTAACAGTAATTAATTTATTTAGATAATTTTCAATTTAATTTTTATTTAGATCATTAACAGTATCCAGAGTTTAACCTTAAAGAATTGATCTGATGCCATAAAGACACCATAGGCAGTGCCTGCTATCGCTCTGGTAAGGGAAATCCTGTTTGTTAAAACTCTATTTGTAAGAGTAAAATTAAAGATTTGCACCTTGTAGGCATCACTCCAGAAATAAAATATTTAAAGAACTTTTCAGGTTGAGTTATGCAGTTCTTTTGTACAACACACAATAGAAAAAAGCTCACATAGAAAGAAGAGAACAAAGTTGATAAAGTAATTTAAAGATAGCAAACTATCACTGATGAAAAAGCAGTAATGCTCTCAACTGCTCTCTCACATGATGGATGTGAAATTTCTGCATCACATTCCCAATTTCAAGATCAAGTTTGAAATTGTCCTCTACTGTGGGCCAAATTAGCTCAAACAATTTAACCTTGAGAACCTGTGCAACAGAGCTCAAGTATTTCTTTAAAGGGAGGAAGGGTTAAAAAAAAAAGCTCATAGCACTTGAAGAGTTATAGTTCAGGCTATATAAGAAAAGGAAGCTTCTGGACCAAGCATATTTAAGAGAGTTTATATGGTTTCAAATCTAATATATTTTGTCATAAATACTTTTTTAAAAATTAATTAATCCTTCTCACAGAGTGCTACAAGATTTCACATTTCTTCAGGTCAGAACTGAAAGATGCTGTGAGGACAAAGTTTCATTATGATTAGTTGTAAATGGTGACTTGGTTTCTCTGCTAGACTATTACATCTGATAACAACCAAAAGCCCTGAAAAACATCCCCTCCTCATCTACTGAACCACAGGTGAACTTTGAACACTCATCTGGTAGATCCATGGGAAAGGCCCTTGGCTTTAATTTCTGTTTCCATTCCATAGAGGATGACCTGCAGTGGGTGATGGCAGCAGCTCCAATTGGTTTCATGCCAGCAATGCCTCAGTTTACCTTTCAGCTCCAAGAACCACTCACTTGCCTGTGTTCTAAAGAACTGTTTACCTGCTTACTAGGTGAGCCACCTTTCTCCCAAAGCAGGAGGGATTCACAATCACTTTCCCCTCAATAAGGCTCCCCTCCTCATCAATGCACACTTCCTGTCTTCAACATTTAATAAGAAAACAGATAAAGCTTTGTGGTTCATAATGCATGAAAGCCTTCTCCTCCTGTGTCTCTAGTACTGAAAAAAGACACTTCTCCCATCACTCTCCTCACTTCAGATTGCATTGCACAACATTGTTACCCTCCTGGAGTTCTCCCCTCCCCCCCCAAAAAACCCACCCAACCTATCCACCCTATCCTTTAGTTTTAGAAAGAAAACACCCTTCTTTTCTCTTAGCTGATATGATAACTGAATAGGGCTGATTGAACCTGATAAAGTCTTTACTGTGTTGTACTGGTAACTAGCAAAACACAAGGCAACAGCAATTTGTGCTATTAATATGGAGAACAACAGTGGAACACCCTCCTCCTTTGAGCAGCAAATTGAGAGTTTTCAGCTGGAAGCTCTTACAGTTTCAATGTGTTCCTTATCTGCTTTTGTCCACAGTTGCTGATGAGAGCTAAACTCTTGCATCCATCCCAGCAAATTACATGAGTTTAATCAAGTGGCTCTGTGATATATTTGGTGACAGCAGATTTAGTTACCCTGCTGTGATAAAGGGTTGATCAATGTACTATTATTCTTTCCTTTATTGGCTTTTCTTTCTTCCCAGGAAGCATAATACTACAGTATCACACACCAAATTTTCTACACTTCAGAACTCACCACCCACTTCTAAATCCAAAGACAACATTTCCAGCTTCAGCAATAAAGACATTTCTTGCATCTTAAAATGCATGGTTTTCTAGTGATCCCTTTATTTTCACAGAGCTGAATTGTTATTGAATTGAACTTTGCATATTGACCACCATTGTTCGGAAACTTCTTCTTTTTTTCCTAAATAGTTCAAAGCAACACTGTTTTTTCAACACTAGTCAAAGAATTCCTGCTTTATATACTTTCAAAGAGAGGAAAACAAAATGGTAATTTAGTCTTTTGTTCCACAGTTTTCCAGCCTTTATCAATCTAATTCGTCCAAGAGCAAGCTAACCAAGAGTTCAGTCGTACAGCCATTGTTCTCTCTCCCACCAAATCTGGGGTTAGATAACACAATACAGCTCCTGGTCAATGATCAAACATATTTTTGGCAAGCTTCTGTAAATGGGTTCAGATACATTGTCCATGTAATATCCCTTTTGAAGGACTGTTCCTAGAGGTTGAAGACTTTGATTCCCACACACCTTAATGCAGCGTTTGTTAAGAGTACTAGCAAATCACTTTGCTCTACAGCTCACCTAGGAAATACCCTCTTTCACTGTAAAATGACACCTGATATCTAACAGGACAACAAGATAGGACACAAATTACTTATGTTCTTTCAATTTTGCATTCTGGGGTTTGGTTTCTTGAAGGTCTCCTATCCCAAAGTGAAATGGGGTATTACAAGAATGCAACCCTTTAAAGTGAAAGGGCAGATTTCAAATTAAAGATGAGTCAGTGCTGTTTGTAGATCTTACCCTGCTGTTCAGTATGCTGTTATATATTAAAGTGTGCATTATATTTAACTTTACACTTAAAAAGTAATTGAAGGATCAGAAGAGCAAAGCTCCCCTTCAAGCTTTTTGCTTTTACTGCCATTTTCTGTCTTACTAAGCAATGTCTTTATCATGATGTCATTTCTTCTAAGGTAGTAATTGCAAAAAGTGCAAAATCATTCATCTACAGAAGAAGTTTGGAATGGGCACTTAACATTGGAACTTACCTTTACATTTTGATTATAAAAGAAAATGGCCCATATGGCATAAATATCTTCAAATGAAATGGGAGTTCATGAATTTATAGCAAATGTGATAAGGGTAAAAAGATCTCAAGAGGAAATGCTGTGATAATGGTCTTTTAATAGACTTAAGAGAAAAACTGGCTAACACCATAGCTGAGCAAATAGAACCACAAATCAATTAGAAAAGTTGCCAGTTAAACAGAAAAGAATCCAGAGCAAAGTTCATACAATAAAGTGGTCTGTCTTCAAATGAAAGTTAAAAGGAAAAAATTCTTAGTGAGACAAACTGAAGAGCAATAAATTAGAATACAAATGAAGATATTTATATTAGTGGATGTTGAGAGATTTTAACTGCATTAGGGATTGAAAGTGTAGAAAACTTTTCATGACACATGGGTGGGTTTTGAGGGTGGCATGCAAAATTCAAATCTGTATTCATCAAGGTATTAGAGATATAATCAGAGCCAGAGATCTTGCAGAAAGGACAAAGCATAAACCTCATGCTCAAAGCCTGCTTAGTTCTAGGTAGCATGACATTCAACTAGGCACATCATAAGAGAACATGCAAGTCTTTACATTAGTATGGGTATGGTCAGGTTTATCATGTGGCATACCCTACCAAGGAGTGTCTTAGGAAACAAGATGCTATTCCACTCCCTCCTGATGTAAATTAAACTAGTGAATGCAACTGAACTATCAGCTGCTTGTACATACCAAAAAAGGTAGCTGATTTTTTCAACTGATTAATTTTTAATTATTCTCCACATCTAAATTAAGTAGTATGGCAGAGTTTATAGTTGTGTCATGACTTGTGTTGGGAGGTTCTTGTTTTGCTTCCAGCCTCCTTCTCTTTTTCTCCCCCATTTCTCCTAACAGGCATGCTAAAAACTCCAAAGCAGATTTCTAAATTTCTAAAGAGAAGGAAGAGGAAAAACTAATTTTTCTGTTATGTGATCAGCACAGATCACAGGTCCTGAAGCAATAAAGCCCAATGAGAGAATCTCTGCAAAATGAAATGTGGCTGCAATACAATAACCAGGAAAAGGCTTCAGGAGTTACTGCAGAAAAAAACCTTAAAAGCCCTCATCAGGATGAGCCACAGCAGCAGTGAGGAAGGTATTAAAGCCTTTGGATTACACTGACCATTGCAGCTGAAACTGGTAAAAGCAAAAATTCTACTAATTTTTAAAACCAAAACAAACCTAGACCTTCACCAAAATAATTATGTAGATAATTAAAAGATTATATCATTTTCTCTGTCTATGAAAAGCTGTCTGACAGAAGCAGGACAGAGCATATGGCTCAAATTCACCATCAGGTTTATAATGCTGTCCACTGGCTCAGGTGCTGGAGACTTTCTTCAGTGCAGAAGTCTGCCCAGCACAACAGCACCGCAGTGTCAGTGGCCACCAGCTTGCCAGGATTGTGCAGTAGCAAGCAGTGTGCTGCTGCTTTGGCTGGACTGAACTGCCTTGTCCTTGGCAGCAAAGTCCACAGGAATATCACAGTGCTGAGACTCTGGGAAACCATCCCCAGAGTAAAAGTCATCAACCATGTCAACTTCTACAGTGTTACTTTAAACCACATATTGCAGCTGTTGATGAACTCTGGTTTTGCTCTTGGATTATCTTGCTCATGAAAAAAACCAAGACATACACTACCACCAAATTAGAAGCAAGCCCAGTGCTAAAAGCACCTTTGGCCCATCTGTGCAACATTTAAACTGCATTACACCAACAGGGCCACAAAGACATCACAGTTTTAGGGAATACAGCTAGAAATGGCAGGTTAACCAAAACAAAAACAAAGCTTTTATCTGAACTGCTGAAGATAAAAAAAGTCAAGTTAAAGATCTAATGATTCCATGTTTTGGGACCTTGCTGCACAGGTGTATTAGCCAAAGAGAAAGAGAGCAATACAGAAGACATTTCTGAAGTGGTAGCCAAGCTTTCTTTTCGCTCAAGGAAGTATAGAATCACAGAATCACAGAATTATCAAGGTTGGAAAAGACCTAAAAGATCATCCAGTCCAACCATTCACCTATTACTACTAGCTCCCACTAAACCATGTCCCTCAATACAACATCTAGTCTTTACATATATTCCTTTATATATATTCCTTGTTGGTTAAAGTTCTGCCTATATATCCTGTATATGGACAAAGTTTGGATGTTTTCCTATTCTGCAGTACCATCTAGTGACACTGGAATGAATGGGAATTGAGCTTCACTGCAGTGCTACTTCCTGGTGGTGCAATTATTGGACCAAGTCTTGCAACTATCACTTTCACCATTTCTTTCCTGGCTTGTTATGAGCCCCATAAAAGAACATGTACTTTAGAAGATGCAGTCCAGAAGAAATAAGAGCATTCATGAGTCCAGATTCAAAGCACTTTCTCCCTGTTTTCTGGCAGACTGGTTAAGAGAGGATTTCAATGAATCTAGAGATGTGAAAATGAATCCAGGTGAAACCAGCTTTAAAATAAAATGTGGGGCTTACCTAAGGCATGTATGTTACTCTACCATCACTACCTATCAGGTAACTCTGTAAAAGTATCTTACCTCTGTGTGTAAGGGGAATCTAATAAACTGTGTCACTGATGAAGGTAGCTGCTTCCATAGCTGCAAGATCTCAGCTGAACCTGCTCTCAGAGGCATTCTTGGGAGATCTAGACAGGGAAAAAATATTTCTAAGCACATCCCAATATTTTCATGTGTATTGAATACAAATGTTCTTATCAAAGTGTTAAAATAGTGACTATTACTGAGAGTTAAAAGACTGTATTTGTTAAAAAATACGTTAGATATTGTTCCTACAGAGCAAAATAAATACTTTATTTGTAGGCTGCCTTATCTCAGCTTTACTGGAGAGATTGAAAGAGACAAATATAATGAGTTTTTACAATGTCACAAAAGGTAAATAAAACCTTAAACCATAAAATAAAGCTTTTTGTAACAAAGGATTTTAACACCATTTTACACAAAAATCCCAATCTGGATTTGATAAGTACTTTCCACCTCCTCCCCATCCCCCAAGCCATTTTTCCCAACTGAGCTCACAAAACAGCTCACATTCTCAACCAGAGCTTTCAATTACAATACCAAATAACTACAGCTGAAAAAAACTCACATAAGCCCCAGCTTTGAACAGGTTTTGGGTCTGATTTTTTTTTCAGTATACAGCCTGTGTAGCTTAAAGTCTCTTTTGATACTATAATGATTCATGCATTAAAAGTTGTAATTTCTGTCTAATGCAGACAGAGAATTTCTGTACAATACCTAGCTTAAAGACATATAAAACGATCTGGAAAGAATACTTGAACAAAAACTGATCAGCAGCAAGCCAGAATTATCAGCAGTTGTGCTGTTTTCATTTTTTAATTGGCTTAAATATTCACATCAAGGAAATTTTTGAAATAAACTGATCATAACCAATGCTGGAAAATAACCTACTTGGACTCTCATCAAAAGAGACAGGTTAAACCATTATGTGTGCCAGTATAATGGCCAAAAAACCACCCCTTGTGTAACTAGGGACTTTGCCTGACTCTTTCAGGGCAGCTGCCTTCTGTGTGACTGTGGGCAGATGACACCAAGTACCGCAGCATGGACAAGACTTAATGTCACATATCATAAGCCAACACCACAGCAGTTTCCCAGGCTTTCATCTCCATGCTTTTTGAATCGGGCCCAGAATAAGAAGTTTCAGTAAATGCATGTCTATAATTCTGCTGTTAAATCAAGTACACAGCTTCAGCACCATCAGGAATTCCTGGCACCACCTAATTTTGTGGTCATTGCATTCAATAGAAGAACTTGCCACAGGAGCAAAAGAAACAAAGTCATATTAAAAGCTTCTGAAAAACCCTACAAGCATAGGCACTGTGGTCTGGTGGCTAATGGGCTCCATGAATTTCAATGTCAATAACCCACACCATCTAGTGATGCTACCTGGGTTTCACAATAAAGTTTGTTTTGCAACACTGGTTTACCATTAATTGCACAATTTATGTGCATGGATGCATGCAGCTCACACCAATCACTCGAGAAGCATTTTAGCCAACAAGTTCAGCTACATGGAAAAAACACCCCAATATTTCCAGACCACCACTAGAAAGAAATCTGGAGATAGAATTTACTTCATAATTCTTCTATGGATTAGCCAAAAATAATGTCAGCAGCAGTAACTGAAAACAGAAACTCTACATTTACATAGTTAAGATGTGGATTGGACAAAGCAAGAGAAAATTGTTATGCTGCAATATTTAATTCATATTTATGTCAAATATCTGAGAATAGCCCTGATCTAAAGAGTTTCAGATTCCCAGTGACTTTTCATTGTATCAGCAATTCTAGGAACACAGAAAAAAAATCCCACTCAAGACTTTTGCAACTTTCTCCTTCAAGGTGGGGTCAGATTTATGTTTTGATTTAGGTGTGGGGAGGGAGGGGGAAGCCTTTTTCCACAATGGAGATTTACTACATATAACAACGCTTGTTACTGCCATATCAAAGTCACTTAGTCCTACCTCAGGATAGCCTTCTGCTGACATGATTACACTACTCCAGTGACACATTTCTAGCAATTAAGAATAAAGAGAAGTGGCAGGCTGCTTTAATAGAATTCTCATTTTCTTCAGTGACTGGTGCTGCTGCAGGAGACATACTTAGAATTCACACAATAGGAAATGAATTGACTCCTCTTCAAGAGAAGATAGCAATGCCTATTCCCTGACTAAACAGAGCTTAAGCTTTAGACTACACAAATCCAACTGCATTGCACAATAACATTGAAGAACCCTCATGAACCAATAAGTTATAGCAGCTTTAAACCACTCTCAGGAAGTTTTAATTAATTATCTAAAGTATTCATTAACTGTCTATCTTTAATAGCTCTGTTTTCTTCCTTTCAGATGCTGTACATATTCTACTGATTTGAGACCTCAAAAATTATCAAGAAAATCTGGTTAAAAGCAAGTTGGTTTAGGCTAAGCACTTCAGTTTGCTAGACAATTTCACAACCTGCTTCAGATTGTGGATAGGACCTTGCAGAGTTCTTAGAGCCACTCTTTGCACTCTTACAAAGCATCCTGCTAGATTTTGAGAAAGACATCCTCCACCACTTCCAATTCCTCCCCCCCGCCCCCCACAAAAAAAAAACCCACCCAGGAAAGCAATTCCAGCCATTTAGCAATGCTAAGTGGAAAAATTTCTTTAAGAAATTTCTCCAAGAATAAACTTGTCAGAAAACCTCATATTCTCCTTTTGTTGTTCTACTTTCATCCTTTAGGAATCACAGAATCGTAGGGGTTGGAAGGGACCTTGAGAGATCATTGGGTCCAACCCCCCTGCCAAAGCAGCTCCCCAGCTCATATTGCACAGGTCA
>VZTU01025468.1:0-14835 GCA_013400835.1 Zapornia atra | reverse complement strand
GGGGCCTGACCAAGGCAGAGTAGAGGGGGAGGATCACCTCCTTTGACTTGCTGGACACACTCTTCCTGAGGCATCCCAGGATCCCATTGGCTCTCTTAGCCACCAGTGCACACTGCTGGCTCATAGCCAACCTGTCATCAACCAGGACCCCCAGGTCCTTCTCCACTGAGCTCTTCTCCAGCAGGTCATCCCCCAGCCTGTACTGAAATGAACGGTTGTTCCTCCCCAGGTGCAAGACTTTACACTTGCTTAAAGATGTCTTATGACTTCTAAAGATGTCTTTCTACATCTTATAAACTCTGGAAAGAAGTCATGACAGGCTTAAGTCACTTTGTAGGGGGAATTAGATAAACTTAATTACTTTTAAACTCCTAATATAAGGGCTAAAATTACTGGAAATGCTGACCACACACCAATGCAGCCACACTATCAGGCTCTGTTAATTTTCATCCCACGTGAAAAATAACAAAACATAGAATGATGGCTATTTACAGTAATTTTTAATTATGTAATGCCATATTATATCCTACAGTAGATCAGAGAAACAACAGCCAAATGCCTGTAAATTAGCTGTTTTAGCAAAAATACAGAATGGGAGCAACATAACCACATAACCAGTAATTAATCCACAGAAATTATTCAGAAAAAGAAGTCAGAGAAAATTAGCTAAAGAGATAAGGCTCCCTTCTCCCCTTGGTACTGTCTGTGCCTCCCAGAAAAGGCTGGCAAACCCATCAATATGGGTCCAAACAACATATTTAGTTTCTGCTTTGGGCTACTGAGTTGCCAAAATCCATCTGGTTTTCTCTTAGCCAGCTGAATGGACAAAGGAGAGAGAGGAAAGAGAAGAAAAAACTTGATCAGTGTTCATTATATGACTGAATAGTTCAAGTATTAATGAAATATAATCCAATATCTCATCTATCCAATAAAATCCTTTATTTCACCCAAAAAAAGGAAATAATCTAAGAAAATATGTATATTTTATTTCATTTCAAGATACCTAATGCAGCTTCTATCAGTCTTAAACATACAGAGCTGAGAGATCATGACTGTGGTTCTTCTCAGAGGGTTTTCTGCCTTCTGGCTCTCAAACTAACTTGAAATAAATTTGCAACACATTAAACCATTGCACTGTGTAGCCCTTTCAGAGCAAGATTAATTAAAAGCAAATACAGTAGGTAAGTTCCTCTTTCAAAGCTGCTCAACTCAACCACAGGCAGCTTTGAATCTCGACAGCAACACACACCAGGTCCCATCAACAACTGCACAAGCCCTAATGGGAAATACAGAGCCTCCCTCCAATGCCCTACCTACCTGCCCCACAGAGAGAAAAACAGGCAAGTGCTCTTCACATGAGAAAAGGACTTTTGGAAAAGCAAAGAAGGAAGGAGCAGTAACAGCTCCAGAACTTGCAAGCAGCAGCGGACAAGTAAGAAAGCAAGCAGTAAAACTAAAAAGAAGCTCAACAAGTAAAAACAATGCCAAAAAAATATCCTAGCTGAAGAGTATCTCTTCTTCAAGGCATTGTTAACAAGCCCCCTTTTCCTGCTCACCCCCACCACAATCAGCACTATGGGTTTTCAGGTAAACACAAAATAGTAGTATTATTCCCACTCAGGGAAGTGGTGGTTAACATCCATGAAGGTATTTAGAAGTCATGTAGACATGTTGCTTAGGGACTTGGCTTAGTTGTAGACTTGGCACTGTTTGGTTAACAGTTGCATTCAATGATCTAAAAGGTCTTTTCTATCCAAAAAAAAATTCAATGATCTAACAAAACTTTTAAGGAGTCAAAAAAAAAACCACCCAAAAACAAACTAGGAAGAAAAACAAGACCACTGTGAAGACAGAGTGATAAGGTCACTTAAAAAACTCCACTATTTTCCTTCTCAACATTTGGGCTGGTACAGAAGAACTATATTACCATAACACAAGTTATTTTTACAGCCAGAATTAACTTTGTGCTATTTCTACTACCTTCTACCTCTAGAAGCTAGGATGGGTATTCACATTCATCCTAGCTTTCACTGGGATCTGGTTAAACTTCATCAGTCTCTCTGAAGAACCAGATCCCACCCCTACCCAGAGCATCAGGGCCAGTTCCCTCATTATCCATCAGTGGGATCAGTGACAATGACCTCCATGAGCATCAAAACAAGTTTTACAGCCCTTTCTGCCCCATACTCATCTGCAAGGAATATCAGTGTTTCTAGGGATACAATAAACAGGCAAAATTAAGTATAATTTAAAAGAAAAAAAGATCATTAGCAGTGCTAAAGCAAAAATTTGATGAACTCTAAAATGTAAGATTTCTGAATTTTTAAAAATCTCAACTGTTTTAGAACATAGGCAGTAAATTTTTTTTCCACTTATCTTTATGACTATTGTTTTATACTACAAAAGTTTTGCCTTTGGATACAAAAGTACCTGCATATATTCTTTCTATCCCTAGGACCATTCGTTTAGTGGAGTTTTTATTTTTCCAGTACAGCATATATTCACTCTTCCTCAGTAGCAACCATTTAATTTATTCATCAGAATAAAGGATGTGCATTTCAACAGTCATTTGCACACAAGTTCCAGCATCAAGTTAAAATAACATATTAATAAAAACCAAACTAAAAGACAGCTTGGAGGAACATGAAGGGACAAAAACCACTTCCAGAAGCAGAAAGAAAACAACAATTCCAATTTTCTGCTGGCTCAAAGCCAGATTTCTACTCCCTGCAGACCTCTTCAGTAAGCCAGGCTCCAGGAGAGGAACATCCTCTGCCTGTTGGAAACAGAAAGCGGTACTGAGAACACTAATTCTGGAGCCACATGTTTCATAGCTAGAGCAAATTTTCTATCACTTAATCTCTTGCCTACCCCACCTGTAAAATAAATGTCATGTGTGAGAAGCTCGAGCTTTGCTTGCTTTTTCATTCCCCAGGACTCCCACAGCATTACAGCCCCAACAGCTATTTGCATCCTTCCCCCCACCACCACCCCCTATACCCCAGCAAGGGGACGGTGGCAGCACATCGCTGCACTGGCCTCTCATGCCAGATCTGGCTCCTTGTGCCATGGCTCTTTGCCACTACCACATGCAGTCAGCTGAACGTGAGGCAATACAAGGTACTACAGAGCTCACATCCACTGTACTCTCCACCACTTGTTCTCTCACTCCTGCTGCCAGTCAAAAGGACAGGATTAGTCCCAAGTCCAGCCATGGGCAAAGAGTGATTCAAAGGGGCAGATAACAGCTTACTTAAGCCAAAACATTTTTCTTCATTAGGTTTCCTAGAGTGATTGAATGGTACAGAGATGCTTTAAGCCTACAGAGGATGGGAGTGGGTGAAAAGATTGAAGAATAGCCACAAAAGTTCCCTTTCTCTAGGGAAAAATCTGTTGAATAATTAATTTAACAGGGAAATGACACCACCCAACTGTGCAGTTGAGATCTGAACAACATCTTTAATGAATAAAATATTAGCACTAGAAAGCAAGTTTATACTCTCCTGTAAGAGAGCTTATAAGCAAACCATAAACAAACTATGGCAAGAAAAAGGCAACCTACTTGTAAATATTCATGGCATTTTCTATTCTACTTTATTTTCATCCTAAAATTGCTCAAGGCCCAAATCTTTTTTTGAAGACAGTTGCATTAAAATAAAAAGGAGTAAAGGTACAAAGGTCAATCTCACCACACAGAATCCTCCTTCATTATGAATTTATTATATGATGGTTCTTTTTGTGAAAAAAGTAATGCCAGAATTAATTAGAATCCATACAATTTAATCCACTACAAGAAATTAATTCAGTGTACAAGTGCCTCTGGGATTGCCACTATCTCTAGATTTTTTGATTTTTTTTTTTTTAAAAGGCAGATATTTCCATATAATTGCAAATGGTAACAGAAAATGCAGGCCACCACAAGGAATTAGTTTATCAAGAAAGAAACAAGTAGCTTATAGATCCACCCTAGGTGCAAGCTTGTTGCATAACTATGCACAAAGACCTGTATGAACTCCTAATTGTTTCAGAAAAAAATGCTGAAAACCAGCCTATTACTATGGCTTGCAACAGTCTTACCCTGCCACAGGACAGGATACCAACTGCACCAGCTACACTGCACCATATATACTCCCTAGATATTATTATAACCTCAGTAATGTGAGCAGATTGATTTGAAAAGCTATTTTATCTTTTATAATTTCCATCCCAAGTGTTTTCTCTTTTCAATTGAGCATTGTATTAAGCAGGTTGATAATAAGTTATAAATGACTCAATTTATCTTGTTCTCTTACCATCAGCTATTTGCAGACAGGAATGCCAGTGATACTCAGTAAAGCTGCTGCTGCACTTTCATTTCATAGCTTGGATTTTACTTCATGCTGAGAAATACAACACTGTACTACATCAGACAGCCACCTGGGAGGATGAGGGGAGTTTATGGAAAATTACCATCTCAGGTTTCAAATACTTTTTGCTTTGAAGATCCTTCTGCAAATTTCAGTTTGCAAGGTACAGACAGGAATAGCATTAGGTCTGTGTCTCCCCTCTAAATTTCCAGCTAGTTTTCTGAACTGAAGACTCACTTGCAGAACTAATATTGCAGAGGTTTCTCAAGCTTTTTCAAATCTTGTATCTACTCTGGGTGCTGAACCAAGCTGAGGGGCCAGGCAGCAGCACAACTTGGATGCACCTGTGTTGCTACAAACTGGCTGTGTTGAGCTCATACAAAGAGAGCTCCTCAAGCATCCATACTCACCACAGTCAACACACTGGTGGCTTTGTGAGCAACTTCCCATGCTTGCTTGGGCTTATTTTGAGAATGAAGTGTCAGAGTGTTAAAGCCCTGGATATTCTCTCAGAGATAGCAAACTGCACCACTTTGACCTTTCTCGTGTTCTGCAGTTTGATTCATTGGCAAAACTTATTTATAGCCATAACACATGAACAGAGCTGCAGCACAAACCATGCTGACACAATAAAACACCTCCAAAGGGGACAAGTGATGAAAGGGCTAGATAGGAGTTTTCTGGCAATTACAAGTTTCCTCTTGGATATTCTGTAACAAAAAAGAGAACAGCTCCAAGCACAGAAAGCCAAATAACCTGCAGGTAAGTACCAGAAAGAACTTTATCCACCAGCTGCCTTTTGGAGATGTTGGTCATAGATGATAAAAGACTGCTTCAACAGCTACATTCACACTGCAGCCATGTACTCTAGGGTGGCTCCATTGATTATAGCAACAGCAGAGCCTACAACTTTAAACAATACTCAGATGTTAGATCATAGAATCATAGAATGGTCTGGGTTGGAAGGGACCCCAAGGATCATAGAGCTCCAACCCCCCTGCCACAGGCAGGGTCACCAACCTCCAGGCCTGGAGCTACACAAGGTTGCCCAGGGCCCCATCCAACCTGGCCTTGAACACTTCCAGGGACGGGGCATCCACTACTTCTCTGGGCAGCCTGTTCCAGCCCCTCACCACTCTTTCTGTAAAAAACTTCCCCCTAATATCTAATCTAACCCTTCCTTCCTTTAGCTTTAATCCATTCCCCCTTGTCCTGCCATTGTCTATCCTTTTAAAAAGTTGAATCCCCTCCTGCTTATAAGCTCCCTTCAGGTACTGGAAGGCTGCAATGAGGTCCCCCCACAGCCTTCTCTTCTCCAGGCTGAACAAGTCCAGCTCCCTCAGCCTCTCTTTGTAGGGCAGATGCTCCAGCCCTCTAATCATCCTCGTGGCTCCTCTGAACCCTCTCCAACAGTTCCACATCTTTCTTGTATTGAGGGCCCCAGCTCTGGACACAGGACTCCAGCTGGGGCCTCCTGAGGGCAGAGCAGAGAGGGACAATCCCCTCCCTGTCCCTGCTGCCACCCCTCTTCTAATGGAGCCCAGGATCCCATTGGCCTTGCGAGCTGCAAGAGCACACTGCTGGCTCATGTTAAGTTTCTCATCCACCATAATCCCCAAGTCATTCAGTTTAAAGAGCTTTGTCATAATAGCATGAGACCGTCATTACCCCAGTCACTTTGCACTCTTCAGACTGCCACTGTATGCTCCTTTAGCTAAGGTTTAGGCACAAGAAGGGAGGGTTGTTTCATGGGGCCTAGGCTGTTGGGGTTTTTTGGGGGGTTTGTTTATAATTGTTGGTAAAAAAACCAAAAAAAGCCCAACACCTCAAAGGAACCACAAAACAATCTGAAGATCAGCACAACACAACTTCCCATCTTGGTGATGTCCAATTGCACCATTTCAGGGTCACACCTTAAGTCTCAAAAAGCTGAAACAAGTAGTCAAACAGTAAGAGGGAAACATCACAGAATGGACTGGGGCCATTCTGAACAGTTTGTTCTTAGAAAACAAATTAGAAAACAGTCACATTATTATAAGATTTTAATTTATTTAAGAAGTCATCAAAACCCAAAGCAGAACATTCTTCTGTCTGTGCAAGTATGCTGCACTACCACACCACCTGTTTCTCAAAACTCCTTTTACACAGGGAACATCACAAAGTTCAAGTTTTTCCCTGGTTCCATAAAGTCAAAGAGATAGCAAGGGAATTACTTGCTATTAGGAATATTTACTGGTACTTACTTTCAATGTGATCCAATGCTTGTTTAAATTCACAGGAATAAAGTTTCAGACCTTTTATTTCTTACCCCTCTTCATACTCTTCAACATCCTGAGCTTTCTTACTTTCTTACTTTCTTTTAATTTTTCATGTTTGGACACATCTACCTTTATTTGGCCTCTTCCTTCTGCCTCATATCAACTGCAGTGCAGCAGTTAAAAGGGGACTAGAAGAAGTCCTGTGATGTTCTTGGGTCTCATCAACTGCATGTGGCTTAACTACCACCAACCTTAACAGGCAGGATGACTTGAACTGCAGATTGTTCTCTCAACCTCCCACAGAACCCCTTTGGAGTAGTTAGGGACATTCAAACTGAGAATTTAGAATGCAATGAACTGGTGCATGACTAATACATCACTGGCATAGCAGTTTGTGAAAGCACAGCTACCTTTATCTCTGGCTTAAAACAACAAACAAAAACCCAACCCAAAAAACCCAGAACACCCCATCTCCCCTTCCCTCCCCAGCCCCATGGGGGGTGGGGGGACTGAGAAGGAAGAAGAAGCAGCCACACAAAAAGAGACAAGATGACCAGACAAAACTCTAAGTTATCCTAGCAGATTTTCCTTCAATCAAAACCAGGGACTGATCACACAAACAGCTTCACTGCATGTTGGAATGAGTATTAGTCTTTGGCATTAGAGTAGCTGAACCTGAACAATGACAATCTACATCTGTGGTTAAGGCAATAACTATTCCCTTACAATCAGGTGGTCCAACTAAAGCTTCAAAATATTCTACACAGAAGAATTGCACAAGCACTACTTAGACCATAGTAAGTCACCAAATCATTACATGCAAGAAACTAATTTAATACAGTTGCCATTAAAACAAAAAGGAATTGAAGGTTTTCTTATTTTCTCTGATACATACTGGAAACATTTAAGTGCTGAATATTCTTCAATGTTTTCCTTATTCATTTAGTTACTGTTATCTACAGTTGTCCCTATAGAGTCCATTTATTACAGAACTTACAATTTATATTATTTGGACACATTACATAGAGAGGGGTTGGCTTTTTTTTTTTAAATCAAGACAAGCTTACAAATAATATTACTTCAACTTACAATTTGACCCCTTTTCCTATGGCTGAAATTGCTTTTCCAATACCCAGACTATTCTAAACTGTGCAGTTGTTCCTCTACAGCAAGTGCCAGCCCTATCCCAGAATCTGAGGGACAAAGAGAAAGTCTATATGTCAGTTTAGGCTATACTGTTCTGTTCCCAAGAACAACCTTTCTGGAGGTCAGTCAGTCACTGTCAGCTCTCCATTAAAACAGCTCTGAATATTTGGGGGTGGAGGGTGGGGGTAGCAGTGTTGCTCTTTGGAATGGTGGGGTGTTTTAAATCCAGTGGCTCTTCACTAGAATGTAAGTAATGCTTGCAGAAAGAGTGATTGTTAGACTTTTGCAAACTTTAGGAAAGAAGTGTAAGAAAGTGCATATTACTGCAATTTATCTTCTTTTATAAGCAAATAACCTGACTTACTGGGCTGCACATTCCAAATATCCCCACTTTTTCAGTAATACAAAGGGAAAAAAGGGAGTGGGAAGCAGAGAAAAGGTTGAGGACAAGTACTTGCTGAGGGAGAAACAAACTATTTTTATTAAACATTTTGGTTTTGCATACTAAGGCTTGGAGACAAGATCCAATATTGGGTTGAAAGATGATGCACTGGCTGTGTGTACATAGACCCATGCAATATTTTCCATTTTAGTATAGTTATATGCTGAGAGAAAACTGTTTAACAGGCAGCTCAGCTGTTTTTCTGCAGCAATGGCAATCCCAATGGTCATTCAAGGCAGGAAAATATCTGATACTGTCATGCTATCTAAACAATGCAGCTTGGAAGAATTAAATTGCTTACTGTATTTCAAGCCTGCAGTAATGAAAACAGAAGCATACCAAAGCAGATCAGGGACATTGTTTACACAGCATTTTAGGTGTTAATACACTTTTTGATAATGCACATTTCTGAACCATTCCTTAGAAACACAGAAATGAAAAGTGCTGACAGTCTCCAAAAGTTTTGAAAGCCAGGGTTTGGATGGAAAGATGGGCCCGGGGGAACCTAATGAGGTTCAACACTGCCAAGTGTAAGGTGTTGCCCTTGGGCCGGAAGAATCCCAGCCATAGATACAGACTGGGAGAAGAGCTTCTTGAGAGCAGCCCTGCTGAGAAGGACGTGGGGATTGTGGTGGACGAGAGACTTAACATGAGCCAGCAGTGTGCTCTTGCAGCTCACAAGGCCAATGGGATCCTGGGCTCCATTAGAAGAGGGGTGGCCAGCAGGGACAGGGAGGGGATTGTCCCTCTCTACTAGGCCCTCAGGAGGCCTCATCTGGAGTCCTGTGTCCAGATCTGGGGCCTCCAATACAAGAAAGATGTGGAACTGTTGGAGAGGGTTCAGAGGAGCCACAAGGATGATTAGAGGGCTGGAGCACCTGCCCTACAAAGAGAGGCTGAGGGAGCTGGGCTTGTTCAGCCTGGAGAAGAGAAGGCTGCAGGGGGACCTCATTGCAGCCTTCCAGTACCTGAAGGGAACTTACAAGCAGGAGGGGATTCAACTTTTTAAAAGGGTAGATAATGGCAGGACAAGGGGGAAAGGATTAAAACTAAAGGAAGGAAGGTTTAGATTAGATATTAGGGGGCAGTTTTTTACAGAAAGAGGGGTGAGGTGCTGGAACAGGCTGCCCAGAGAAGGAGTGGATGCCCCGTCCCTGGAAGTGTTCAAGGCCAGGTTGGATGGGGCCCTGGGCAACCTTGTGTAGATCGAGGCCTGGAGGTTGGTGGCCCTGCCTGTGGCAGGGGGGTTGGAGCTCTATGATCCTTGGGGTCCCTTCCAACCCAGACCATTCTATGATTCTATGATTTATTTTTTTTTAATAAAACTGCCACAGTAACAAACAATTCAAGAGAATTAAATGATGTTGTATCATTAATGATACATTTCAAATAGAATCTTGATACTTTGTGAAGAATGGTTTATTTCTTTAAAACACCTTGTTCTTTTACAGGTGTGTTAAAAATGACAAAAGGTCCTAAAAAAAGGCCTCAAGGTAGATACGTTAGTGAAGCAGTTAATTTCTTATACGTTCTTGCAAGAGCGGGTGACCCAAAAAGTAGGCACACTTTTGGTCAGAGCCTGCAGCCTTTTTATACCATGTTCTTGTCTGAAATTAGGCGGTTACATCATTCACCTAGACATATTCAACACCTGTCCTGCTTCATATCAAGATGAGTTCTGGGAAACCATTTCCATAAACTCCTCCCAATCGCGTCTGCGTGTTGTACAAGCTCAACCAAGGCGCCTTATTCACAATAGTACATAATGTAATACACATTGCAAGTCTGGCAGATTCTGTTTCCCACAGGTGAAGAAAATTAAGATGTATGAGTCCTTTTGTCTGGGACAACTGACATAGGCCTAGGGCTGAAGGAAAGCAAAGCTCCATACAGGTTTCAGATTGTGCATGTTAATTGGGTAGCCTCTGCTTAGATAGTGAAATCTCGCATTGTCTTGCTTGGTTGCCTTAATCAGCACTGTGGAAGCCTGTTGGTTGAGCTTTATTTCCTTCAGTCACATTTTAACCCTTATTTGAGAGAGGGATTTTGCCATAATAGCCAAATTATATTAACAATACTCCCTCCTAGTTCTCCACTTCACAAGTCAGCATAAAAATTACAGCAACCCATTTTAGTTTGCAAAAGCAACATTTCCTAGTATTTATCACAGGTTTTTGTCTCTACGCTCTCTTGGCTGTGCAGAGGCGAATGTTATTCCAGATCAAGCAATAGCAGCTCTTACTTCACCAGTTCCTAAGTAAACTCTAGTCCAAAATAAATATGGGTCAGTGTTTGCTCCCTCCGGCTCACCAGCTGTTTCCCACTGTGATATATGTCCCTCTGATTCGTGTTAATATGGAATAATGTTGGGGGTGCAAAATGACAGACCCTTGGATGGTCATGGGCCTGGGAGGGACAGTTTGAGATTTTGCACATACTGAATTAAGTTTGTTGAAGCATCAACAAACTATATAAAGGACGTGTAAATCGTCGCTTAAAGGACCACAATGTAGCACATTGTGTGCATTGTAATACTACTGCGGAAACAACTTGTCTCTGAAAGGAAGGCGATCAGCCAGCAGGAGAGGGAGACTCCTCGAGCCTGCGGAACCAGCTGCCTGACCATCAGCAAGACAAAAGATACAGGACCTGACCGGCACTCCAGCATGTCAGCTTAAAATGTATATGGTTATGTCTTGTTGGGAAGGGGGGGGTTGTCATGCACTCCAGCATGTCAGTTTAAGCCGGCGGGCTGTGTTATCCCTGAAAAGTATATAAGCCAGGGACTGGAACTGTTCGGGGTGCGTCTTGGTGGGGCGGAGACTCCCGGCGCACCCGGTGCTGACCGTGCACCCCAGCACCGTTTGCTGCCTTTTATTCGTTTAATAAATTGTTCGATTTGGTTAAAATCCTGTTCGGGACCAAGTAATTTATAACACCACTATTCCCAGTACCCCTTGTTTTCCTAAGATCACACCCAGATGCACGTGAGCAGTTTATAGCTCACTAAACATACCCAAACTAATGACAGGACCCAGAATTGACAGCAGTGTTTATTCCCTGGCACTGCCTGTAAGCGTAACTTGACTTCAGCAGCACCCTTCAATAAAGGGAAAACTTCTCACCTCTCACAACCACAGAGATAGATTTCGGAGTGCACAAACTTGTCAGCACCTAAATCACAAAGAAGATTAAAAGCAATGCTTTTCTGAAGCTCCCAGTGTTCCATATTTGAGTTGGCAGTATTGTCATCTGTGGCCACTGCCTCCTCAGTTTAAGATATCTCTAGAAACCTGAGTTCTGAAGAACACCATCAGGCACCTTTGAATTTCAAAACTGTGTTTGACAAAAGAATGGTTGCTGCTTTGTTTACATTGCAAGACAGTCAAGGGCATGCCTACTATCCTTTAGCTACTTAGCTGTAATTTAAGGAAGGCAGAGGAAGAACATAGGCTTCTATACAGGGCATGTTTAATATAATTGCTATGCTGTGCCTGTGCATACAAGTTACCATTTAAGCTTGCAATAAATTTGAAAATCCTGATAAACACTACAAGACATCCAAGCACACCAGGACCTGCTTTAGAGGCTTTGGGACACTGTGAGATTCCAGACTCTAGGTGACACTTCATGTTTTCTCTGCAGACAATCCTCAGCACACACTGCAGCTCACAAACCCAGTGATTCTGGATGAGATCTTTGCAGAAGGCCAGAGGGTTGCCCTGCTCTCCTTAATGTAGCAGCTCACTATTCCATTTTTTGCAAAGTGCCAACTCTTTCCTGCCCAAAAAAGAATTGGGCAATTTTATATCAGCAAATTACAGTTGTAAAGAACTTCAGAACAAGAAACAGTGAAGAAATAAGTAGTATTTGGTATGACTGCATTTTTCTTACACCTGTAACTTTCTAACACTGGACTTATATTTCTTGCACTTTTTAAAGGTATGGACTGCAGTTGGATCTTCTGCAAGTCAGCATAGTATTTAACTTGGGAAATGCTAAGCAGGCCCTACATATATATTCAAAAGATCAGCCTGTTGACACCTGAGTCCTTTGGCTTCTACCTCTAGGCATAACTACTTTCCTTTTTAGATTTCTGTGTTTCCTTCAAAATCACCACTTCCTATGGCCATTTCCTGGCACGTCTGATTGAGAACCTTATCCTCCTGAAGCAGTAATATTGCCCGCTCTCTTCCCAGGGAGAAAAGAGCAGCAGTGAAGTCAGCCCATACCCCACAGCCCATTCTGAATCAGACTGACTTCTCTGTACATTTTGAAGTCTGAGACTACTACAGGCTGAGTGGGGTTTACTCTCCATCTTTCCTGATACAATGAAACCTATATTCCATTTGATTTCCGTTCAATACTATTCTGTTTTCTTGATAAGAAAACATTTTTAGTACAACTAATGTAGAATTTCAACTATTTATTATCTTTTTCAAGCAAGAAGAATATTCCTATGTTCTGCCAGCATAGCATTCTTTTCAAAGAGGGAATTAAGATCAAACATCCTCAGCAGAAACGTATCACCATTATCTTGTTTCATACAATTTCTTTCAGCTCTATAGAAACAGAAGACAACAGGTAAAGAATAAAAAAACCCCAAATTCATTGTTACAAGAGGCAACCAAGGTGCTTGAGGATGAAACATTCTCTTCACACAAACCAAATATGAAAGTGTAACCTCCAGTCTGTATCTAGGAATGCATTTTTTGCATAACCATAGGAAAAGATAGGCACCTTCAAAAGCTAAGGCAAACATCTACATTTAGCTGCAGCCGTGACATGGTACTAACACCACTCCAGGAGCTCCTCCATACAAGGCATGAACTCATGCAATTTTATATGTATATATTTCACCACCAGCTGGTGTCACCATCCACCTTAAATTTATGCTAGGTTATTACACACTTACCTTAATCTTCCACAAGTCACAAGAGGAAAAGAGTTTCATGTTTAGAAACAAGAAACACTGACACTGCCTTGTATATACGATTGTCTGACTGACCTTATTTTCATTTTAAAAGAACTGAATAAAGATTCCCCCCCAAAAAAATGAAGACTTTTTAACTGCCTTTGTAAATGATCATTTTCACCTCCTTTTATACAATTGTCTGTACCAATAGCAATCTCCACAAAAATGGATTGATTTTTAAGTGGAAAAAATTCACATTGGGCATAGTGGTAGCTATTGCCTGTAATTGAATCACACTTTTCTACATCAGGACAGGTTCACTATGGCCACTGAGGATTGATAACTTGGTTTTGTGCAAGAGAGGTTTAAAGAAACAGGAAGATACAGGGAGGGAGAAATCTTTGTTTTCTCAAACACTCAAATTCACATGACAAGATGAATTTCCTTCTAGACTATTTAAAGAGCTGCCTGATGAAAGTAGTACAAAAGATTATGCTTCAGAATGGCAAGTGTGGCATACCTATGGAATAGAAAGAACTAGACAGCTACAGAGAAATAGCAGACCAAATAATGACTGGTTTCCACTGCATGAAAGACAAATGGCAAGCACAATTTATCAGAAAGACATGTCAAGTGAATCTAATCATCTCCTGTAGACAGGTAACACACTATAAAAATGAAATAGCAATAATGCTGTATCTACATCTAAAAAAACCATTAAGCCATATTAGAATTATGGCATTAGAGCGCCTTCAGAAGATATACAGCATGCAATAGTCTATGTACACCATCAGCCTTTCCTTGAAGATACCAGCAGTTTCCTGCTAAAGGTTGTGCTGAAGGGGAGTCTGCAGCAATGAATCCTTTGAGTCAGCTCTCAGGTACCATAACAACATGGTTAATGAACTAAGGATTTTGATTATTCAATTTGCAAACTTTACCAAAGCCATAAGGGCCATGAAACGCAGCAGGAGCCTGAATAAAACTCAGTGATCTTGAATTCAAGGTGTGCTCTGGAAAAAGACAACCAACAGGTTCAAAGCTTCAGCAGGAACAGTCAGCTACCACAGTAAAACTGACGTTTTTCTGGATGCTGTATGGTAAGATGTCCCAAGCATAAAGAAGACTGAGGCAAGAGTCCACGTATAAAAATTCACTGCAGAGAACACTTTGCACTTTGTTTCCGTGTTGAATATGGACAATAGCAGCATTCCTAAACTGTGGTAAAGTATTCAGAATAAATAATGAATAACAAAGAAACAGCATAGCAGCTTAATGGAGAGCACAGGTCCCTACAAGGAATAACACAGGCCTATTTTATTCTGTCTCAGGGAAGAGCGCAGTGTCAGAGGGCGCCAAAGGTCCTTTCCCAGCCCTGCAATACTGAGAGCCTCATGTTTTGTTCACTGCTGTCCACTTCAACTTTTTCATTTCCTTGCATCTTTTTTTCCCTCCAGCTGCCTTATTTCATCTTCAATGTAAGTTTTACCATATTTGTGAATTTACATGTTTCTCATATTAGCCCATCATTTTCTAGAAGATCACTAATACTTTAATCTACTTCCTTCATTTATGTCTCATTATAGGATCCTTAAGCATAACACCGAGTTTCCAGCCTTTTGAAATCTCAGCTGTGGTTCAGCTAGAAAGTCCAGCCTGCTGCAGTCTCTCAAACAATTCCCCCAATATTAAGGGTAAGGTAGCAGAAATCCAAACTACCTTTTTTTT
>VZTU01025467.1:2807-38653 GCA_013400835.1 Zapornia atra | reverse complement strand
ATTCAGGTTGCAAAGCATGTTAGCTTATTTCTTTTTTCCAGCTGTTAATTTTTCCAGCTGCTAATTTTTCCATGCAAATTAGGTCAAGTATTAACCCAAATGAGCATGGTGTTTGTTTAACTGGATTCATTCATGTCCGGTACCATAATCCTTTGCTTGCTTTCTGACTGTTTCTCCTTTCAATACTATTTTTATTAGTTTCTGCAAGTAGTATATATTTATGCTTAGTATTTAAATTTTTCCTTGCCAAGCAAGTATACAAGAAGCAGTTCAATTTTATTGTAAGATAAAGGTGAGATACTAAGGTGAGTCGATGCTCTGTGATTTGTGCCATTTGTTAAGTAAATGGCACAATTGGCATGAATAGAGACATTGGGTAAGGCCATGAAGAAGTGTGGACCTCAGCAGTGAACATCTGAGTGGTCATTGCTCCAAACATTACCTGAATTTATGAATACTCTACTGAAACAGGTGCGTTATACTGCTTTCTCTGCATAATGACAGGTTGAATATTGTCTATGATGTTTAAAATCTGCTTGGAATGCCTTCTGTCCAAAAAATGCGTTTATGAATTCAGTAGACATGTAGATTACTGAAAACTCCTTTTTAATGAGGAAAAAGAAAAAAAAGAATGTGAATACGTTGAAATCTACCTTGTTAGAGGTTTCACCCAAAACTATGCATTGATTTATAGCTCCTTCAAATAAAACAATAGATGTTGAAATCACCATTACACATCCTAAATATCCATTTTCTTTGTTAGGTATAATCTTTGTGTTCTATTTCTTAATAGCACAAAATAACAAAACCCAATAACAAAACCTTTCATTTCCTTGTTGACAAGTGGCATCCGTGAGATTACAATCTTTGCAAAGCAAATGGCTTAAGAGAAAGTTACTTCCACATCTTTAGAAAAAACGGTTATATTTCACACACAAAGATGATCGAGATATTGCATGAAATCTGATGTATAAACTACTTTGATTATAATACAAAGCGTAGAAAGCTACTCCCAGACACCTCCCTGTGTTTTAATACAGGCAACCACGTTTTTCCTATGTAACTCCCTCTTGCAGTTTTGTTTAGAGGCTGTCCCCTTTATTTGCATATGTTAAGTTCTTGGCTCTCTCTTCTACATCTTAATGGACATGAAAAGTTCTCAGTGACCCGCTCTCATTAGACCTACGACAGGATTGCACACTGCCTGTTGAGAAATTCTCCACAAATTGAAATGAGGGAAACTAGGAAATTGCGGTAAATTATAATCACTTTACAATTAAGAATAGGGCTGAAAAAGAAGCTGCTTTTTCTGATGTAGGACTAAGTAACTACCCCTTAGGGACACTAAGTTATTAACATGCTAATGATTTTCTTTTTTCATTCTGACCAAGTTGTAGCCAGCACAAAAATTGCCAGCAGTTGACATTCAAAAGAGTTTTTGAGTTACTAAGTGGAAAATTGAAGAGAAATTGCTGTTTTACAGTAGAGTGGGTCTTTGATTAAATGTTACATGCAATCACTGGTTTTCCCAAAAAGGCACGGAGTGTAACACAGTTCAGAAGGCATTGTGCTAGTACAAACTTCATACTCCTTATGTGAGTGTTTTATGGGAACGTGGCTAATACTGACTCTCTGGGTCACCATTCCTGCTTTAGTGTCACTTCAGATTCTCTCAAAAAGAGGAGCAGTGGTAAATTATTGCCATAAGGAAGAACAATGCAACCCACACCTCTAACTCAAGTGATTGTATTGTTTTCAATAAAATAAAGGTGAACTTGACAAATGAAACAACTAAATGAAGTCTCGATTGCAGTAGAACTTGTATTACATCCATTGCTGCAGGATTATACTGCAATGTAGAGTTAAATAGTCCTGATTACTATTTTTTTTTGTTATTTTTGTAGCTTGCTTTGGTCACAGTTTTAATACGAATTTGGAGGAAGAACCTTTCTTGTTTTTTCAATTGGTTGGTACCTATTTAGTGGAAATGTCTTCTAAAAAAAGCAGAAAAGGGCCCCTTGCTCTTTGGGATCCCTAAATAAATAATGCCAAGGCAGAGGATTCAATGCCCATGCTTGAAACTTCTTGTTACAATTCTCATTGTGCGCAGTAAGATGCATAAAACTAATGTTATAATTGCTGTTAAGTGCTGACATTGAACAACTGATGTTTACTGGGATATATTGGATGTCTTTAAAACTTGAACAATATGACTTAAATTTCTTTTGATTCTTTTTGTCAGCCTCTTGTGTGTATTTAATGTGTTTTAAATCAAATTGCTGGATTCAGAGTGAGCTCATTAAAGACTTCTATAATGAAATGCTAGAGCAAGCGAGTTGTGTTTCAGCATGGAACAAGGCAGTCTGAGTTAAGCAAGGTTGTTGAACCTAGACTGAATTTAGCATATTCTACCTATCTTTTTTAATATTTTTGATTTAGAAAGAATTTGCAGATCAAAACCACTTAAAGATGTGAACCCACAGAATTTAAAGCTAAATGTATGCTGGATACTAAACTCTTCTGAATTTCAATTTCTGAAGAGTGTTGATGTTGAGCAGTCCTGGGCTTTTCCCCAGTGATTTTGGAGACTTTCAAATGTCTGGAAAAATTTGATTACCGAATTCTAGGCGAAGAACCTAATAAACATTTGTAGAGACTGAGCTGTTAGAAAAGTCCCCTTGTGCCTCAGTCCTTGTCTTTGACCTGTATTTCAGTTCTAAAAAAGCAGGAGTTAGGAAGCTGTTGTATCAGATTATTCACTGCTGATACAAATCCATGTCTGTCTCTTCTCACCTTTCCCCAGGAGATTTGGACTTTACGCCTGTGCTGGGAAACTTGCATGTTGTTCTGTCAAGTAACTGTATTTGAAACAGTCTCTGGAGCAAGCAGAGTTGCTATTTCTGTAGAAGATGATGCTAAGCACAATGGTACTATTGATTTACGCAGAGTACACTGGAGGTACTGCATACGAATACATTTAAGATGAGCCTAATTCAAATTCTTCGTTAGAGTAGAAACAATAAACAATGATTTATAAAAATAACTTATTTTCTATTGATGGCCTAAAATAATTCATACTGGGGGAACTCCTGATTGTCGTGTATTAGTAGGAGGAGGCTTGTTTGTTCTGTGTGTGTGTCTGGGGGTGTGTGTTGGTCTTTGGTAGATGATATTGACAACAAATTGAGCAGAGGTTAGTGTGTGATGGAAATGGCTGAGAGGGTCAGGGAATGATTCATCTGCCAACCCATGGCTCTTAGCTGCCTGCCCTGGGGTGGTGTGGTGCATGGCGGGTAAGGAGTAAAACACATGGACACTGTACATTGTGAGTCCTGAGTTCTTTTGCGTGGCCAAGCGCCTTTTTGTTCCAGCAGCAGTTTTGGTTATCCCTTGTGTGGGTTGGTTTTAGTTTTCAAGTGTTAGGAATGTTTTCCTCTTTATAGCATTACCTGAGCCTACGAAATCCTGATTGTAACTCTGGTCCCTCTAAAGGCCACTTAGGTTTTCTATGTTTTCTGTGCTTGTACAAGAAGAGGTGCAGTTGTTCCTCAGTTTGGTTGAGGCACATTGTAAGAAATCAGAATAGGGTCAGATCCTTTCAAAACAGATGATATAATATTTTGCTGAATTTAACCAGTGAAAGAAAAACTGGGGAAACAGAGTACAAGAAACAAATAGGTGAGTTTTCTAATTTTTGCTACATAATTCCCATGAAAAAAATATTTCCTGTCAAGTACTTATACTCCCCTACTACTCATATACAACAAACTTCTCCATTGTTGGATAATCCTCAAATGTCTGAAAAGATGCTTCTACCTGCAGTCAGTCCACAAAAGTCCATTGCATGCTGTTTTGGTAACAGCACTCAGCTGTTCTAGAGTGTGTTATATGTCTAAAGCACTCAAGAAGTATTAGCTAATTAATCGATTAAATTAAAGAAAAAGTATTCTTCCAGCAGTGCAGAAGAATGTGATTAACACACATTACAGTTACCAATAAATGGATTCCAAATCCCTTTAGGAGATTTAGGAGACACACGGTGCTCTTGTTTGGTGAATACATTTGGATAAGTGTCTTAATCCGGTAATTTCATATTTATAATGAAATGCCACAAAATGGCCAAATGCAACATAATTTTTTTTTAAAAGTCCATGTGACTAGAAAGATACATTTCCGTATTTCCCTTATGTAGTGAAGATTTTATAATTAAATAGTATTTTAACTATTATAGTGTGATTATTATTTAAAAGAAATTGGAAAAAAACTATGTAAGTTAGACTAAAGCAACAGAGCATACTATTTGCAGGTTTTTTGGTTGCATTTGTTTTGAGGCTGTTTGGGCTTCATTTTGAAAATCTTATCCCTTAAGAAGAGATGATACGGAAACCACAATTGTGCTGTCACATCTTTATTAATAGCCTAAAAAATTTCCCTTCAGCAAATATAGACATTGTACTGAATAATACTGGTCACAGCAATTATTCAGCACTTGGGAAGATGACCAAAATTGAGGAGTGAATTATATTTGCGGACACAAAAGTTAGTTTAGTGCAGACATTAAAATGCTATACCCAAAAGTCAAATATTAACCTTTATCTAAACATTTTCCTCTTGTGTTTGGGGCATTCCTAGGGTTTGTTGTTCTTCCCAAATAGAGAACTTACCTGCCATTTGCCTAGGATATTTGTGGTATTTTTTTCCTTTTTCTTCTCAAGTGGCAGAAAATTGAATAGTATTGTATGAAATATACTGCTGAATTTCCCTTCATGCTTGGCGTAGTATCATGTCAACAAAAAATACTCTGGCATTCCAAAAAAGAAAGTTATTTGTCAGTTTTGCTCAAAAGCATAATAATCTCTGAAAAATAAAATTAGGTAGAAAAGGAAGAGCAGCAGAGCAGGCAGGGGAGGAAAAGTAGATAAATTGTCCATTAGCATTAGAAACTGCACTAAGTTAAGTTAGGAGCCTAGAAAGCATGAATTCAAGTTTCGCCTCCTACTGCACTTGGCAATTGCGTGATTGACTGAAGTGATTTTGTCTGGGTGCGGACAGGAATTGTACAAGATTTAGAGATATGGTAACAGGTTTTCAACAAGGTTGCTGCTGGCAGCACTGAGTGTTGTTCTGTAAGATATTTTCCTCAAGCTTCTACAGTTAATGAAGAAAATAAAATAGTACATGTATCTAATTTTCCCAACTTCACTGCTATTTCTAGTGCTAAAATTGTGAGTGTGTATATATATATGTACTACTTCATCATGTTATTGACATCTTGGTTTTATATTCTAATAATTCATTTAATTTAAAGACACGTCTGCTATCGTGAGTTCAGAAAGGTTTTTCACTGTTTTGTCTCTGTAGGCACCCTCTCCAATCTGTTTTCATTCTTTAGATGGTAAATGTTCCTACTTGGAGAAAACAATGGCAATGACAAATATTCAGGCTTGACAGTAACACAATTCTAGACGGCATGTTCTTTTTCTGCTTCTAAACTGTTTTTCATGCTGATATAAAACCAAAAAAGTTTTTAGTATATCTTAGTAAGACTGTTCCTCTTTAATGGAAGTACTTGTTCTGTGTGATGGAGAGTTTCTGTGATGAAGACCTCTGTAATGAATTCACATGGAGAAGGGATTGCACCTCAGGATGGAAATGGGACAGGACTGTTGTGCAACCTGATGTAAATGGTCCACTCCAGGTGCAGCCATTTGGTATGAGGAACTGGGAGGAATCATGAGTTATAAGTGCTCCAAGATTAAAACTGTCTTTTCAATACTTTTTGAGGAATTTTTGAGTTTGGCTTAGTGGAAATGATGTAAAAGTAGAATGAGGAACAAATGTGAAAGTGAGTGTGGAAAGAAGCGTGAGAAACTAATGAGCTTTGGTGTGTCACCTAGCCAAGGATGTGGACTGTATGTTCTGGCCAAGTTTAATGCAGAGTTGCTCATAAAGAAAAAATCAGAATTAAATTGACTGTCTGCAGGAAGAGCCTGCAGGTTGCTGACAAGAAAATAGGAGTTTCCTAAAGGTCAGTGTTGTGGTGCACTCCTTTCTGCTTGTTCCATGGCATAATGCTGAAGTGCAGTTCTAAGATCTGATTGTCCCACAGTTTGCAGAGTTAGACTGTAATTAAAGTGGGCACCAAACCTTCCCTAGCTTACATCTTCAGTAGCAAGGTGGATTTCCTCTAGTTGTGTTTATATATATGCATGTATGTATATACAGAGGTGCACACTTCTGAACCCTTAGTAGACTGGATTCTTATTCCCTATGATGGAAAGAGAAAGTTCTTCCACGCATACTCAGAAGTGTGACTGCTTATGCAGGCAGGTAACATCAAGTGGTGTCTCGGGGGTCCTCTGCTTCTTTCCTTACTCCTGCAAATTGGTGGAGCCCAAAAGTTCAGATTTGAAAGATGAACCCTGCAAAGTCAGTTTGACAGGAAAGCTCAGGGATGGAATAGCTTGATTTCGTTATATTGCTTTATGCCAGAATTTACCATGTTTGATCGTACATTTTGTCAAGGTTTTTTATCTCTGCGGTGAGTGAAAGACTCCTGCAGGCAGAAATAAAAGACTCTTTGGTCATCATTTGTCAGTGCTAATCCTTTTGTTGACAGAATGCTTTCAGGAGACGAAAATCCTGGGCTGTGTTCACAGGTGTGACAAAATACCCTGCCACTGTGGAACTCACTCATATCTGGGCTGTTGGCTGCTTTCTTTAATTTCATACTTTGTAACTGGGGCACTGGTGTTTCTGGTAGGCTACGGTATAGAGAAATCCACCCACCATCTGGTATCTTTTTTCATGTTTGAAGTGGTGAGAGGAGGAAGAGTGGTTGTTGCTTTGTCTCCCACCTTAAGCATGTAACAGTGTTGAACAGCTGTTAATAGGCGATTGTGATACTGGCTCTAATAATTAGCTGTAAGATGAGCACATTCTTGTACAGAACAAAATTTGAAACATACTGACTTGGAGTTGCTCGTGCCAGAGAATCCAGAGACTTTTGCTTTTCTTTCTCATTAAAATTTAGGTTTGTGTAAGGGAAGTTGAAAAAAACATAGTCACCTCTTTTGTGTGAAAATGAAAATGTTGCAAATGTTTGGCAAAGTGCTTTGAGAGAAAATTTCCAGTGATTTTGACCCTAAATTTGTTCAAATGAACCTATTGATACCTGTTTTGAAAGTCTTAGATATATGAATCTGTATAGAAATATAGGCATATGCATACTTTATATATATATATATACATAAATACATGCAGTAAATTAAACTTTCGTGCCCTCCTTGAAGTTATTTATCCTCCACAAGTGTTGAAATTAATTGACAGGATACAAAGAAGTGTCCTTTGTGGCAGATGAGGTTTCACAAATAGTCCTTGTAGTCTTCCAGGTGGTTGGTGGTCATTCAGAACAATTACCTTCCTAAAGCCACATGGGTATATATTTATGTGTGTGTTACTGATCTTTGAATTCTTCAGCACTGGAAAAGAAAAAAAAAAAGAAAAGGAAAAGTGTTTGCTATAAAAGAGTAAAGATACAAATCATAGTGTACTACAAGGGGCAAAACAACCCCTCTTAATGCTTCTGGGTAAGGAGCTTGCAACTGTAATTGACAAATGACTATTTTTTCTTTTTTAAATAAATCCTAGATCATAGAATTGTCTTGGTTGCAGATCACTGCAAAAAATCTCAATATAGTAAGAAGTATCCAGTGTAAAGAATGGATCACTGGTTTGGTTTGTGTGTGAAATTCTTGCAATAGGAGTTCCCGAATTTGCTGAAGCAGCAGGAGAGCAGTAATGTGGAATGAGGTTCAGTCAATGAAGAGCGATAAGTGTAGTGATCAATAATCAAGTGATTTGTGAAAAGCAGTTGATGACAGTCTGTGTGTTGGTTCCAGATGTGCCTCTGCTGTAGGAGCAAGGCATGCTGAAGTGGGTAACGTTGCTATACTGCAAGGTAAGCCATTCCCATTTGCTTCCTGACAGCGAGTGTTGATTGCAAATGACATTATTGGGCCGGATTTAAATAATGCTAACTAAAAGAAAGATGATTTTATCTAAACCAGGGAAAGGAGAGGTAGGGTGGTATAGTCTCTTGTGTTCAGTGGCTTAGGGGAAGGTCATTTGTTCTGTTGTTTGGTTTTAGGCTGTGTTTTTGATGGCTTTGCTTACATGCAATGCTTACTCTTCATATGCTTCTGTGGCAAATGAAGTGAGAATGTGACAAAGATTTCAAATGGATTGCTATCAAAATGGAACAAAAGTAAATGTGTATCAAGAGGTGAATTTCTTTTATCTTGGTTGCCCATGGCTCAACAATTTTCTTCTATAGAAATAAATTTTTCAGAGAAGAAACAACCTGACAATATCTAGGTTTTTACAACAGAAGTAGTAATTTGACATTGTTTGGATTTTTATTACCTTGCAGATCATCTCAGGAAACTAAAGCCAGCTGATCAGTCGGATATCCATTAAATTATTGTGAATGTATTGCAGCCTTGTGAGTCATGCAGTCAACAATGAAGTTTTAGCTATTGTAATCTTTGTACTTTTCCATCATTAAATCTTTCCCCTTTTTTGATTAGAAAAGCTTTGCAGAACTGCAAAGCTTTTGTCATGTAAGAAGTTCTTAACTCATGCAGGTAATCCCATTAAATTTCCCTGAAACTGCTAGTGTGAATAGGCTGGGTTTAAATTAATAAAGGAGTCTCATTTCTATTCTTCTAGAATAGAGGTATATCAAACACTGAAAGTGCTTTAAGTGTTCTTTAACCTAAGCTGTAAAAGATACCATAAATTTAAAAAGTGACAGTTTCTATAATGTATAGCAAGAACAGCAGAAATTATGGTGGCTGCTGAGATGCTGAAGTCACCAGTGACTGCCAAGATGCTGAAATCTCGTTGTGAATTTCTAGGTAGAAGGAAAATGGGGATCTGATTCTGCTTTCCTTGCACCATTTTAGTGTCAGTGCATTGCCACTGACTCCAGTGGCGATCACCCTGAGTTGCATCTGTATAGGAGTATGTTTATCTTGTCATTTCAGGAAAATGGATTCAGTTAGGGTGGAAGGAGCACCATATTGTAAAGTTCTGTCAGTAGCTAAGAGTCGCTACTACCTTCAAATTTAACACTTCTCTACCTTCTCCCAAAAAGTTAATTTAGATCGAAGCCTGGTATGTGTCCAGTGAGGTGGAATGTTTTAGATTGAGGTTAATCAGGGAAGGTAATTCAGAAATAAAAAACCTTGAAATATTGGCCCATTTAACGTTTTGTGAAGCCTTCTAACCTTTTGTCATAAAATCATGTTTCAAAATGAGTTAATTCTGAAAACTCCATATATATTTTATTCAGTAGTCTTAAATGACCTTCAGTGCTAACGAATATTTTAATAGAGTTGAGCTGTTATTCTGAAAAATTAAGTAGTTATGCAAGTCCCAGGGTTTTTATAAACTTGTCCTACGTTTAATAGAGTTTATAAGCTTCTTCATCTGAATCAGCATGGTTGAAAGAAAAAAACTTTTAGAGCTTTAAATTCTACCATGCATGACTTCTTAGAGGATTTTCAACAGCTTCAGCCTGCCCTGACAGGTCAAGAGAGATTGCAGATGGCTAGCAGAGCTGGAAATATTTTACGGACGCAGCAGTAGTAGTTTTTGCAGATTACAGTAGCTGAACAGGGTGCTCAGCCTTCCCAAGAGCAGCAGTTCTGGGGCTGCACAATGAGCATCTGATGCAAAGTGTGATAGAAGTAGAGCTGTGAAGGTCTCCCAGAAAAGGCTGGAAAGCATTAGCTATTTTACTCTTCTGTGTGTGTGTCTGTGTGTGTATTATTCCCATGCTTTCCATGATTCTTTTTCAGAAATAAGTTTATTGGGAGAAAAATATTACTTCCAATCATGTGAGGATGTTTCAGAAGTTTGCACTGATGCCTTTTAATTATGAGCAATCTGTGCTGTATAAAGCCTGACAAACAAACAATATGATGGTGGAATCCTGAAGGCGGTGGTCCAAGAAAACTTTGCACAGAAAAGGTATATCTCCAGTAATACATTTCCGCAAAACTGAAAAAACATTCCTGTTTAAGAAACCTACATTTTAGGTTAACCTATTTTAGCAGTAGTAAGACACCATCATTGATTAACATGTTCATGGCCTCTGTTAATTTTCTAGATTTTGAAAGCTGTTGTTGCAATGTCTTGCAACATCAGTGACAGATTTTTGCAAGCAAAATGAAGAAGCAGTCACTGTGCTGGAGGGGAGGGATTGTCTTGAAGTCTGATATTAGTCCATGTTTTCCTCTATTTCTCTATTATTATATGTCCAAATTATGACTGGTTAATGTGTTTCAGAGATCTTGGATCAATAGAAACGTACAGAAACAATTAAAACCCTCCCTTTATACTTAACCTAAGAGCAGTTTTCATGTCTGTAACTTGTAAAAGATAAAAACAAATCCTCCCTTATGTCCCCTACTTTGATTTTCCACACAATTCAACAGAAGAGTGGATTACACTCGTGGGATGGTAACGCAGGGAAGAAGTTACTGCAGTATTAATTGCTTGGTAAGTCCTTGTATTTTCCTGGATGTATGCTAAGATGTACACCCACTGTTGCGTTCACTGAGTCACCTGAATTTATCCCAAATAAAAAAAAATAAAAAAAAAACCAACCAGTTTCTCTTTTCAATAATTAGATTTCTTTTGCACATTTTCATTTTTGATGCATAAGCATTTCTATAAATGCATTACATCTGGGTACTGTGATGAAAAGGTTATTAGAAATGTGACACAGACAGATAGGCTTTATGGTAAAATAATTCCCCAGCTGCATAAGTGAAGCCCTACGTTGGCCTTGTGTGACTGTAACAAAAGACTTTAGCTGCTGCTGTAGGACAATGTGTCAGCCTGGGGAAACATGTAAAGGTCCAGATCTTCCAATTTACCCTTCAGGTTGTTTACCAATACATGTCGAGGACAGTCTGATTGGCTAAATACTTATCTCTCAATCCCTAATATTGCTGAAGAGATTAAGGTAAATGTGTAGTTGATGTGAAACAAGGTTGTTATCAGCTCCTGATACAGTAACAAAGACATTGGCTGTCAAGACATGGCTGAGGGAATGTACTTTTCAAGTTATATGCAATTTGTTTATACTTCTCAGCCAAAACTGAACTGCCTACCCCATATAAACACATGCTCTAAACCAGCAGAATTTATGTTCCTATTGCATGAATGCTGTGCTAAATACATCCTCTTTGTTAAAGAGAATGCAATCCAAAACTGCCAGAATAAGATAAATAACAACTTTCACATACACTTGTGAAAGCATCTGCTAACCTTTCCAAACACAACAGGCTTTCACCTTGATGTGTTTGCATTGCTTGGAAAATGATCTGCTCGCCATTAAATTCAACGTTAAATGGCCCAGTGGGTGTAACGAAGCAATAAAATAATAATAAAAAAATTCCTATGCTTGTAAATGCTGCCAGAGCTGCCTGGATATTTTATAATGAGCAGATAATCTGAAAAAATGATTACTTTTGTAAAAGCATAAATTATTATATTTAAATGGAAGCCTTAATTCCTCAGGCTTTTTTTAGCAGCGCTGTTTGTAGAAGTGCATTTAGAAGGAGACAAAATGTACAATATTTCATTTGATCTGGAAATCTTTTCTAAAGGGTAACTGATTGAAGCAATAAAATAGCTCTATTGCTTTTCTGTGGTGCTTTTGTTTTAATCTTTTGTTTAAAAAATATCCACATAGCAACTCCTTAGAACAAAAGTATAACAAAAAGCATGGAGAATTGACTTATAACTTTTGGCTGTTTTTATATGCAGTAAACATTGCTGTTTCCTAGGGTCTGAGAGGGTTTGAGAATTCAAATTGTCAAACACCGCCAGTCTTGAAAAATTATCTTGCAAACTATAAGAACATGAATAATTTCTGAATGGCTTATATGAAAAAAAAGTACAAACCACAAACTTCTGACATTCCTCCTGAATTGAAAAGTAATTTTTTTTCCAGAATTTTATTAATCCCTTGCTTGCAACCTTTAATTTCCTAACCTCTCCACCATAACTACTTTTATTGCCAGTTTATTTTCTTCAGTGTCTGGTGGCTGCATTTTATATGCATAACAAAGATTGTAGGGGATGAACTATCTATCTCAAATATCGTTCTTTTTTCTGCCATGCTATTTTTGGGAGGTAGTAAGGTTTTTTAAGTAGAGTTCTTTTAGACCTCATTCATATAACTTGCCTTTTAAATTATTTTCGTTTCATTTTGTAGATGTGTTTTCATCAGTATATTGCAGAAATAACCACAAAAGGGAGGAAAAAAAATAGGTGACTTGTGTTTCTAAAGAGATAACCTATCAACAAAAGAGAAAAAAAAATCATCTGAAATGTAGGGATGTTTTAAAAACTTACAGTGGTAGCTAGTGGTTCTGTTAGAGCGTTAAGAACAGAACTTACTTGTCTGCAAAAATAAATTGCTCTTTATGCCCAAACAGTTGTTCATGCTTTTGCTTTCTGCTGAGGTATCAAGATTTGACGGGATATTTAGGTCCTAGGAAGGCTAAAGATCTTTAAGGTGGAATATGGCACTTACAGGATTTCTGGCTGACAGCTTGTGGGCTGATTTCACATCAGGGAGTTGATCAAGAGAGTTTGGAAGAGGTGATTTTTATTTATGAAATCAAAAAGTAATTCCACTACCTACAAAATTTCAGTAGTTCTGTAGAAAAAGATCAGTTGTCATCTTTCCCTTTATGCCTGTCTCTGGACCCTGCTAAATGGTCTAACTTATATGTTGCTCAGGGTTAATAACTTGAAAAATCTGCAGTTTTTTTCCTGACCTTTAAAACCCGTGCTGACTGCCTGCATTCTCAATACTAATGCTAAAACCAAGGTGCTGTCCAGTAATGGCAGTCTGAATTGCCATTGGAAACTTCTGTCCCTTCTTTTTGAGCCCAGCCAGCTCAGAGTGCTCTTGACAGACGTTTCGAGGCTGCGAGTGGAATTCCCAAATGTGGAAATCAAGTATGTGGAAGAAAAAATAATAAACTTGCAGGATGAATGATAACAACGAATTTTCTTGGTAGGGAAAGCCTTCATAGATGTGCTAGCTATGCCTTTTGCCATTTTTAATACTGTGCTCTGTGCAAGGTCTGTAGGCAAGATACTGCTGGTGGAGAGGGTGGTGAGACAACACAAACAGCTTGCTTTACCTGCATGGGAAGAGCATCCCCTGGGTACCAGAAATACAGCTTTATTCAGCCCTGGTTTAGGCAGAAATCTCTCTCTTCACAAGGATTGTCTCTGAAAATGGATCAAATAAAAAGCAAATGAGGGAGTTTTCATGGCTTGGCTCTGGCTGTAAGTCACCACAGTAGTGTTTCTCAGATTTTAGAAGCTGATGTTTGCAAATTAATTACTTGGCCTTTAAATAGTTCCAAACCACCCAAAGTGCTCCATTATGTTAGCACAGGCTTGAGAAATAGATATGTATTACTAGCTAATTGAATAACATATGGTGTTGATTAGTGCTTAGCTCTTTTTATAGAACTCAATTAAAAAAATGACTGCAGTATATTTTGAGACTATGAGATGTCTGTTGGTTGCTTCTGGCATGAGGGAACTGCTGAACCAAGAAATGATGAAGTTTTTCTGTTTAGTTCATCTATAAGTTCCTTTAGGAACACGTGGTGCACGTGGCTGTGACGGGAGATGGGCTGGAGCCTGTTTGCTTGCTGCAGTATTGAAATGCAGCCTTTCCTGAAAGATTTAAGTGCTCTCCCGGCAAAGCAAAACAAAAGCCCAGGCTTTTATTTTCTGCACTATTGCTCAAGGTATACGAATATACAATAAGCCTATTTCAGATGGATAACAACCCGCTTTTACAGGGTGCAGTTTGCAGAGATGCATTTCTTGGGAGGAGTCCCAGGACATAGACATTAAGGTATAAAGCCCTCCAATGACAAATAACCTCAGTGTCCTTCCGCCTCATCCCTCCCCTCTCTCCCAAGCAATGAATGCGGGGACAACCTGACTTTGTTTCTTTTATTTGATTCAACTTTTGCTCAAGAGATTATTTTCTTCTTAAACTTCACAAAAATCACCTGAGACGATGATGTTTATAATTTTCTTATTATTCACATGGATGGCTGAAGTGGTATAACAGCCAGCAGCAGCGATTGGATTGGAAGGAGCTGGAAGGATACGGAGAAACAATAAACAGGAAAATAAGGTGTTTCTCCCCTGACTTTTTGTTGTTGTTTGTGGCGTTTTTGTCTGTTTTTTCTCCTAAGCTACCTTTTCTGTATTTTGTGTGGATTTTTTTGAGAGAAAAACTGGCAAATAATGGCTTCAAATATGATGTGCACTGTATGAGACAGCAACATGAAATACTGACTTCTATCCGCAATTTTATCACTGACTAGTCATTTAGCTCTTGGGTGTATGACCTGACAAACTCTTCCTTGCTTTTTAGAAGCAAGTGATGGTTATTCTTGCAGTCCTAAAACTCTTAGTAGAAAAGCCTACCAACTGTGTAAAATTACTTAATGCATGTATTTTCAAGGTTTCCACGTCAGCTTTTATTGTATTATATACTATTTGGTATTTAATTTTCACCTGAAAGACAGCAAAATCTGAAAGACTTTAGAACAAAGGAGGTCCTGAAAAAAATCAATCATTTTATAAACAGCCTTTCCGAATCCAGTATGTTCCCATTCCCCAGTAGCTCTTTCACTGAAATGATGTTCATATATCCATCCATCCATCCAGAGAAAACAAACGACTCCTGCAGCATATCCTGAAGGTTACTCAGTCATTTGGGAGGGAGCTGTGTTTCCGAGATGCAGGGCTTTCACTGTGAGTGCCCTTTCACCATTTTCCCATTGTTTGTCCATCTCATATTATGTTTGTAACCGCCACAGCAGCAATGTGTAAAATAGACTGTTCATGACCTAAAGCGCTCTGGGTTCAAAAGCAGGGGCAGGTGCAACCCTGATCCAGACTGGAAGGCTACAGTGTTGAGACCACATCATCCACTGATGATGGGGATGGAAGCGGCAAAAGCGATTTTATTTTTGTATTCCAGATCCTTCCCCTAGGCTGTCCTGCCCCCTCCATCCATGTGTAAAATAGATGGCAATATGTTCATTTTAAGCTTCTCCCAGGAACAAATTTCTAGAGCCAACACTTTATTCAGCAAGGTCAATCTAGAGGTTACAAAGGCAAATTAGGCGTCACTGGCTTCTTGGTAAAGGGGTCATTGGTAACTGATACAGCAGGGATTTTCCAATAACACAAGAAGTAAATAGGAAGACGGTAGCCTATGGATACCCAGTTTTGGGGAAGGTTCTGTCACATTTTTTGGCTCACAGTGTGGAAGGGCAACCTGGTCTAGTGGAGGGTGTCTGTGCCCATTGCAGGGGGAGTTAGAATCAGATGCTCTTTGAAGGTCCTTTCCAACCCAAACCATTCTGTGATTCTGTTCTAAGAGTTTCTTAAAAGGCTGACACAAAGGTCGCCCTGTTACCATGACTGTCATCAACTAGTAACATCCTATCACCTGAAAGATACAGCACTGATTTATGAAGTTTGTAAAGTTTGGAAGATTCCAGTCATTACCAGAGGGACTTTTGATTAGTGTGCTGGTAACATACCCCCAAGATGTGAAAACTGACAAAGTGGTAATTAGGGAGAGGATCTTGATAAGTGATCTCTTGGGATTTTGTTTTGTTTTGGAGGTTTTTTAAAAAAAAACTTACAGTTTTAAATGTTGTTCCAACAAGAGTTTCTTTGAAATAAGCTGATATCTATTGATAGATGTTTTTAACTGTTGATATCTCAAAACTAGGTTTTCTTTTTACTTACAAAGTTCAGTCCTTTTAATGTCTGAAGAGGCTACTGTGGCAGGCAGAGCAAGATTCATCCTCTCTAACTTGATATCTGTGGCACAGGCATCTGCAAAGGAAGGGGAATGCATGTTTCTAAAACCAACATGTCCCAGTTCATAACTGTAGTGTAATATGTGGTGAAGATTACTCTTTCCGTAGGTGCTGTCAGTGAGATTTACAGAGAGGCTAGGTCTGACTGAGATGCAAGCATTCATATCTTTGATGATTGCCACCTTTTTTTGCCGTTTTTACACTTTTGGAACAAAATATTAGAAATCCCTGAACATTGTAATTAGTGGATATTTGTGCTTAATGCTCTGTCTATATTTGCTATCCTTCAGCGATTACAGGCAATGTATTTGTTGCAGCAGCCTGTTGGGAAGAGGCTACTTCCAAGGAGATACTCTTTAGCATATACTGTGTCATTTATCAATGGCAAATGGTCTATTTTGAGTACAACTAACTTACCTGTGCAGTGGTCTCTCACTCTGTCGTTCCTATACTCCATTGGCTCCGTAAATGAGCCCAACATATTTGACTATTATGTGGTCTAAGACCCAGTAACTGGCATAATTCCTTACTGGCAAGATAGTCTGGAAAGAAAACAATTTGTTGTTGTGCAAATGAGCATAGTTTCCTTTCCATATCCTTGAATAGAAAGCATGCTTTTGTCTTGCGTTTTGAAGAAGGTAAGAGTTCTTTCATGGGAAGGATGTAATTTCTAATCCCTTACATTCAAGCACATTTCAGAGGAGAAATCCCCAGGCAGTAGCTATGTTAGCTAAGCCAGCAAACACCGCGAATTGTAGTTGTGCTGGTTTTCCACATGGGACAGTTTTCTACTTTACAAAGCTATAATGTCATGCAAAGTTCATTTTACTGGTAAGCATCATTGAGCCAAAATTGAGTTCAGAGCTCCAGGGAAAATAAATGTAAGCATTTATCCACAGTGCTATTTAATTTGGCTTGAAATTTTGAGTTCTTGGTTACTTTGCACATTCATTTCTAGTTCACTGCAGCCTTCCTTAAGGCTCCTCAAGGTTGAAAAGTTAACTTTCTTTTATGGGGGAAAAAGTTATCTGCAAAACTGATGACTCTTTATATGATGTACAACCAATGCAGTCAAGATGAACTTTATAATATGATGTCAGGGAAAGAGGATTTTCATTTAATGCCTATCTAATCTCCATATATCTATCTCCAGCAGTTCAAACCAATAAGACACTGATAGCAATTAAAAATTAAAGATTATATAATGTTTCTTCTAACTGTATTCCATGTAACTTCCCAGTCAAATAAACTTTCTTTCCCTTGCCCCTATTAATCAAAATTGTTGCCTAAACATTTCATTCCAGAAAATACAAGTATGCAATGATGCAGGGAAATGTAGTCATGACTTGAAAGTCTGTATGCCGCTTTGAAACATTACTCTTCATCTGCATTAATTGAAACACTGGTGGATCTTTTCCAAGATTTCACAGATTTTTTTTTTTTTTTGTCTTGGTAAATTGTATTTCAAAGTATCTCAGCAAAGAGAATACTGCTACATAGTGCAAGCCCACAGCGTCCCCTCAAGTGGTTTGCACAGGTGTGTAATATTTCACCTTGGTCTTTAGTAGTGCCATGACGTATTCAGGAATCACTGTGCATTGGTAAAGGAAATGGTGGCAGACTGTAGTGTAATACTTATTCCTGAAACTTCTGTTTTCCTAATCGTCACATAGTCTGCAGTTGTAGATTATCCCCTTTGTCCTCCAGACTTGAGCGACATTAACAGTAGGCAAAAATGTATTGCAGATCTAATACCGTAACAGCTTTCTAAGTATAAATCAAATAGTAGATGCTTGAATCTTTTATTTACAAGGTGTAATTTCCCTTATTATTTAACTCTGTCTTTAACTAGTGTGCATTTTATAATTTCTTTTTCTGGAATGTGAATAGAATTCAAGACGGGGGTATTCTATATGCTAAAAATTAGACTGTTGTAGGTTAGACTATGTTGATAGGAACATTAGAGGGGTACTATAACATGCTAATGCAGTTTATTAGTCTGCCAGCTTATCTGTGTAAATGTTTGAAAAGGAATTAGACATGTGTACATGTATTGTACAATGTTTGTTTTATTTACTACATTATATTTGCTTACAAAGTTTTACATCTTGGTAAGAAGACCTGTTTTATTATACATGCCCATATTGCCGGCACTATAGGTCTAAAGATATACTGTACTTGTAATTTTAAATTCATACTGCTCTCTAGTGGGGAATGCTTTCAATGCAAAAGGTTATATATGTATTAATGTACAGCATGTATATAGGCTGGGATTTCTGAGAAGTTGCTGTCATCTAGAGCAATTCAGTAAAACTAGGGCTATCATGTTAGCATTTTTAATCCTTGCAATGCTTTGATTAAAGACTGAGTTTCATAATTTTAAAAATGTTTTAGATGAATATAGCTTTCATTGGAGTGAGCAACATCTCCAGCAAACCCCAGAAGGCTGTGAGGAGTTGACGAATTGCCGCTGCTTCCTCAGGAAAAACCTCCTCCTTCCATTACAAGAAGGAAAACCTCAGGTTTTCTCCTAAACTTACACAGCCCCATAATGTTTTGTGAGACAGTTGTGATTTGCCTATAAAAATTTCTATTATTGTTTGTGTTATAGGCTTGATTTTAATAAATAACTACTTCTATGCTGCTTCTTTCTCTCTAATTTTGCTTTGGAATAAATTGTTTAGCCTGCTTCCTCACCACTGGCTTTAGACAGCTGAAATCCTAGATAACAGAGTTGACTATAGGCAAAAGCTGAAATCATGACACTGACTCAACTGGTTGAGTGATGTTTTAATCCTCTTGCAATGGGATCTCTAATTTCTTAAATGAAACAGGGTTTAGTTACCGTAAAAGAAAATACTAATTGCATGCAAGCAAATCTGAAAACAAAGATTGAAACTGTTTTGAATATTGATAGGTTTTAGATTTGTATCTTTAGATAAATTTGTCTTTATGATTTGATTGGAAAGCAGTAAATGTGTATAAAGCCATGGGAGGGCCAGGAAAACATTCACCTGACGAGATTTACAATATTTGAAGCGTTCTCAAGAAAGATTTGCAGTATTTTGATGTAATCAGACCCAAAGTTGAAGGCTTGCTTAGTCTTGTTTTTAGATGCTGAACTTTGGATCTGGGATTAAAGGCACCTGTATTGTGTTTTATGGTGTTGCTGAAATCATCTTATTTTTCTCGAGGTTGTCTGATTTGTTAGAGACCAAATAGTATCATTATATTTAAGGCTGCAGTAATTTTGTTGCTCCAAATACATATTAGATTCTTTGGCTAGACCTTCATTTATTCACTAAATCTGAGAGAACATGCAGGTTAAAGATTTATGTGCTATATATGGTCTCATTAAGATGCAAAGTTGGTATAACATTTTGCAGTCCTTGAATGGTAAATTAGGTCACAGAGCACTTCTTCACCTGTGCCATTTCTGTGCATTTTAATCACAGAAACTCATGTTTTCATTGGTTTCACTTGAAGTTCTGTAGATGGGGTTATCTTCTCATTTCTGTAGTTGTTTGATATTAGTTGAATCTAAGTTAAGCACCCTTGAATTATAATCCTGAGAAGTTAAAAGAAGAAACTAATAAAACATGTTTGTTACTTGTCTTTGAATTATTTGGAACCAGACGAGTTAAGAAGTGATGAGACTTGGGCTTGAAATCATTCACGGGAAGCAGAGAGAGGATGACGAGGGATTGTTAAATACCTAACTGATAAGTGAGGTCTATGTGTTTAACTTAGCTGACTAAATTGTAGGGGATTTGTTTTTCCTTCTGTTATTTGCAGCACATCAAAATATATAAATATGGGAAATGGAGACCAACTCTCTTCCCACCTCTTTTTTTTTTTTCCCCATCTTGCAAAATGCATCTTGCATTTCTAATTAATGAAACAACTATGAATTTGTATTGATTAGTCAAGTGCAGTATTTGAATGTAGGAGTGTATGTGAGGGACCATAACAATAGGTTGTCATTCATGTAGAGTTTAGCAAACATATTTATTGTATGTTTTATATATTAAAAAAACCCCAACAAATGTGATAATTATGGATTAAATTCTAGAGATAATTATAAAATATTTTTTGCTGTAATAATTACTTGTTTTGCTGTACTGGATTCACCTTGGCTTGCTGCCAGGCTGCCACACAGCCGTTCTCTCACTCCCTTTCCACACCAGGACAAGGAAGGGGAGAAATAAGATAGAAAAACTTGTGTTGACATGAAGACAGGGAAAGCACTTGTTACTGTCATGGGCAAACCAGATTCAACTTGAAGAGAATTGAAGTTATTGCCAATTAAAATAGAGTGGGATTATTAGAACCAAAGACAAAACACTAAACTGCGTTGCCCTTCTGTCCTCACCCTCCCACCTCACCTTTTCCTGACTTCAGTCCTGATGCTTCTACAGTACCTTTCCAACCCCAAGTGGAGCAGAAGGATTGGGATGGAGTGTTGTGGTCAGTTCATTACCACTGCTGCACCTTCCTTCTCATACTGTTCCCCTGCTCCACTGTAGGGTCCCTCCCATTGGCTATGATCCTTCATGAACTGGTCCACTGGGGATCCTTCCCATGGGCTGCACTTCTTGAAAAGTTGCTCCTTATTTTCCACTGTCTTACAGGGCTGCTTCCCTCATATTTTTTGAGCTGTTGCACAATCGTGTTACTCTTTCTTAAATGTGTGCCACGCCTGTGGCTGGTGGGCTATGCTTTGAACACTAGTGGGTCAGTTTTTTGAGCCTCCTGGAACTGGCTCTCCCCAACATGGGACAGACCTTGGCCTCCTTTTAGAGAAGCTGCCCTGCAGCCTCCCTGCCAGCACATGGGCACCAGCATCCAATAGTTTCCCAGTCACAGTTAAATTGTCATGACCTTCATCTAGACTTTGCAGAGATTTCTAACTTGGCATTTGTAATGTTGCTTTTCATATGATAATTCTTAAGTAAATTGAACAAGGGATAAAATAGAAACAATAAATTCAAAACACCTCAAACAATTCCCTACCCTCACTGGTGACGGGCTAGAACATTTAAAGGCATTAATCTGAGTGGCTGTGAAACTAGTTAAATTACACAGCAATACTAAAAAGCATGAACAGAAAGCAAAACATAAGTGGAAATGCAGTGTGAAAATATGAAAATGCAAAGAACCTGCTTTTGCTGATTTGCAGATGTAGAAATCTTGTGTATATTATTTTATATTACTAATAATTTTTCCCTCTTCTGTTTTNCCCTCTTGTTTGTTTTATTTTTCCCTCCTCAGAAAATATGAAGAAGCCCTGGAGCCCTGATTTACCAGTTGATAACCACTCGTACAATTCAGATTTCGCATCCGTCCCAGACAGGGAAGGTGAGAAAGAACTAGCACCTGATGGCACTGAAGAAAAGAAGGAAAGAGAGAAGAAACACACCAATTTCACTTTGTGTAATGTTTGTAACATTCAGCTGAACTCTGCTGCTCAGGCACAAATCCACTACAATGGCAAATCCCATCAGAAGAGGTTAAAACAGCTCAGCAATGGAAATCTCAAAAGTGATAATGGTAAGCATTTTTATATATATATATATACACACCTACTGCAGAGTTTTGATCTGAGAATTGCAGCAATGTGCACTAATGTCAGTATATGTAGGTCTGTGTAGTTTTGGTTTTTTTTATTCAGCCAACAAATTCTTTGAAGTTAAGAAAAAAGCTTTTGGTGATTTCAGAGTGTTTGGGGTCATCCCTAGCGTGACCATCTAGCAAATGCCTAAAGGTATGCTGTCTGCAGCGTTAGAAGTGTTTTCATTTTATATTTTCTTTATGTGGTGATGGTGATCCAGATTCTTTCTAATTCTGTTTGCATTGTGAAGGTTTTCAGTATAATCATTGAAATTTTGTATTTTACAGTCTACTAGAAAGGTTATACTTCTTAAGTGTCTGTTTGCTTTTAATGAATGTAAGGCAGGTGCAAAATAAATTGGAACGAATAAATGCAAAAGAAATATGTTCCAAACTCATTTCACTTTGGTTTGCTTATTTGGGATTCAACCCAGAGCTAGCATAAGTCTGTTTTAAGATCATGACTTAAGTCAAACAGAGATAGAACAAAGGTTATTTTGATTTTAATTTATGTCATTGCCAGCTTTGGGAAAAACGTTTTGTAGTTGTTGGCATGTTTTCCTATCATCAGTGTGAACTGTACACCTCAAAGAATAATGTACTTTTACCTTTATGTACAAAAGTAGATCAGATAATAGAGGAAAAACCAGATTACTATAATTTTATCAATTTCATAACAGGTACTACTCGACTTCACTGTACTATGTGTAAAGCTATCCTGTATATATATATATCTCCTTCCTATCTGCTTCTATATACCATCTCACAGAAATGATGGTCCTACTATGATGTACTTGGGATTTTCAGACTCCTTCTTCAGACCACGCACATTGCTTAATATTTTATGCCGTGAGTTTCTTCTTGCCCCGTCTACAGAAGGATATGTAGAACACTAATCCTTACTCAGGATTTAAGAGGTATTTTAATAATCCATGCTTTGTCCTGGCTTTAAGAGTTGGGAATAATATGGGTATCTTGCTGAAGTGTTTCAGATGTGAGTGCTTTGCTGTGTATGAGTTGTTACTTGTTTCCTTAAAAAAATAAAGCAAACAAAAAACCCTGTAACACTGAACAACACAAATCATTTTGTCTTTCAGTGGCAGGGCTATAATATATGGCATTGTTCATAGCTCAGGCTTAGGAAGAATACCACTACCGTTAGTAGGAGCTGCGAAAATGTGTAAAGAAAGATTGATTTCCTAATTGATTCAAGGTACAATATGGTTACCCGCAAATACATTCTTTCTATAATGAAATAAACAGTTCTTGCTATCTTCAGTTAAGGTAAAATTGTTTTCTCATTTTTAGTGCAACAATTTTGCCAATGGTAGAAAGTGTGATTCTGGTTTTTTCTGTATTTCATTTTTCTGCTTTAATCTATGGTAATGAAAGAGTTAGTAATTAAGTGATGTTGAAATTAATGTCAATGGACTTGAATCAGGCTTCAACATTTATATTCTCAAGAGAATCAAAGTAGTACTATAGAGGCATGTTTCTTCTTTCCTCCTTAAGAGTATCCCTATGTAGTACTTAGCTGCATCCTTTTATAGTCAGAAAATAGCTTATTGACTGTCTAGCTCTTTGTTTCAAAGTGCAGTTATTTTGGGGGGTTGCCTGAAACTTGAGGCTTTTCAAATCTGGCAGATCTTTGAGTATCATCAAAAGTCGTGCTCCACTGAGAGAATAATGAAGGGAACAACGTAAGGAAGTGATTTTTTTCCTGCATCACCAAACTTTGAGATTTCAGGTTTTTTTAAAACTGAACATTATAAGTGAAGTAGAGACCAATATTTAATGTTTCTCACTGGATGTTAGAACTGAATTTGAACTGAACGTTTGAGCAACCACCCTATCCACACTTTGAATAGAAACCCTGTTTGTGATCCCTTTTCTAAGTCAACTAGAAATCAGAACCTGACAGACCTTCTACAATAAGAGGTTTTGTCAAAACTGGTATATCTGAAATATGGGTAATGTTTTTTGGATGAATGATTTGTTGATGGGAACCCAGCAAGCTCAAGTGATATATGACGATGACTGAAAAAAAAAAAAAAATGGCTCGACCCTTTCAGTTTATCATGTGCATGCAAATTCGTCTTTTTTGGCCATTGCTGCAACTGATCTAACTGAAGTAGCTGTTAAACATGTACTGTACTGTTTATTCAATGTATGCCAGGAGGTTGCTTTATTTATGACAATGGCATTTCTTGTGGAAAAGTCAGATTGTCACAGAAGACAGCTCTTACGCTTAAGGTCCAGCTTAATGGTCTAATAATTCTTAAGCATAAATTTTGCTGTAAAATAAAATGATATAAAGGCTCTGCTTTATGAGATTGTCTTATAAGGTTTTGTCATCAGTAATTATTTACTATAGCTCATGTCAAATGAGTAAACTGCTTTCACCACACAGAAGAAAACCCCGTTTTTAAATACAGCGATTCATGGATTGTACTCCATTGTATATACCTTTGCAAAGTTATGTGCTCACCTGGAGCTCGGGTATGTGGAAAGGTTGGGAAATATAATGAAACTGTGACTTACTGTTTTGTTTCTTCTCTGAATTATTCCCACAAAGCAGGATGGGTTGGTGTGGTTTATGTTGTGAGGTGTAATAGAAATGTGGAGGATTGATTTATGTGAAGCAGAGGCCCACATCTTTTTCTCAAATAATTTGCAATGGACTGCTGAACAGAGCTAGGGATCAGCCATATTAGCATTTGACTGCGTAATTAAAGCTATCACGCTACAGTCATCATCTTCAAACTGTGTGAAGTAGATTTTTTTGTGCTGGATATAAGTAACACAGTGTCTTACTATGCTTGAATGTAAGGTGAGTTGCTTAATCACAAAGCATTTAAATGTCTTCAAATAAACAATTCATAAGTAATATGAATTGCAGAGCTAAAAGCAGCGTTTCTTTGCTGCTATACTGGTATCTGTACTGAATTTGAACAACAACTTACAAGACTTACTTTAAAAAGTTTTCCTAGTTGCTTCTCTGTCAGCTTGGCAGCTTTGCTGTACAGTACCCACTTGGTACCTCCTGGGGCAGGGCAGCCTCAGAACAGCACACTGCGGAGCCACAAAAATGATGCGTACCATTACTTGGTACAGTGATTTGTGATGACTTAACAGAAGTGGTGAGACCAGCATTTTAGATACTGAAGTGTGTGTACTTGGGAGTTACCACAATTTTCAGTGTTTCTTCCTTCTCATAACTGCCTCTTGTCACTTAAAAAGACTTCTCATGCTTTCCTTATTACAATAAGTTCTTTCTGGTGACTTATTTGTCTTTCTGCTCTCATACATGCAATAGCAAGGTGAAAAACACATCAGTGGAGATTTTAAAGGGGTGCAGAAATCATTTCTTATCTGGTCTTCCAGCATTGCACCACTTCTTGGAAAAAACCAGCCTGGATGCTGTGGGAAGAGGTGACATTTTGTTGGGAAATCACTTATTCTGACCAGCAGGAGTAAGACTCATGTTTTTTCTTACAGAATGAAAAAATAGCTGTGAATGCAAATGTCTAGCAGTAGCAGTGAGAAAGCTGATATTACTAAAATTTTATGTAAACCAGCATTTTCCCCTGGGCTTCCTTTTGTGTAAATTGCTGAGTCATCATGAGTGAATGAGCCATGGTTAGGACAAAGACTAAAACTGCTTTCCTCTGCAGTACTTTCTACAATGCACTAGATAACAAGTGGAAAAATAATGAAGGAGGTGAGAAATGCCACAAAAATTCATAGAACTCCTTTCACTTTAAAAACTGATTTCTGAAACATTATTCTTTTGAAACTTAGGATCCAGTGAGGCATTTGGCAGTAGTTTATCTAGCTTTCTGAATACATAACCCACACAAAAGACTATCGAGTTTAGCAAGTTTCATTTACTGTCTTTTAAACTAAACCTGTCTACAACTTTTTTTCTGTGAAACTTTGTCTCAGTAAAATTTTATTGTTCCGTGAACAAGGACAGTCAGTGCATGAAAGAAATGGAAAAAGTCAGAGTGAAATATCCATTTTTAAATCCCTTGCTAACTGCAAAAAGCAAATCTCTTAATTCAGCACTAGATGTTACTAAATAATGAATTACACTTTGACTGTTACAGTTGTGCTGAAATATGCACTTAAAATAGGAGCAAAATTTGTTTCACACTTTTTTTTTTTTTTAACAAATTTGGTGGCTAAATGTAGTTTCCCACATCTCTTGAGATGACAATTCCATAATATCCATGCTGTAAATTTTTACACTGGTCAGAGAAATTGTTTTTGGGTTTTTCCTCCTGGATAAGGCATTGAGGAATAGAGGGAATCTTCAGACAAAGTATATTCCTCAGAGAATAGAGGAGGGAATTTTCTGTTAGTTTCTCAGAGAATAGAGAGGGAATTTTCTGTTAGTTTCTTGGGAAACAAGTATTGTCAGATCTGCTTGAGATGTCTTTGGAAGTCATGTCATGTTCTTCTCAAGATAAAGCAAGAGGTTGTACCATAACCAGTGTTTTGCTGTTTTCTGGTTGCAATTGTTTGAGTTTATTTAAAATTTTATTTATTTTTAATGTCATATTCTGATACAGAGTCTCATGGCCAGTTAACAGTAAATCTGATATTAATTTCAAGCCTCTAGTTTGTGGGTCATAGATGCCAGTATTTTGTTAAAGCAGCGCAGCAAGTTCCTTCTTGCTATTCAGTAATACCTCCCAAATGTCAAAGCTGGAGATCTCTGGACAAGTAGGACTGGCTGAGGGCAGTGTGTTATCACTTCCACTGTTCCCAGATGTAAATCTTTTCTTCTTATTTCAAAACATTTATCTGTTTTCATCATGTTCCTATGCAGTTAAAAGTACAAACAATGTTAATAGTTCACTAAGAGCACTTTTCCAAGCAAGATACGCTTTTAAAGCACTATTTATATATTTGGTATATAACCGCTGTATATAACATTCAGCACAAAGCTTTATCACAAGGTAACTTGTGTTACATTGAATGTATTAAGCTTAAGTGTTGTGGTTTAACTCGTCCATCAGCTAAAACAGCCACAGACCCACTGGCTCACTCCTCCCCTCCCAGTGGAATGGAGGAGAGAATTGAAAATAGATTTAAAAAAGAAAAACCAAACCAAACAAAACAGACTTGTGGGTTGAGGAAAAGATAATTCAATAGGACAAAATAAAACAAACAAAAAAATATACAAAACAAAGCATCCAAAATTGATGCTTTATAAGACCCTGAGCTAACTAGCCTCTCAGCCAACTTCCCAGTTATAAATGGAACATGACGTTGTATGGTAGGGAATATCTTTTTTGGCCAGTTTGTGTCAGGTCTCCTAGCTGCTCCCAGCTTCCTGCGTGCCCTGTCTTTTTGTTGGCAGGCCAGTATGAGAAGCCAAAATATCAGTGTATTATCAACATTAGTCTCCTCCTAAATCAAAATCCCAGCACTATACCAACTTCTAGAAAGAAAAATTAACTGCATCCCTGCTGAAACTAGGACATTAACAAGCAGCCAGCTCACACCAGCCACATGCATGATCGCATTTTCCCTAAGAAGCACAGTAGGATCCACTTGGCTTTGAGTATACAAAAAATGATGCACTGGATGGTAATTGTGGCCAAACTCTTTACATGTGTGCAAATATCCATTGTATATTTGATATAGTTTACTGACTGCTACCTATATAGTGATAGATGAGGGTGTTTGAATCCAACAAGGCTGATATCACTGTTGGAGTCTGCTATAGACCTCCCAACCAGGACAGTGAGGTGGGTGATATATTCTATAAACAACTGTGTGAAATCTTCTTGTGGTTTGTCCTTGTTCTTGTGCAGCATTTTGATTCCCCTGATATCTGCTGGAATTACAACACAGCAGACAGGGAACAGTCGTAGAGGTTCCTGGAATGTGTTGAAGATAACTTCCTGACACGGCTGGTGAGTGAACCAACCAGGGAAGATGCCCTGCTAGACTTGCTCTTTGTGAACAGGGAAGGGCTGGTAGATGTGATGGTTGGAGGCCGTCTTGGGCACAGTGACCATGAAATTATCGATAGAGTTCTCTATTCTTAAAGATACTAGGAGGGAAGGGGTCAGAAAAACAGCCACCCTAGATTTCCAAAGGGCAAACTTTAACTTGTTTAGTAGCCTGAGTGCTGGAATCCCTTGGGAATTCATTCTGAAAGGTAGAGGAGTCCAGGAGGGCTGGACACTGTTCAAGAAGGAAGTCCTGAAGGTGTAGGAGCAGGCCATCCCCATGTGCTGTAAGTCAAACCAGCAGCATAGAAGACCAGCTGCCCAGCATAGAACGATCTAGGGGTGTTGATTGATACCTAGCTGAATATGAGCCAGCAGTGTGCCCAGGTGGCCAAGAAGGCCAACAGCATACTGGACTGTATCAGGAACAGTGCGACCAGCAGGATCAGGGTGACCTTATTGCTCTCTACCTGAAGAAAGTTGTAGTGAGGCGAGTGTTGGCCTCTTCTCCCTAATAACTAGTGATGGGACAAGAGGGAATGGGTTCAAGTTGCGCCAGGGGAGATTCAGACTGGACATTAGGAAAAAAATTCTTCACTGAAGTAGTGGTGAAGCATTGGAACAGGCTGTCTAAGGAGGTGGTGGAGTTGCCATCCATGGAGCTGTTAAAACGGATAGATGTGGCATTTCAGGAGATGGTTTAGAGGTTACAGTGGTGTAGGACTGATGGTTAGATTTGATGATCTTAAAGGTCTTTTCCAACCTTGATGATTCTGTGATTCTATTACAAATAAATACAACGGAACATTACTAAATTTTAATACATACCAATCATAGGAAAACCCTAGTGTTGTAACAGGTTACAGGGATGCTGGGGAGAAATTTTAATGAGCTCACCTTGAATAGCTTCAGTAATGCCATGCAGTCACAAGGGTAATATATTTTAGCTATCCTCAAAACATTCTTTTGGATTTAGGGAGGAGAAAATTGTAGTAGTTAAACAATTTTTCATGTAGTGCACCTGGTAATAGGTCCACTGAGTAGCATGACAGAATAAGAAAACCAAAAACATGCAAAGGAGCCTGGAAAATGTGTTTATTAATTATGATTAATTCTTCAGAACTGGAGAATAAGTAGAAATTTATGGCTAAATGTGCTTAAATGTTTTTACTGTTCATTAAGTGCACTTAAGAATGTGCTTATGTCCTTTGTTGAAGTATGGTTTCTGTCTCAACTGGCAAATTCTTTTCTGCCATCTTAGGTGACAACTGAATGAAACCTGCTGTGCCAGTGTATTATGAATCAAGCTGTTTAAAGTGTATGAAACGTCTTAACCATCAAGAATCCCTGCCTAAAGGTCTAAACAAGCCTCTAACTGCAGGTTGAAATAGTTATAGAAAGCTAGGTTTGTTCTAGTTTTCTGTCTGAATATAAGACTGTAGGGGTCTTAATATCTCCAGCTGTATAGAGTTCCTTCTTTTTGGGTACAGTCTCCAAAGCAAGATGCTTAGCAAGTTGTCTCCATGCACGGAACATACATGAATGTTTGTCCATGGGAAATTCTGCAATAGTGTTGGAGAGCTGATATAAGTTTGGGAGGCAGCCCTTGCTTTGTTGCCTTTTAGCAAACCTGGAGAGAGTTTCTGATTGCTGTGCTGTGGTGGTGGGAGCTGAGGTTTGTAAAGCTGTCTTCCACAGCATAAAAATCTTGCTGTTATATGCAGGTTAGAGGGTGAAAATCTTAACTCCTCCTGTGCCTGCTAGCTACGTTTATCCTCTTTCACAGTCCTTACTCCATATGTTCTAAACATTGTTCTCTCACAGTTTGCTTGTCCTTTTTAGACATTTATGTCCTCACGTCTTCAGGACTTTATGTTGCTCCTAGACGTACAATGCTTTCTTCTATGTTGAAAAATAACTCCCCTTCTAGTCCTCAAATCTGTGCTTAAAATATTCTTGCAAAAAGCAGGAAAGCTGACATCCTGCTGTCATTACTCCTCTACTTAACATCAACACAGTCTCTTTTCCATCTTTGTTATTTTCATTTTTTCTTTTATTTTTTTCCTTTGTTTTTTCCTTTTTCTTCCTGTATGTCTTCAGTCTAGAACCTGCCAGACACCTGATTTACCTGAACTTGTTTCTCTGTTTTAAAGTTAATGCTCTTTTAGGTAAGTGTTACTTTAATGTTTTATGCAGGAAGAATACCAATGATCAGTACTAAATTAGCTGTATAAGATTCAGTTACTCTGGAAGCAGTCTATGTCTATCTGTGCTTCTGAACTGTGCAGAAATGTTGGTCTGCTGTTCCTTGCTTCTCCCTGAGTGTGGCATCACTCTCATTTCTGAGAGCTCTGGCATTTGATCTCTACTTGCATGTACAGCGAATAAACTGTTGAACCCTGTTTTGCAGGATCTCCATTTAGTTCTGCTTATATCACTAGGTCCAATATAGATTATGATGACCGTGGCTTCCTTCCAGACCTTCTCAGTAACTTGTCTTCTTTTAATATGATGAGGTTTTTTTCTGCACTGGCATCTGGTAGGCAACAAATCTTCTATGAGTCATGACAAGACACTAAGTTTATCAACATTTCCCAGTATTAATTTCCTAGAGCTAGCTTTTCCCATACTCAGTTATTTTTCTTACTTCAAATGTACGTTTATATTCCTCTGTAAAAGGATAATTTTGTACCTCTCATGTGGCCTTTTTTAATTTTTAGGATATCACAGATTTTAAGCAGAATTTTTGAACTATATGTGGGTAGAGAAAAGCAAAGCAGGTATCACCAAATGTGACACACATTTCAGTAATGCTGACTTTTTCTTATTCTTGGCCTTTTATTACTCTGATTCAAAATACACTGTCTTCCTGATAGTCGTGTCACTGAACTCTTTTGTCCTCTGACATGTTTCACAGTAGGGAGAGAAATATATCTCAAGATCTGTTTTAAGACCAGCTCCAATGAAGTTAATTACAAACTCCTGACAATTTCAAGAGATGGAGACAAGTTTCTTACTCTGTTGAGGAACTTAAATGTTAGTATGTGTTTATGCCAGCTCAGTTTATGTCATTAAAGAGGCACCAATTCTAATTAACAGTTTGCACTGCTGCTGTGAGAATGAGTTGATGTGGTGAGCTGACCTTGGCTAGATGCCAGGTACCAACCAAACCTGCTCTGATTCCCCTCCTTTACAGAACAGGATAGGAGATGAGCGGAGTATGAAGTAAATTAGAAACTGGTCAGACTATCAGGTTTAAAGGGCAGCGATCAACCTTTCTTAGTCTAACAGGCAGATGATTGGTTATGACATTCTCCAAGGATTGATAGTGAGGTGTGTGCAGTTCAATGTCTTCATTAATGACCCTGGTGATAGGATGGAGTGTGCGCTTACCAAATCTGCAGATGACGCTAAACATGGTGAAATCATGAGCACAATGGAGCTCAACCCTACCATTCACAGGAACCTTGACAAGCTGCAGGAGTACCCCAGCAGTAACCTCAAGAATTGCAATAGATACAAAACGCCAAGTCCTATACCTGGAATATACACAGGTAAAGGCTGGGGACTGAATGGCTGGAGAGTAGCCTTGTGAAAAAGGGTTCAGGTGTCCCTGTAGACATAAAGTTTAACAAGATTGATGGGCTTTTGTAGAGTTTAAGGCCTGACTGCAAACTGGACTGCATTTGCAAAAGAATGAATAATAATTTGAGGGAAGTGATTATTATCCACTCTGCCCTCTTGAGACCGTATGTGGAGTACTGTGTCCATTTCTGGGCCCCCAGTAGAAGAGAACCATCAGCAAAATGGAGTGAGTCTGGAGGAGCTTCACTAAGATGGTCAGATTGCTGAAGCACATGACTCGTGGTGAGAAGTTGACAAAGCTGGTTTTGTTTACTGTGAAGATAAGAAGGGCTAATGGGAGATCACGCTGCACTCTTCTACTTCCTGAGGGACTGTAGAAAGAAGATGGATGTGTACAGCGAAGGGCAAGAGGGGATAGTCATGAGTTTCAGCAAGGAAGTTTCCAATTATACAGGGAAAAAAAAGCATTCAGAGTTTCACAATAAAAATGGGTAAACACAGGAATAAATTGCCCAGAGAAGCTGTAGAAATTATTCTCTGNNNTAGAAATTATTCTCTGGAGATTTTAAGAACTCAACCTGATCTAACCTTGAATTTAGTTGTTTTGAGTAGGAAGCTGAGCAAAGTGAATTCCAGAGTCCCTTTCCACCTTAACCATTCTAAGGTTCTGTAGAAAATACACTGGGAAAATGTCAGTTTTAATGATTCAGGGAGTTACTTACTTAATTTACATCAGAAGCAAGATCTATACAACCAAAGGCTTGGAGATTTTTTTCATAGCTATGTGTTCAAAAAGGAAAATACACCAGGAGAACCCCACTCTGAATGTCAAGTTGCTGGTGTTATTTGACAGAAGCAAAACAAATACAGTAAAATCTGTATTCTTAAAAAGGCTTTGAGATGTAAACCAAACTGCTAAAGCTTTTAAAATTTTTTTTCATCAAATTGCCTGTAGCATAGTCTGAACTTCTGTTGATGCATGTTACAGACTATCTAGGTAAAGATCATAAAAATAAAATTCTTGTCCTCTGAAAAAGGAAAGCTAGCAACAAAGCTACTAGTATACATGGATCTTGTTTTAAGACCTTTTTTTTGTTGTCGATGGTGACAGAAGGAAGAACAGATGTTAGAGGATGTAACAGGTACCAACTAATACCATGTTGTTCAGTGATGTATTAAGACAGACTTGGTCTTCATGGCAGGCCAATATTAATAGGCATTCAAACCTATTTTTCTTAAAATATATTAATTTTTACTGTAAACCATTGAAGATGTCAACAGTAGACCTTGCTGTGTAAACACTGGCATGATCAAACAGCTCATCTAAAAAATGATCCAGTTAGTTATATTGAATTTCTTTGTGGCTTTTTGGTTTGTGTGTGTGGTGCTTTTATTTCATGATGAGATGTAATCATCTCATCATGAAATTAAATTATGGTTAATTATAAAGTAACTTTTTTTATGTTGAGGGGAACATATAAATCTCTATTTAGAATTGTCACTGTAATCTAATATCAAAAATACCTCACATCAGGATCAAAGTATTCCTGATGCTTTAGAATCTTGAAATGTTTTAAGAAAAAAAAAAAGCCATAATAATTCACTGTATTTTATCACTGACTTTTGATGTTGGTGACTCTTGTCACAAACAGATGAAATACTTGAGAAAACTAAGGAAGAGATCCTGGAACTGCCGAGCTTTGAAAAATATATATTATTCAGAATTGCAGTGTTGGCATTTAAAGACTTACTACGGTGAAATAAATTGTTTCAAGAACAGTGGTAAGCCTCTCTGGCCATATGAACGCTCCAAATTAAAAGATTGTGGAAACAAATAAAATGTTACAGCTAAAGAAAAAACAATTAAATAGGCTTACGGCTCACACGGAAGTCTCTGTACTATTCAGCAAGGAGACATTTTCATTTTACCAGCACTTTATTTTTTAAAAGCCAGAAGAGTTTATTTCAACAGCTTGACTATCTTAATTTTATTTCTGTGAGGTGGAATGTATGTTCAAATAAGTTACAACATGTCTTTTGGTACAGGCTGAAAGTTTAGATTGTGGGTTAATTTAATCTGTTATATACCTGTAAATTTGTTATGTGGGAAATAATTCGTCGCTTTTGTGATTCCCTTGGTATTGCACACAGTCCATGTTACAAAAGTCATTGAGCATGTTCATACAGTAATAGAGGGTCAGGTTAAATTTGAATACATGTGCTTTTTGAGTCCAGTTATTGAATATGCATACACACAAAAATCATGGCCTTTATGGTCTACACAGAAATATGTTAGCTCTTGGGCTAGTTTGGAAGCCAAATCTGTGCTCTATAAGGAGCACAACTTAGGCACTTCTCCCTATTTTCTCAGAATCAGTTGTGTACAATACTCAGCAGCTAGTTACTCCTTAATCTTTGAAAACTGTAGTGGATGTAGTTTTACTGAAGAACTGCAATAATTTCTTTCTGAAAGGATTTTCCAAGCAGTATCGTGTTTATTTTGTCAAATCAGAAGTCATACTGATGATGTTTATAAGTGAACATCAGTAGGAATTAAGCTTTCCAATCTTTAAAGTCTCTGGGAAGACGAGTTGAATTTCTTCTTATTCAGTATTATTCACTGATCCTGTAAATTTTATAGTCCAGAGAAACTGCGCTTATACCTTGTGATATAAGGGGTTTTCTTTCCTTTCTCAAATATTCATATTTTTCCATTCTATACACTCAAGAAAGCCTCTTGCACTTTTACTATTTGTATTAAAGTATGAGTGATGTAAAGCAATACTCAACAAGAATAGGCATCATTACTTTTAGAGAGATCTTTAAGAGTATGTTAGTTTCTGATAGGATTGGTAAAATATGGTATATTTATGCAAGAATGTTTTTGTTCACTGGGTATATGAAGTGGTGTAGTTACTGTTCAGTGCTGTTAAAATATCCCTGGTATACTTTGGAGAAAGCATATATCCCTTGTTATAGTCACTCTTTTTAAATTTCTTTGGAGAATGATCTTCATAATATTACTTTCTTTTGCCGAATAATCACAGATATTTTATTAAGGGTCATCATAGAAAGCATGATAGATTAGCCTAGCTGATCCCCAAAGTTACCCAGAGAGAGAGTTGTCACCATGACTTACTGTTTGTGGATCCCCAAAGGATTTCTGGTTAATCTGTTCTGACAGAGCTTTCCATGCTCTGCAGTTCACCTGCTACAGATGAGATGCCATTAAAATGTGGTGGCTGGGGCAGCATGTGCAATCATGAAATGGCAAGAGTGGTGAGTTTATAGTGTAGTTTCGGAAGATGGATGGTGGTTTTATCCTTTATATTCCTTCGATACTAAAGCATTTCAGAACTTTCTTGAGACTAAAGCAGACAGGAATATGTACACCAAGCACAGCATGGATTTTGAAATGTGCTCAATTTGTTTATTTTGTGTACCAAGGGAGGTGCCTAAGGCTACTTTGCTCTTGACATTGCAGAAGGTCAGAACCCACCCACTGTGACCCAAAGAAGCCCTACGGGAAAGGCAGGATATTACCCTCACTGAGGTCAGTAATCAGGCCAACAGCAGCTTTCCACTAGACCATTTTTCTGTAACAATATATGAAGTTAGACTCACACTGTTTAATCTCATGGAAAACATTAGAAGGCTTTCGTTCCCATAGAGAAGCTTGCTCTTTGGTAGTAAAATGCCCTTTACAACCTTCTGCGAACAGAGGCATGAACTCCTGAACAAACTTAACTTTTATACAGGATAAAAGGGGATCAGTGCTGTGGCAGGAGACTGACTAATGAAGGAATAGAAGAATTCAGATGGGGTTAGGTTGGTGCTTTTTCATGGTTTGGTGGGAAAATCAGGCATGAAAATTAATTTTTATAGGATGGGAATAACTTGCAGAGGTAAATACTAATGTAGAAAATTATTAGAATGAGTAAATGAACAACTGTGGGGAAAACTACAGGATGGAGGAGGGAACTGTTTGTCTTCTATGTCAAAGTAATTGAAAACCTGACAGAACATAAAATAGTTTTTGCTTCCTGACCATCTTGAAGTCATTAAGGAAATTACCATAAATTTTCATAGACTTTATATTTCACATTCCCTTGAATGCCTGGTGCATATATTTCCTACTCAGATGGTGGGCTCCTTCTGCCAGGTGCTGGCAGGTTGGTGTAAATTACCCAGCAGAAGTTAGAATGTTCTTTCATTGCAAGCTGACAAACTGAAAGACATATGCAAAGAAACAATACTCTCTCCAGACCTACCACCTTCTCATTTCTTCATTCTTCTTCAATGAGCTATAAGGAAAGAATTAATAGTCTTTATCTGAGGAAGACTTGAGTTAAATTCTTGTCTGATAACTGCTTGAATTTGAGCAGGGAAAAGAGAAAAGAGTTCAAAGTTCAACTGTTGTATTTCTCAACTTTTTGAATCTACATGATGTTTTGATTTTCTGCTTTGTTTTTAATACAGAGTTTACAAATAATGTTTCCATGCTGCACAACATAAAAGCAAAAATAAAGTTCTTCATAATTAGAACTGTGCAAGAAAATCTACTTCTATATTGTATTTTAGTTTCATATAAATACTAGCAAGAAGATGCAATACAAAAAAACCCCACCTTTCTGCCTGGCTCAGCACAAGAAGGATTTATCCCATTTTAGATAACGTATTATTGGAAAACTAAAATTCTGAGCAATGAATCACACGTTTTGTCTGA
>VZTU01025466.1:43551-92893 GCA_013400835.1 Zapornia atra | reverse complement strand
TTAACCTTAACCTTAACCTTAACTTTAACCTGGGTGTTATCAAAATTTCCCTATATTTTGACCAGCTTTATGAAGTCACATTAGAGTTGGTAGGAGGAAGAGAGGGTCAGGACATGTCAAGCTGTAACAGAAGTATATGTCCCCTATATGTACTCATCCTTGCTGCATCCAATAAATGGTTTGTTCATAAAGACCTGCAGCTAGTGTTATCTAATGCGTCTTTAGGCTTATGACCTGTTTGCATGGAAAGAATAATCCAGAGTGAAACCCTTTTGAGATGCACAGGCATGTTTGTAAATTCCTTCCTTCCTTCCTTCCTTCCTTCCTTCCTTCCCTCCTTCCTTCCTTCCCTCCTTCCTTCCTTCCCTCCATCCCTCCTTCATTTCTTTTCCTTCCTCATAACCCAAAATGATTCCCTTTACAAGGATGTTACAGGTTTCTCTGCCAACCAACGAGCAATAAAAGATTCGGTCACTTATCACTACATACATGTAACAAGTGACTAGGCCACATCCATATGCTGTTCAAAAACATTTGTATCTGGAATATAGGCACTGATTTCTGCTGGAAATCAGAGAGTAAAGAAAAGCATATAAGGAAGATTTATACATTGAATTGAAGGAAAAACTTCTTTAAGCAGGTTTGGGGTTTTTTTAAGTTTTGTTTTGATTTTTGGTTTAGTTTGTTTATAGGTCCTGGAAAATCCTTCAGATTAAAATACATCAGAAAATCCCCAGGAACCAGGCTGAAAGTGAACAAGAATTTAATCTTTCTTCATCACTGTCAACTGAAATTATTTCCTCCTGATAAATACAAGTAGATGCTGTTTCTGCTTCTTTATTGATGCTGGTGATCTCAATCCAATAGTGCAGAGGAAAGTGGAAGATTAAGATGTATAGTAAAGCAGGATTGCAACATTATTGCAAAAAAACGGAAAAAAACTGTCAATCATATATTGCCATAAAATGGAATTTTACAATGCTTTTGTGGTTAGAAAAGGTTAAAACTCTTCTAAGAATATCTTTCTTACTGATAGACTTTCTCTGGAGAAGACCTAGTAGTCAGTTAAGTCCTTAGTGACCTGACTATAAATCTGATAAAATCAAAAGCACAAAAATAAACTGACTTGCGTAAGGATCTTCAACTGTTGAAATGATACTTGCTGTGAGTTTCATAAAAGAGGAAATTAGAATCTAGCTAGAAATCAGAGTCCATGGTGCTTTCTGTGCCAAAACCAGCATTTCAATAACATCCAATTAATTAGACGGTAAGAGTTACTGAAGAGTGGGTTCCATTTGTGAACAAAGGAAGCCAGCCAGAGGGGGAGATGAACAGTAGCTTAAGTCGATATCCCAAGAAGTCACTTAAATGTGACCCAGGTTATTTGGACTAATAGTTGCTCCTGAGATATTGACAAAGCCCCAAAAGTGTCTGGAAATCTCAGTTTTAAAAGAGCGGGGTGTGATGTAGAGAGGATTTTGTGCAGGGGAGACCTGTGCTGTCTGGTGAAGGTGTGAAGTTGCACAGTGTCTGGAAATGTGCTGCTTGCACAGGCCAATCTTATCACCACAGCTGAATTTAAGTGGGGCCTTTTCCCAGCACTGAAGCCTCACAATTACATCAGGCATGTCCATGTTTTTTCACACACCCTCTGCTTGGATTGTGAAAAGGACTGGGCAGAGTACCACTCCCATTCTAGCATCCTTTGACATTGAGTTGAAAATATTTAAGCCCGCAGGGGGATTGGTGAATGACCCCTTTGAATATGTTTCCATGTAAATCACTATGCACATGGGCAGTGAGGGGAAGAAGTTCTGACAACATTGCATGGCATATGTCTTAACATTTCTTAACTTCAGAGAAAGAAGTGACCGAAGAAAAAGTGGGTCTAAGGGCCCAGTGTGTCAAAGCATTTCCAAAACACTTTCACTCCCTATTTACACCCCTCTATTTGCATGTGAAAGGCCTGTATTTGCAGATGTCAGCATTTCACTAAGGGTCAGGCTGAGCTGAAACCCTGAGATTCAAACATTTCAGAAGGCCTGAGAAGGCATGTTTTCACAGCTATGGTTTATATCATTGTTGGAGATAAGAAGGTGAGATGATTCAGTGCAGAAATAAATCCCTCCAGGGACGGTGTGTCCTTCAGTTTTGGCCACTTCTGTCAGATGGCATTGTCTGGTTGTCTTACTGGGCTGGTAAAGCCTCATACTTAGACATTTTGCTCTCATGTGAAATGGAGCTTACTCTACCCTTGATCAAGATAGTTTAATTTGCTAGAGAGCTATCCTACAGATATGCTCTAGGGCACTTTTCACCATGATTGGCCATGTGCAGGAATGGGATGCCAGAAGAAAAAAATCATGCCAAGAAAGAAAGGGAAAGCATGAGAAGAATGTTCCTGGTGTCATAAAGGCTACTGCACTTCTGAACTTGCTTTAAGCTGGCTTATACGAGGCAGGACAAATTGCTCCTACAGGTATAGTTCTTCCTAAGTGACTGGGGATGCCAAGACTGGTGGACCACTGTGTCCTCATCAGTGGGTAGCCACGATCCTGCTGCATGCATGGACACCCCTATTATCAACCCTCCATCGCATCAGCTCCTTTGCTGCTGGGAGGCATCCTCAGCAACTGGCTGAAGCAGGGGTGGAGCATCAAGAGCTACTGCAAAAGTGCATTTCCTTATCCAGCCAGAATTTGTCCTCATTCCTGGGAAAGTAAAATATGATTTTGTCTATGCTGATGTGGATCCTTGATCTTCCCTTGAGGACTCTTCTTACAGAGCTCAGAATGAGATTATTATTGCATTACCATTCAGAGCGGGCTTGCCCGTGTAGTTTCCTATTAGAAGTGCCTGCATCATTGCAATTTCAGAGTATTGAATTTGCATTACACAAAACTGTAGGTCAAGATCTTAGGTGATGTAACCCTCATAACTTTGCTGAAAATAACGGCACTCCAAGCATTTGTAGCAGGTATGTATCTGTATATGTAGATCTAACACAGAATTGTTATGGAATACAGGACAAGTCTTGCCTTATATTCAGTTCGATGCTTCTATGATAGAGGTTGTACATGGAGAAGAAGTTTGATTTTTCAGATAAAGAATGGAAATTGGTTAGTTTTGCCCTTTAGTAGAATTAAACCTTGAATTATGTACCACAAGTTTCCAAACAAAGCACTGCAATTACCTATCTATTCCCTTTTCTGTTGAGAGACTTTGTGTCAGGGAGTACATATGCGGAATGGGAAGGAAAATAATGATCAGATTTAAATGAAACTAAAAGGCATTTTCTCAGCTGGAGTTTAGAAAAAAGTGATTCCATAAATGCAGAATTTTGTGAGAAGGCCTTGATGATGTCTGGAAGAACATAACATACAGCATAACATAATAATGAAAAAAGAAAATGGAAAACCCAAAACAACCCCCGCTTTAAGCTTAGTTGATTCAGTGCATGTACATTTTTCATTTTAGTATTGTTTCTATTCTGGACAAAGTGCACTCTAAAGACAACTTAGATGTTTAACTGCATTGAGATCATGCATTATACTCTTTGTCCTTTACAAAAGAGAGCATACCTGCCAGGAGCGTATTATTTAATAAAGAAAATATCATTATAACTAGATTTTGGTGACACTATAATCAGGAAACACAGATGAGGGGTCAGCCAGTCAGATTGTTTCTACAGGGTATTCGAGAAATGTGAGCTGACGTTATTTTCAGCTACAAAATGATTTTATTTTATTGTGTAGAATATATCAATGTTTTAAAGGAATGCTATATTTTGGGGGGAGGAGGAAGGGGAGGGAAATCTAAAAGCTGCAGATTTTGGCATAAGAATTGCTTGTTGCCAAACTAGCTGTGGGTATATTTAGTCTGAGAGAAACCATCAGGTTGATAGCTCAGAGGTTGAAAAAACACCCATATGACAATCGTGCTCCATTTAGCATTAGCGCAGGTTCTTCTACGCTGTCCTGTCCTCGCTCCTTCACCCTGATTTATATTATTTTCTAGTTATTGTGTCCTTTAGGGAACAGGCTTTATGGACTGTTCACTTTCTGAATGGGTTCAATCCTTTGCTTCTGTGGAGACCGCTGAGAAGGGTGTCACTTGTGAAGGCAGTTTTGTGAGGAGACAACTCACTAATAAGACCCATACTCAGACAACCAGCAGGCTCTGTGCAGGCCTCCAAGCAGCTATCAGAAGCTAATTGTAATGCTTATTAAAGGCAGCTTAGCAGAGATGTGAAAATGGCAGGCAGAGCTTTGCTATTATCTACACCAGCTCTCAGCCCTCTAACTCAGCAGCTCTGCTCATGGGTCTATTCAGGGGCAGAGATGTGGATTTTCTAAATTAAAAAAAAATTTAAAAAAAAAAAAAGAAAGAACTAAAATCCCAGAGCAATATACCAATATAACTTGTCAGTTCTGAAAAACCATCCCAGCCTGGGAAGGCTGACGGAGGCTCTTTAGATGGCATTTGCATCATGTGCCAATTTTCTGATGGAAACCTGTCTGCAGGACCACTGAGCAGGTTGCACCTTCTTCACAGTCAGAAGGTGAGCTTGACATAGGTGTTTCTGAGGGAAACTGAGGCGCACGGGTGTGCCTGAGATCCTTTATTAGCTGTGATAACAAAGGAGACAGGGAACCAGAAGAGTACGGCTTGACTTAAATATCCCAGTTTAAGCTTTTTGGTGTCATCTCTTATCATTTGCAAAGTCTCCTTCCCACCTCCTCCCACATCCTTCAGTTTTTCCCGTGAAAACTAAGCTAAAGTATGGTATGGAAATCAGGGACACAACGAATGTCAAACTCAACATGCCATATCCTTAAACTCCCTGTCAGAGTTAAAATACAGTTTGAGGCTTTGCATCCTGTTATTCCTCATGCAAACTGCCACTGCAGACAAGCACTTTGCCTGTGGTAAATGCTCTTGTTCAGAGCAGATGTTTCCCTCAATTAGCATTTTTTTCAACTATTTAGCAAGTACATTCTATTAAAATATTTTAATTTATGTAGAAATTATGTTATTAAATTTACAAATTCTTTTTATAAGACACATCCTGTAGTTTCAAGCTAATAATTTTCTGTCAGTAACAGTTATGATGGGCCAGAGAGTATTCCTCTAAAAAGAAATCTTTGCATTATTTTTTCCAACAGTGAGGCATTTGCTTCTTTCATGTATTCCTCATAGCACGACTGCATTTTTTATGTCCTCCATGCAAAGATATTTAAGACATTTAAGACACTTGATAGGTTTCTGAAGACATGGGGATACAGATTTTTAATTTTCAAAAGTTCTGCACATATGTAAGAAGACTTTTGTTCTTATTCTATTAACTTCCCTCCTTCCAAAAGCATGGATAGACAAGACTGCCTTTTCCTCCTTATCTTTCCACCTCCTTATTTTTCCCACACCTTACCAATGCAATCCAGTCCCAATGTTACTTTTCCCCTGAATATTGACTTAAATGAACAGCGTAGTTCAAGAAGTCCCTAGATAGATCAGCCTTATTTCTGAAAATATTTTCATTAAAAAAAAAAAAGCTAATTTCATTAAAATTAGCTATAACAAAGGCTAATACAGCTGTCTTCAGGGAGGCTGAATAGCTCATGCTGTTGATAATGAGACAACAGAGGGGTTTCTTTTCGGATGCATCTAGGTTGTCGGCAGGCATCCAGTTCAGGTTACTAGTGACCGACAGTTGCTACCATCTACTGGCTGCTTGAAATCCTCTGTGAAACAACGGGGTACCCCGGCTCCTGCACATCCTGGAAAGGTGGGTTCTGTCTTGTTGGCAATCTGACCAAAAGCTTGTTGTGGCTGGCAGCTAACAAGAGGTGTAGTGCTTTTCACAAGTCCTTTAAACAGGTCTTTGGCTCCAATATAATTTTTTAATTTTTTTTTTTTCCCTTCAGCTATCTAGCATAATGTTTATTTGGAACAACTGCTGTGTTTAGGAGCGTGCCAGCTAATTGCTGCTGAACCGTGAATTTATACACTTGTCTACCTCAGGTATTATCATTTGGTGTCCAATTAGTTAACCTGTGTTTATCTGTGTATTTGTAATGGTCTTTCTCGGTGCTGGCAAACCCACAAGGCTTAAAGACCTATTGGATAAAAAAAAAATCACATCTTTTATCAAGGGTAGACCTGAAAGAAATATGTAAGCATTATTTCTTTGTGAAGGTCCTAAGATGCCTAGGAAGTAAGGCAAATAACCTCATTTCATAAATGATAAATGTCTTTACTTTGTAACAAACATAGAGTAAAAAAGGGTTTACTCTCCTGGCAGTATCTGTGTTTCAGGATTGTCAGAAGATTCAAAGCAATTTAATTGGTGGGGGTTTTTTGTTTCTTCGTAGTAATAGGCAAATCTTAGCTGTTCTGGTGTTCTAATCTGGCTGTATGCATGTTTATTCTTCACGCTTGTGATTTTGGGGATAAACATTGATGATTAATAATAATATCACAAATGGTTTATTGCACTAACTCCAGCTTTTCTTTCTTTGTTGCTTTCCTTGCTCTTCCATCTCTCTTAAGACCAGAGGAACTGAGGAGAACACCACAATTTGGCTTTTCCTTTCACATTTCGTAGACATAGCCTTCCTGCTCCCCAAAGTAGAACAGCTTTGACTAGTTGCCCAGCCCTTGTCAGCTACTGTTGAAAGAGAGGTTTCTAAAGTAGACTAGCAAGTGACAGAATGCTGGCAGTGTATTTGCAAAATGTAATAGATTATAAGTCTACCCATCACCTAAAGGGGTGGCACAGGGGCAGCAATGACAGAATGACAGTAGAGTTTGCAGAAGCCAAAGTTCCACGTAGCAGTGAAACATTCAATGTTCCCAAAAGCAGTGAACTCCAGCAAGAAGGAAAGTAACCTCAGACTTCTTGTAAATTTAGGTCACAAACAAGAACAATACAAAACTTACAAATAACTGGAGTACTATGGTTGATTTGATGTTATGATGATAGTCCCTTGTGTCTACCTGGCCACGGGCAGTTATGTTAATAGAGTAGGAACTCTAGTCCAGCTGTAGTGCTGTTTTACCCAAAACATTGTTAATAGTCACCACCATAATGAAAAGAATTAATCTCTTCTTGTCAAAATGTCTTAGGTGAAATTCTTTGGTTTCTCCTTTGCAAGAAGTCACACTAACTATCTGACTTATTTGACCTGTATCTCCGTGAAATCTATGGAAAATAAGCACACCTAATATTTTCTCTGATTAGTCCATTCCATCTCTTTAAGCTTAAATCATAGAAACACAGAATATCCTGAGTTGGAAGGGACCCATAAGGGTCATTGAGTCCAACCCCTGGCTCCACACAGGGCCAGCCAAGTCAGAGCATGTGACTGAGAGCATCATCCAGTCACTCCTTGAACTCAGCCAAGCTCAATGCTGTGACCACTTCCCTGGGGAGTCTGTTACAGTGCCTGACCACCTTCTCAGTAAAAAACCTCTTCCTAATATCCAGCCTAAACCTCCCCTGTCACAGCTTCATGCCATTCCCTCGGGTTCTATCCCTGATCACCAAAGAAAGGAGATCGGCGCCTGCCCCTTTGTTCCCCCTCATCAGGAAGCCATAGACAGGTCACAGTGGGAACAGTGAGGTATTTTTAACCTGTATTCTGCCTTCCAATTTATGCTGTTTAATAGTAACATAAGGATAGGAAAGGAAACGATATCCTTCTGATATGTGGGGCATAAACTGATTTTTTTTTTTTAAAATCAGTTCAAGATGAAAAATTATAGTCAACTAGTCATTTTCCAGACCACTGGGGATATAATGATTATTTTCTTTATTAATTACTCTTAACAAAGTAGTCATCTCAGGTAAGTGCTGCAGTAACCACGTAAGTGGTCAGCACTGTGCAGTCGCTACGGTCATCTTCATTAGTTCTGTACAGAGCTATTTAAGTGACCAGCACTTCAGTGTCTGTATCTATACCGCTCTGACAGAGCTGACCCTGGAAGCCTATCATCCTGTGTTCCCCTTTACAAGGACACCTTGCAGCCTAGCTGCCCGAGTGCAGTGAGCAGCACGGTAACCCCGAATTTGTCATTCCATTCTCGACTACGTCTGTTAAACAGTGGACAGATCTGATCCCGTGTCTGCTCCCTGGTCAGTAAGGTGGGATTCAGCTCCAAGTAAAAATGCCTGAAGGCAGGTGTGATATCTGTCAGAAATTTAATCTTATTAAAGCCCCATTTCAGGTTTTCAGCATTATCTGAGTCACTTTCTAGGCACTGCTGAATACGCTGACTGGCAACTGAATTCAGATGCCCACATGTGGGTGTTTTAGATTCCCTAAAATATCCTCCCTGGTTTTCACTTGCCAGTATGGAAAGACCTCTGTCATATCTGTCAAATTCACGCTATCTTCCACACTGCAGGGTATCTTAAATACTCTATGTGTATGTATCTACAACACAGTTAAAATCCTCACCGACTATAATGGCAGCATGTACAGGTCACATGTAAACATCTGAGATACCTAAATATTATAATTTACTGACATTAGAGGTGCCTTAGGATGCTACACCTGACTGTCCTGGATACTGTAGGCTGCCTGAAATGGCATCCTGTTTTTGTTTAGTCACCTGAATCCTGATGCTAAATGTAGATGTGTCAATCTTGGATTGAATCTTATCCCAAGGGAGTGATACAGATGCCTTAAACACAGGTTTTCTTCCATATTAGATACCCAAGGGTACACCTGACATCTGCAGAGGTGTAACAGATATGCCACAGGATTTATAGACCTCAGTGGTGGTGGAGTTCCAGCTGGAGAGATACTCTCAGTGTTTCATGCAGAATAAAGACAGCAGTACCCAGCAGGGTACTGCTTCAAAGTAGGGTGGATTAGATGTGCATCATGATCCCAGGCAGAGCCAGGGTGGCTGGAGCCCTGTGAAAGTCTGCCAACACAGACTATGTAGGTATGCACACACACGTGTGTGTGTCTGTGTGTGTACTGGTGTTTTATCCAGGTCACCTGCTTCACTTCAAAGGGAATATTTTGTGGCTCAGGCTTCAGAGACTAAGTTCACCAGTTAAGCAGTGAACCATCAGGGATGCCAGCACTGCTAATGGAAGTGCTGCTTTGTTTTTTGTTCCTCTGATGAATTTTGTTTCTCTTGAACCTGGATGAGTGAATTAGTTAAGATAGAAATGGTTCAGGAAGTATCAGGAGAGCTGGATAATGATGATGCCTGAATCATCCGTTGGAGGCATTCTCTTCCTATTTACTATATGGTCATCAGTTAAAAGCCATACTTGACCTGTCACTCTGTGTCCATTTCTAGACAAAATTGGTAGCTCATTCTGTCTTTTGAAATGTATTTGGACAGAGGACTGAAACATTTTTTTTTTCCTTTGACAAGGGGCTTGTCACACTTACTCATGTCTTTGTTGTTCCAAGCAAGATTTCTGCAACATGTTCTGCTTTAAAGGGATTTATAAATATCTGCTAGAGGTCAGCAGCTCATCTTTTTTTTGGAGTGGTCACTAAATAACATCCCAACTTCCCTCTCCTGCATTTTGCTCTCCCTTCCAGTTTGCTGTCAGGTGAAATTCAAGACAGTTAGTTATGACCTTGCAAACTCCATCGATACAACAGCTTGAGCAAAATGGGATTTTTCACAAGAAAAATCCTCATGTAACAGGAAGTTGTGAACCAAGCTCACATTTATTTGTGAAGAGGCAAAATAAAGATTTTTGGTTTTGCTTTCCTGATGAAAATTGTGGTTTGGGCAGGGGGTATAAGATGGACATTTTCCCATAGAAATAACTTTTGTGACAATGGGGGCACCCCGCCTACATACAAATGCCTGATAATGGGAATTTGCTATACATACAAGTGTTTGGCTACAAAATACATTTTGAGGATATGGTTTTGTTCTCTGTTGTGCTTTGCTTCCACTATTAGGATTAAATCCATAGATGGTGATAGGAAAAATTCTTGTACCTACTGTATGAATAACAACAGAACTGTATCAAATTTGAACGACTGCCAGTAAAGGCAGAGTGTCACTGGACAAAGCAATTTTTCAATTCTGAGCTTTAGGGAGAGGTAACCAAGTGATGGATTACTTGGTAGAAAGTGGTTCTCACTTGGAAAAATTTAGGGGGAAATTTTCCAGCAAAGTCAGTCTGAAGGACTGACAGAAAAAAGAAAACCTGTGAAGGGATAGAGGAAGTGGGGAGACATGCTTCATAAGCAAAGGTGCCAAGGAAGAAGAAGTTTGGCTGTGGGAGTAGAGATGTGATTCTGAGAAACTCTACCTATGAAAGAGAAAAGTGCAGTTCTAAGCAGATGTGAAGCTGAACAGTCCAAGATCAGGACTGTTGAGGCAGAAAAATACTAACAGATAGGTTTTCTTTTGTCTGTAACTATCTGACACAGCCTTTTTTTTTTCCCGAAAATTATGCTGATGGGGAATTTTCAACAAGCTCTGCCTGGTTAATTTAAGAGAGAGGAACATTGGCACCTTCTGTGCCTGTTATTATGCCCAGTCTTCTACCACTTTAGGTGTTGATGCCAGAGATGTCTGCTCAAGAAATATGTGAATAGCTTTCCTCCATACGTCTTGATTATGGATGATGCACTTGGAATGATTTTTACTGGAATATCTCTGACAGAAATTATTCTCCCTATGACACAGATGTCATCTCCCTGGTCCAGGGTACTATGCAAAAGATGTTCTTTAAAGTATTGCTCTCACAGTTGTCACTCTCCATAAACTATTTTGTATGCTACTCTACTGCAGAAATACTATGTTCAAATAGCATGGTAGTGAGTGTCATGTTAAAACATACAAATAATCAAATTAATTATCCTTGGTTATTATAAAATTCTGCCTTTAGTTCTCCACCAGGAAGAAAAAAGAAAAAAAAAAAAGATTCACAAAGTTCTTTAGAGAGTAAAAGGGTGCCCATATATTTTATGAGAAAACATTTTCCACTTTGAAAACATTTAAAAAATAAACACCTGCATTAAACCTGGCTTAAAGGTTTATAGCACATGATGGTCTTTAAAAGAGGAATATATCTGGAGGTTTTCATGACTTCATAAAAATACCTAAGTTACACATGCTGAAAGTGCTGCACATTAGATACTCTTGTCTTGGAATGTAACTGCCTTAAAGGTACAAACAGGGCTGAGTCTAGTAATTCCCCCGGCGTGTCTCTTTTCCATTTCAGTTCCACAGAGGAAGCTAGGAGTATATGTTATCATCAAAGAAGCATGTGTTGGGAGAGAGGAGAGCTAATCCTTAAATAGTTGTGCCCTGCATCTCAACTAAGGAAAGAAAACCTCGCGAAAGGATTTCCTGAAGTCTTACACACACTATATCCCTTAACCTATTAAATGCTATAATTGTTGTGCTAAGATAAGAGATGCTTCCAAAGTAATCCATGCTGGGTGGCCCTAGGTAAAAAACCTATTTGTTAATATCCCAGAGTTGTGCCATGCAGTGATAGCAACGGAAATTTGGCAAACCAACTTTACTTCTGTCAGATGAGTGAAACAGCCACTTCACTCAAGACTGGGTGACAGATAGATGTAGAGATCATCGTACTAGTGAAATCTGAAGGGATGGCTTATGATTAGGATGGTGACTGAGAAAGATGACAAGAAAAAGAGGAGAGTAGTGAGCACTTTCTCATCCAGACAGTTTTACAGACATAAATAAGTCTGAAACCTCTGTCTCTTACAATCCATATTGCCAATGTGGATTGGCTTCAAAATACTGTTAATTTAGATTATTAACATTTGGCCCTGGTTTTGAATTTGTGCAAACTATTTGGGGTGGTGAATTGGTTTCAGTGTATCTGTGCAGTCCTTTTTATGCAGGCTGGTATGATTTTCCATAGTGTAAAAATGGGAAAAGTGTGAGGTAGAACTGAAATAACTTGCTTAAGTGGAACGAGTGAAATGTCTAGGTGATAACTGGTAATTATTTTTGTGACTAAAATTAAATTAGTTGGTAAATATGGTCTTAGTTGTCCTAAATCTAGTCATAAATTTAGGTTAACAGTGAAAATCTAACAGAGTAATACAGGACATTTAATTCAGTAAACAACTTTTACTCAGCAGTATAGGGGGTGCAGCATTTGCTCTCAGCTTCTGAGAGGTTTGGGACTGTGCAGTCTGACTACAGCAGCTGTACTGGAACAATTTTCATTTATCCTGATCCATGCAAGGATGGTTCCTCCTGTTAAGCTACCTGGGCTGGGTGGATCTCGTCTGCTGTGGATAATGTCTTGGTTTCGTATCGTCATCCAGACATTCAAGTGTTGCAGCTGTTAGGACAGAGGATGACTCCTCTTGCAGAGGACACTGCCTCTTGGTGACTGGGTTGTTCAGTGAAGACACAGAGAGTTTTGGATCATTTACCTGTGATGCATCCACCAGAAGGCGGGCTGCTGATTAGATAGTTCTGACTGATAGGGTTTTGGGAGGTACGTCTGGTTGAATCTTCTTCCTAAGCCATTCCACTCTATGAAACAGACATTAAAATGGTACCGACACATGGAGCAATGTTGCCAGGGGAACACTCCACCCCAACCTGGCCATGCTGTGGCTCTGGGAGATGTGAGTTCAAGAACCATGAAGAAGGGGAGACCCTTAAATCCAGGGCTGCAAAATCCAGGGTCCTGGCCTTAGTGCTAATTAGTAAGACATAGTAAAACCATGTAACCAGGAAACTTTATGAATTTGTCTCACTACAGTGGGGGAGGGGTTTTTTGATCATTTTTGGTGTCCAAAATTCTCTTACTGTCTGTTGAGTGGAATATAATATTATGCACTGACAATATAGTTTTAATTTATTTTTTTCTTCCTCTAGAGATGAAGAGCTGAGAGGCATTCCAAATGATCTGAAATTAGGTTTTCTTTCATTTTCTTTGTTGGCTGACCCAAGAAATCAATTACTTGCATTGCCTGCTTGTGGGAGCCATGCCAAGTCTGGGCAGTGCAGGGACATAGACAAGAAGTCCCACTGAAGAAATGTCACTGGTGCCCTAGCACATATCATTTGCTGTGAAATCCCCTGCGCTTGAGGTCAGCAGCATCACTGCACTTTCTTCGCAAGGCATTTATTCACATAGCTTTTGGTGCACTCTTGCTGCTTGGACCCATGCTGGGTTTTGCAGAGAGAAAATAGATCAGAGGATCTAAATATTACAGAGAATAACACACCGGTGCACAGTGGCTTTCTAAATGCCTTGGTGTCAGGACACAGACAGGGCTGGGAAGGGAGCAGAGAGTGGTGGCGAGGCAGGAAGGGACAGTGTCCTCCCCTTCAAGGGCACCATACCACAGTGCTTCACCAAGGTCAGAGGAGCAAGAACAGGGTTGTCCAGTACCCAGTGGCCAATAGATACGTCCACAGTGACAAAGCAGGTCTGAGTTCAAGCTGTCTGCTCAGGACAATTCAGGGCCACTGATGCACTCACAACCCTGAAACATGCAGCAGCTTGGTACAATGGTAGACCTCATTCTTCTAAAAAAAAATAATGACCATCAATGAATTGAGTTGGGTCCCTAACATGGACAAGTTACCAATGATGAAAATAGCTGTGAATGAAGTTAGTAAACGTTTAAATGTAAGGATGTATATGAGAATTGGTGTTTTTTAATGAGTGCTTCTGTAGGTGTTCCCGTTCAACCCCCCCCAAAATCAAGAAGCTCTGCCAATAGGAAAAGAAGACATCAATGCATTTTAGATATTATCAAGGAGAAATAGAGAAGTCAATAGCTGCATATATAAATTAGCAAAGGAAACCTTCAGACAAATGACATACCAGGTTAAATGTGTTTGTGAAAGCTCTAGATGTAGAGCAGCAAGGATATAAAAATAGTAACGTTTCTAATAATTATTTAAAAACTAGATGTATGTGATCATGATTGTTTTTCATACTCAGACAGTCTGGATGATGTTAGTATCAGATGGTGAAAGACTATCACTGAAACAGGGAGAAGCTAAAGGTTATTACATATTAAGTGTTTGGCCCTTGTTTTATACTCCACAATCTGCAAGTGGATGCGTAAGCTCCCTTCTCTGTGTGTGAGGGAAGCAAAATGCCTCGGGCTGGAATCCAAACCCACCCATGAACCAAAGCTGTGGGAGAAGCCGGAGCAAAGAGAGATGAGTGAACTCCTGCCCTTCCCCATGCTCGTGCAGCAGAGCTGCAGATTTCATGGGATTACCCTGTGCCCGCTTCCCAGTGAACTGAGCAGGAATCCCTGCAGCTGTAAAAACCTTATTCTTGTGTTGGGAGAAAAAACCCCTCTGTTGTTAAAAGATGTACTCTCTCTACCAGTTTTCTACATAATAATGTGGTTAGAGCACACATTTTGGAGAAAGGGCTGTTTTCAGAGCTCTTCTCAGCATGAAGTAGTCCTACTCATACCTCTCATTGTTCTGGAGAGTGTAACTGGAGCTGCTGATTATGATTAATTGCCTCCAACAATGTTTGTGGATTCACAATCAGTGAATAAAGACTGTTAGAAGGGCAATGAAGCTGGTGAGAGGACTAGAAGACAAATGTGAGGAGCGTCTGAAGGAAATGGGGCTGTTTAGTCTAGAGAAGAGGAGGCTCAGGGGAGACCTAATCGCTCTCTACAACTACCTGAAGGGAGGTTGTAGAGAGGTGGGTGTTGACCTCTTCTCCCTTGTGACAAGTGATAGGATGAGAAGAAACAACCTCAAGTTGCACCATAATAGGTTTAAATGGAATGTTAGAGAAAATTTATTCACAGAAAGATTTGTTGGGCACTGGAACCGGCTGCTGGGGGAGGTGATGGAGTCTCCATCTCTTGAGGTATTTAAAAGACGGGTAGATTCAGTGCTTAGGGATATGGTTTAATGGTGGTTTTGTCAGGCTAGTTTGATGGTTGGACTCGATCTTAAAGGTCCCTTCCAACCAAGGGACCAAATATTCCATGATTTAAACACACCTTAGGTGTAAATGAAGAAGGAAGTAGTCCTAAGAGCAGGCTATGGCTCAGAGCTTCCCCTAAATGCAGACAAACTATCTACCAGCTTGTTAATAAGTTCATGTCTCATTTTCTTCCCTTTTCCTCTCTGCTTCCTTCAATAATGGCTTAATTTCTTTCTGACCTCTGCAGGTTTAAAAGATCACGCTCCCTGGGATGCCTTCCCAGCATCCTGACAAGTCCATGTTCTGGAACTAGGACATTTTAAGGATGGTAGGAGGTGTATCATTGGTGTTACTGAGTAAGTCTATGCTGAATTCTTTGCCTGCATGAAATCCCCTGCTGGAATGTTTCCAAGCTGTTATGGAAGCGGTGCACACTCAGGTACCTAAGTTTGTATCAGAGCACAGCAGAGGACACATCTGCAACATACTCCAGGAGTCAACCATCTCTCCTTGATCTACATCCCAGTGAGGATGTGGGTCTCACTAGAGAAAGAACAAGGATGGTGTGAGTAGGTAACCAGTCTCTGAAAAGGAAGGGAGACAAACCCTCACTTGCCATTGCCTCTTTTGCAGCTGCCCATGCAGGTCTTTGTCTTTCCCCTCTCTACCCACAGGTTGGCCTGTTCCTCAGTGCTGGTGAGTATAGACCCAACTGCCTCATGGTGATGGCAGCAGGGCTGGAGGAGGTGGTGAGGACTCCTGGGGTTGCGCAGGGGAGAGCAGTTGCCACTGGTGCTAAAAGGAGGCTGTGAGAAGAGTGATGCTTCCCACGAGCTGAATGCAGTGTTTGTCCAACTCCAGGCACCTGGTAAGTGGACAATTTTGGTTACTCTTTCTGATTGCAGTTTGCATGTGTATACTCTGGATGTGCTTAAGCCATTATTTATGTCCAGCCCACAATGAAATGTTTTTTCTTCTTCCAAAGAATGGGGAATGGAGACGCTGAGCATGACTGACCTAGAACAACCTAATGGTTTTCAGCATGGCCATGGATGGGAATAAAGAAAGAAAAACTATAGTTATGATTTACTAGTCTGCTTCTCCTATCATCTTTTTTTTTGTGTTGGCTCCAGATGTCTCTCCTGTGCTTCAAACATTCAGGCAGCCCAAAACAACTGAGGCTTTTTAGAGTAAAAAGTCTTACCCGCAGGCCACATTCACATGGTCCAATCTCGGTATTTCCTGGGGACATCATGAGGTCTTTGGCACAACTTGACTAAGCTTTGGGGGGGGGTAACGCTTTACTTAGGTCATGGGGTAACTGGGAAGCATAGCACTGTCTACCCTTGGCAAAGCAGCCCACACTGGATTCCACAGCACCCATTCAAAGTGAGACACGACTCGCCTGCTTATGCAAATAATTACTTCATTGTACACTGTGTCATGTGTCCTCCTAATGATCTTCTCTCACACATCAATCATGTAATTTGCTCATTACTTTAACACTGTGCTCAGTATGTACTTGAATGCCAATCACTACCAGCACCATGTGTTGAGTTCAAACTATCTTTGAGTGCTACATTTGGTTGTTCTCTGATCCCTATGCACTATTTATAGGGTCCCACATATATTTTGTGGAGCCCTCTGATGAAATGCAGACGTACTGCTTGTTAGGGTATTGTCTGGCTGCCCCTGAGTAGCAATTCTCAGATGCCCTTTGGTGGCAGTCTTAGAGTAATCAGGCTTCCTGTTTTTTAGGTCTGCATAGGACTTCACCCTTCACTGATGCTGGTCCTTGTCCTTCAGAGGGAATCTGGGCCCATGAATGAAAACTAGGGTGAGGCTGCAATAGGTTGTTTAATGATTTTAATCTTCAATAGGGGTTTTATAGAATGACTAGTGCTTCACAAGCACGGAGTAAGTGTTCTAATGAATCAAAACCAAATATTTACAGGCGATAAGTAGTTAGATGTGAGCAAATAAAAGTGCCTTATTGAACCATCTGGATGGTTCAAAGGATTGGTAATTTTCATATGAAACGTGGAACAGTTAAGGGCAGCAGTTAAAATCTGACCCTTGTTGATGGTGATTAGCTATTACTACCACATGGTAGCTACCTGGGAGACTGAGGTGGAAGGAGCCAGGGATTGCTTTTTTGTTTGTGGGTAATTTTGGAGACCAGATTTTTCAGATTTCTGTAATATTTCCATTAGGTGCCTGGCAGAAAGATGAACTTTTAAATTGCTTTTGTCTCCATCAGTGTTCATTTAAATTTAAATTGGGATGTGTTAGATGTGCAAAACCTTGTGTTTCTATGACATATTATATGTGTATTCTAATGATTAAAAGACAAGTTGAGGATCAAAAATTAATGATTTTAAGGGAAAGGGGGAAAAATTCTAGGAAAAAAGTTCCACAGGAACGTTTTATATGGAGCATAGACAGACATGGAAGTTTAAAAAAATTGAACAGACCACTAGCTGAAACCTGCTTATAATCAATCTTTGGCAGCAGAATAAAATTACTTGAAATATTTGAACCCCCCAGCAATTAAAAACCCAAGACCTCAAACAAGTAAGAAACTGCGAAGGAGGCAGGCATTACACAATCAAGTTTTATCTGAATTAGAAAGAAATTAAATTAAAGTGGGTGGAGGTTAACTCTCACTTTGCAAAAACTGATGTTTACTGCTGTCATAGCTGAGAACACATTTCAAAGTCAAAGACAGCTGCATTCAACTACAGCCACTCTAACAAGCTGCTAATATATCTCCTGGCTAAAAAGCTGCTTATGTGACACACTACAATGCTTAGCAGGAAGTTTACTTAATCAAGAGGCTCTAAATATTTCTGAGTGGTGGTGTTACTCTCCTTCTTTTGAAATGGGCTACTGGTTCAGTGGCGTTGTGACTAAGCAGAGGAGGAAGGTAGCATGGGGATGCTGGAGTCTACTTTGATTCCTTGCCTTATGAAAAGAGCAGTGGGTTTCAGACTCCAGCTTCTGTCTGCTCTATCCCGCTATTTAACATGTGAAATGCTTGTTTGCTAATTACATCATAGAATCATAGAATGCGTTAGGTTGGAGGGGACCTTTAAAGGCCATCTAGTCCAACACCCCTGCAGTAAGCAGGGACACCTTTAACTAGATCAGGTTGCTCGGAGTTTCACCAAGCCTGACCTTGAATACATCCAGGGATGGGGCCTCCACCACCTCTATGGGCAACCTGTTCCAGTGATCTACCACCCTCATTGTAAAGAACTTCTTCCTAATGCCTAATCTAAACCTCCCCTGCTCTAGTTTAAAGCCATTACCCCACACCCTGTGGGCTACATTATGGAGAAAGAGATGAGAGCTGAGCTGCTTGGAGCAGAGCCTTTGTGCCACATGCAGCAGCGTAACACTACACATGCTAAATACTGGGAAAGGTAGAACTGAAGAAGTATTGGCCTATTTTAGGTTCCTTAGGGACTAGGATGTGCTTAGTTCCTTCACTGGGACTGACCTTGGGTCTGGTTTTGGTTTACAGGCTTATAAGCTGGGCACTAGAGAAGGGTATGGAGAGAACTGAATGCCTAAGAGTCTGAAGAAGCCAGAAAGTTTGCTGAGAAAATGCCTGAGTGGGCCATGGAGTTGCCTCCAGCTGGAGTAAAGCCAGCTTTTCACTCTATCACACAGTTGTAAGCCACCTCCTGTAATGGAGTGCCTTGTCCACAGTAGCCTTTCGTTAGAAAAAGCAAGCAGCAGTCTGATACGTGACAGTTAACCACCTGAAGGTTTGGGACCAATTTCTGTCTGATGGGAAGGTCTTCAACCCAAGTTTCCCACCTCTCTGGTGAATGCTATAACCAGGAATCTGCAGGTACCAGCAGGTTAGCGTCTCCTCTTGAAGCTGTTCTCTTTGACACAGGCTATTTAAGTATTAACTGGAGCAGGGACTGCATTGGAGCAGGTCTCCCAGGTGAGCCTTCCAACCACCAAACTACAGCATCTCTCTCCCTCTCTTTCTGGCCTAATGAATATTTAAGATATGATAGTGATGACAGCCATAGAAAAGCCCATGAGAAAATTAATTCTGTCTTCATAGCAGGGTTTGAATAGTGTGCCGTAAATAAAGCATTTGGGCCACACACTGAATGTGAAGAATAAAAGAAGATGTTGAATAGCTTACTCATTAAGTGAGCACCATCCAGCATGACTACAGAACGAGGCAAGAGCTGTGTGGAAAAAATAGTATGTCATCAAGTAATTAAAGACTGTTGCACAATGCATATGTATAAGGGACTGAATTAATGTTTTCAGGAAATCTCAATTTTGGCATTTACTAGCACTGGAGTGCTTGACTTTGCAATCTGAGCAATATTCTTTTAGTGTATCTTTTTTGTGTAGATAAGCTTGACATAAAAAAGGAACTGAGGGAGCCTCACAAAGCCTTAAAAAGCCTGCTCCTTTTTCCTCTACCACAATTGCCTCTGAATGAGAAATTATGGAAGCTGGCTGAGAATCATAATCAAACAGCGAAAACTTAGTGTAGTTGATAATTATTACCATTGCATTTCCTCTGTGGAATTATTTTCCTAATTTTCATTCCGAGCATTCTCTGCATCATAGCTTTGCAGGCTAACATGTAATGAATGCTACCAACAGGAGGTTTTTACAAAACCCTCTCTACTGCCATAGTGTAGCTGGAGTTGGAGAGGGAGGGGGCGGGGGCATTTAAAAGGTGAGGTTTCGAAGCGACAGTTAGAATGGATGGCTTAATAATAAAAAGTAATGAAGATGGCAAATTTTGCCTGCTGTTCCCCTGATTGAATTTGCCTATGAGCAGATTGGAATATTTTAAAAACATATTCGTAATTCAAAATCATTTGTCAAGGGTCAAATTCTTTCCTGGTTACTCATATTGAAGCAAGAAAAACCTGTCTGTGGAACAAGCTGCTGCTGTGTGTGAATAGACGCGAGGAAATCTGTTCCCAATTAATTTATGGAAATAATTCTTCATTTCATAAGCAATTCTTTGTGTGTGTTTATTATTCAGAATGTGAATGGTTTTGACTGATCTTACAAGTGATGTGGCATGTTACAATGTGTCACAACACATTGAACTGGGTTTCTAGCACAAATATTTGGCTATATGCTTCTATAATTTAATTTCTGTGATTGTTTTCCGATATTCCTAGATCGTTGCCCTTCTCAACAGTTCTCCCTTTTCCCCCTGGAAACATTTTCCTTAAAATAATCAAAGAAAGTAAACACAATAGCAGCTGAAGTGAATTCATTTAACTGTGTACAAGAACATGTGTGAATTATTTTTTGTGTGTGTGTCTCTGTCAGCATTTGCCTCGTACTAGTGATTAATGGTTGAGGAAAGGATTACATTTAGAAAAAAACACATGAGAATAACCAGACAAGAAAACACACACATGATATTGCTAAATTCTCTAACGGTTTTATAGTGAAAAGACAATGGATACATAAAACCTGTGTCCAGTAGATAGTTAAAGCAAATATTACACTGTATAAAGCACTTCTAATATTGATTTGTTGGAAGACTTTTATATTTTGGTAGCTTGCCAACTAGTCATGGCACAATATTTCTCTTAGCCTGTAGTATCAATTTGTTTCCACTTTGGCAAAAGTACTTTTAAATGTGACATTTGAATGAATTGAGACACCAACCAAATACCATGAGAATTTTCACTGTTTTGAAGGAGTTCTGAGGGTCTTCAGAGTCTTTTCAAACTAGAAGTACAAGAAAGGCTAAAACTGGGCACCTGTTTTATCTCACTTGCAGTGAAATGTCTAACTCTGGTAGAGTGGAGACATGTTCACAGACTGACCAAAGCACAGACACTGCAGGAATCCATAGATGTATTTTATTTGTTACCTGAGTTAAGTGCTAGTTTTCCCCTCATTTCTTTCTAGACTGACTTTGTAAAAGGGATTGCCACTGAGACATAACTAGAAATGAGTCGCAAGATATGGTTTGTATAGTTACAGGTCAGTTTTGGTTTAGTAATCAAGCTGGCTACCTGAGGACTTTTTCCTCATCAAGGAGCAGAATGGGTTTTTTGCAATTTTGGAATAGGCCAATTTATTCTACATACTTGAGTAGGGTAAAAGGCAGTGAAGCCTTTGCTGCCAGACCTCTCAGGGCAGGCATAGAGATGTGGACTTTGTGTGGTTTTGACTTGTACATCAGGATAGTGACAGCAATGTGCCTGCTGAATGCATCTACAGGCGGTTATTGCAGGCTCTTAAGGCCTGGGTACCCTGCACTTAGGAAACAATACCTCTTTCCAAAACACAATGTATCCGCATTTAGCCTCTGAAATGTCATATCCTAAGCATTTTCTCAGTGATTTATTTGCCATAATTGTGTCTTTGTAATGGAAAGCTATTTCTAGATACATATTAGCTGACATGTTAAGCTTGGCACAGTTGAAATGGAAGACTGGGCATCTGAAATTGCCTTTTTTGTTCAGTTTTGGATCCAGCTGGTTTAATTTAGAGTATCCTCTGAGTCAAGCTGGTGGCTTTTGTATTTTAACTGGGCATAAAAATGTCATTGTTTTCATCCAAGAGGGCCATTTATGATTGTGTCCACCTTGATATCTGGCTATAGAAAGACAGCCAGAGGTGAAGCTACAGTCCAAAATTTATGTGGCACGAACTGGCTTGTGTTCACATGGGGTGAAGACTACTCTCTCTCTAGCAGATTATTTTTTAGAATAGCCCAAATTTAGCCAGACCATAGTGAAAAGCTGGGGTTTTTCACTCACTCTTTCTTCCTGGTAGTCTACTGCCAGTGGCAGGTAAAAGACAATATGACACTGTACAGTAACACCCATGGATTCTTGCAAAGGGGAAGTCAGACAGTAGGTTGTGTCACCTCTCATCTGCTTTTCATCCCTGCCTTGCTAAACAGGGTTTCTTGCTTTTGTGTTGATGAGGAGTATGGATTAGCACTCCAGTATCCAGTCACAAATAGGCTGAATAAATTAATGAACTGCAGTGTGAAATGTAGAATATTCTTTATTGCAATGACTGGTTCCAGTAGAAACTTTAACCTTATCGTTGGCGGGTAGAGTACAAGTGAAATAATTTTTTCCCTAAAATAATTACAGCACTAAAAATGGGATAATGCCTTTGATGTGAAAAGGCACCACAGAATTACAGAGTGGCTGAGATTGGAAAGGACCTCTTGGAGGTCATCTTGTCCAATCCCCTGTGCTCAAGGAGAGCCTCCTAGAGCTGGTTTCCTAGGACCACTTCCAGACAGCTTGTGAATATCTCCAAGGGTGAAGATCCCACAGCCTCCCTGGGCAATCTGTGTCAGTGATCAGTCACCCTCACAGTAGAGAAGTCTTTTCTGATGTTCAGATGGAACCTCCTGTGTGTTACTTTGTGCCTACTGTCTCTGGGAACCACTGAGAAGAATCTGTCTCTGTCCACCTTGTACCCTCTTTTCAAATATTATGCTCCTTGATAAGAGCCCCCTGAGTCTTCTCATTTCCACGCTAAAAAGTCCCAGATCTTGTAGCCTTTCCTCACAGGGGGGATGTTCCAGTTCCTTCATCATCCCTGTGGCCCTTCACTGGAATCTCCAGTATGTCCATGTCTCTCTTGTACTGAGGAACCCAGGACTGGACACAGGACTCCAGGTGTGACCTCAGCAGTGGGAAGGATCACCTCCCTTGACCTGCTGGCAGTAATTTGCAGCCCAGGATACCATTCAACACCTTGATGTTCTTTGTTAGTATCCATACAGGGACTAACTTTTCTTCTAAATCAGTGTCTGTTAAACCAAACGAGGATTTTCAAACACACAAACCTGCCTCTAGTAGGACAGAAGTGGAATAATTTGTGCTGTTGTCTGAACAGCCATTGACCACAGTGTTTCCCAGTTTCCCTTACGCTAAAAACCGATGTAAACATTTCTCTAACACAGACTGATTTAGTGCATCTCCACCTGGAAATGAAACTGAGAGGTGGTCGTACTTTACTGCATTGGATGTGATGGTTCACACTCATGGAGCTAAAATTATCCTCAAACCCAGCTGGCTGTGTCCAGTTATCTCTTGGGAATGGCAACCTCAGAATGGCACTAATTTCTTGATAGGACTGTGAAAGGAAAACTGCTCTCAGCCAAAAGTGGGCCAGAGAAACTCCTCGCACTTTAATACGCTTGAGCCCACGCCCTGGTCCTTGGTTTTTTGCTGTTATTGATGTATCCATGTAGCCTGAACAGTTGCCAGGGAAGAGTTTAATACAATATACTGCTACACAAATTTGTCTTTTTTGCCTCTGGCTTTATAAAAGCACCTAGAACCTAAAACATGGCATAGCAGTTGGGCAGCCCAGACAGACGTAGTTTGAAACCTTGACGTCCCACTGCCCACAAGTCTGTAAAAACTGGAAACTAGTCTGGGAAGGAAGATTGATGAATTTTTTTTTTTTAACAGATCAAGAACAACTGTACTTAATTTTTATTTTAGAAAAAAACTGACTGCTCAAGAAGGGAGTTGAAGCCTTTTGTGTGGTGTGGGCTTTATAAAAATTTTAAAATTTCAATTTAGATAAAGGCAAGTCAAGTTGTTGTTCTTAAGCACAGTAGTTTTACAAGCAAGCTCTCACAGGAATGAAGAGTTACTCCCCAATGCTTAAGCATTATTCTGTATAATTATGGATATTTTTTCCTTCCAAAAATATTTTTTTTTGAGAAGCTGACATTTCAAAGGCTTTCAATTCTGTGTGTCACTATCAAATAATCTTTTTTGTACTTGGCTGTTTATTATTGGATTGCAACAACGATAAAGCTCTAGGGGTTTTGTCTCCTTTGGTATGTTAATTAGCTATTTTTCCTTTGATCTTTTTCTTACTGAAAAGAGTGAAAAGCTATCTCGGTAGGGAATCTTACTGATGTACATTCATCCCCTCATCTCCATAATCTGAGGATCAGAGGGAGACAACAAATTTCACTGCTGAGTGAGGTTGCTATAGGCCTTAGTTATAATGTACTTGGTTCCTAAATAATCCCACCACCATTTATATTTGGAATATTGAAGAGGAACCTCTGAGAAAAAGAAATGCAAAAATAATTAATTTTAAACTGTGAACTACCTTCATTAATTTAACTTTTTCTTGAAGTTTTAAGCTCATGCATATGCCACAAGCTCTTTCTTTCTTGTATGCCTCTCCACATTTTTCCTTTTTTTATCCCCCTCCTTTTTTTACTGTTGGCTTTTTATACATTATCAGTTCTCACAGAAATAAAATGTAGGCTAGATACAGAATAACTACTGAGTGAACTTCTATTAAATGTTAGAATAGCTTTTCTATGGAAATGATGAAAGTCTTGTAATGTGGGACAGCTGAAAGCGATGGGGCAGGACTGCAGAGTGGTGAGGAATGCACACACAAAAGCTTACACGTATACACATAAACATTATATGTCTGTGTTCCTGTCTCTCAAATTCCTTTGTCAAAAGCTGTCATCCTCATACTGCATTTCTTTGAAAACCTGAAATAAAAGCACTTCAGTGAGAGGCAGAGGCAGACAGATCAGCTTCATGGGGCAATCCAGCAGCGGCAGAAGTGTAGGCAAGATTATCTACCTACTAGACACTTCTCAAAGTTTCTTTGAGACAGTTTATCCATTTCCAAAGGATGAAACACTGGGCAGCCTTGGCATTAAGATTCTTGTGTCCTGCAGCGTGGGATGTGACCAAATCAAACTTGTTCACAGTGGAACATCTACATTTGAACTGGTCATGCAGACTGCCTTAGTAGTTAGTCAGTGGAGGGAAGCTGGCACTTACATGGAAGGAATGATGACATTTTAAAGATATTTAATATAGGTCAAGTGAACTGTGCCCTAATTGGATCCATCTCTCTCCAATGGCCAGTCCATATCTGTATCAAATTGATACTGGTGTTTTCTGAAATGGCATGAGACAAATTCTTCCTCGCCCATGCTACTTTGCATGTGGAAGGGAGAAGATCTAGCGCAGAGGACTTACGGTAGTCTTGACAGTGTGCAACCATTGCTGCTATTGCAGGCCATGGTAGTAACAGCTCACCTGTGTGAATGCATGGGAGGATGTGCTGGGCTGTTCACACAGCATAGGTGCATCACTTACTGAGCGATGTAAAGCAGCATTGGTGTTCTCCTGGTGTGAACCCTGGGGTTGGAAACCATCCTGTTAGCTTGCAACAAGTTCAATTCAGTTGTTAAAATAGCGGTGGCTAATGCAAACTGAGGTGCCTGAAGGAATCTCAGGCAGCCACATGGGGCTGATGCATGCAGAGCCTTATGAAAGGCAGATGTTCTTCTGGAGCAGCTGGAGGTCCTATGACATCTTCTATGACATTTAGGTAACTGAACACCACTCAAAAAGTACAATTTAACACCACGCTCAGATAATGAAATGTACGTGTCTGCATGTAATCAAGATGTTTAAGCTTCCATGGTGAAGATCTAGTCAATGCAGTAGAATCTAGAGAGGTGGCAGTCTCATTCTAAATGCAACACCTACATGTGACCAGATGATTTCAGGTGTCTAAAAGGGTTCTATACTCTGGACCTGAAATTCATACCTGCCATGTAAAAGTCCAATTCATGTGCCTACATTAATGTGATACCTACTGTGGCTTGAGATACTCTTGGTCTCCTGCTTGTCTACTAGCTCTTATTCCAGAGGGCATAGGGCTTTGCCATATCTGACAGCTCCATGTAGATACTACTGGAGCCCTAAGACATCTGAAATGGCACCAGCCTGTACGTGTGCAACTGACTTGAACATTAAATATCTGCTTTTTTGTGGGCTCAGTTTACCTGAAAATAGCTCTCTTCATTGACTACAAAGGAAGCCTAGTTCAGAGGTTGAGATACCTGTGGTAGGTCTCCAGATGTGGTCAACTGAATCAACTGAATCCCATTTCTGGTTTTTTGGGCACATGCATCTCAAAGATTCCAGGGAATCCCATTGTTCCCAAGGCAACAGTACACTGTTTCCCTGGAGCACCAGCATGCTATAGTTGTGTGCTGGTGTTTTTGACAGAGAATCAAAAATGAGTGAAAATCGTGTTGGAGTGACTCTGGAGTGATTTCAGTCCTTATGCCTTCCTACATGCTTTGCAATCACAGGATGCAACTTGTTATTGATGCAGGTTGGTGCTATGATATGAAGAGCCAGACGTATTTTTTTGGCCATGGTGAGATTTTGAGTGTTAATTTTCTAAATGTGCTGCTTGCAAAACATCTCCCCTCCAGCTTTTACTCACTATGTCTAAGACTTAATCTTTTAAAACAGTGTCTATCAACCAGAGGCAATGAGAAAAAGTGGATGGGAGGATTTAGATCCTATTACAGTCTTACACAATAAAAATCTTGTTCTCACAAAGATCAGCTATTCTAAGCAAGATTCAGGTGGGATCTCCAATGGTCTGTGTAATTACAGGAGGAAGGATTACTGCTCTCTGCCCTGAGTTAGGTGACTAAATCTGAGATAGACACATGACCTTCCCTTCATTGAAATTGAAAGGAGAAATTTAAATTTCCAGAGGAAATTCAGCATTTAAGAGTGCTCCAATATATCACCCTCTGGATGTGCTCATTTCAGTCTACTGACTGAAAAGGAGTCTCAAATGATGAGCTCACCCAAACTTAGATATTTATAAAGTCAGTTAAATGAAAATGGCATATATGGACCTGAGACCAGTGGAGGATTTGCTCCTGCTCTTCAGGATGGAATGTTCTGTCAGCCTCTACATGAATACATGGAGTTGTATATGCAAGACCATTATTTTTATGTTTGTAAACCTTTTTCTCTTATATTACTTTTTTTTTCCCCCAATATTCAAATGCTGACCTTCAAATGAAAGTCACTAATGTTTTCAGAAAAAAATCAAGAAATTCTGCTTGGTGATCACATTTATCCTGAAGCCACAGCGACAGTCAGATATGCACCAAGTTAATGCTAACTGAATCAGGGATCGTACAAAATCCTGCTGGACATGTAGGGTAAGTTTATATTTGTCCTGGCTGATGATATTGTCAAGCACATATTGTGCTGCTTTATATCTGTCCACTTCACTCTCAGGTTTGGCTGTTATCCCCTCTCTGTTTTTCCCTTTTCCTGTCTTGCTTTTCCCCCTGTTTTTCTTCTTTGCTTGTCATTTAGTTGTCAGTCAGTTCCTCAGTTCTCTGAGCTAGGGATCATCTGTAGGAGATGCTCAGAATTCCTTCACCCATGTGTCTCTTTTTTGTATCACTACTCCAGCAGTGGAGTTTATCAGTGCTCTGTCCTGAGTCCTGACCTGTTAACATCTTTATCGATGACTTACAGGATGTGATGAGCTCACCGAGTTTGCAGATGACACCAGACTAAGGGGGAAATGGACACCCATCAATACTCAAGGACAGAGCTGCCAAAGATATAGAACTAGACAGGTTGGAGGAATGAGCTGACAGGAACCTTATGAAAGGAGGAGTTGGTAGACAGCAAGCTGCACATGAGCCCTGCAGTATAGAAGAGCAAAAGCCTCTTAGGCTGTATGAACAGGAACACAGTAAACTGAAGGAACCGATCATCTCCCTCTACTTGACACTCGGTAGATCACATCTGGATATAGCAACCAGTTTTGGGACCCCAGTGCAAGAAGGTCATTGACAAACTGTAGCAAGTTCATCAGGGCCACCATGATGATTACGTGCTGAAGTACTTGCCCTGTGAGGAGAGGCTGAGGGAATGGAGCTTGCTGAGCCTGGAGATGAGATAGAAGTGAAGGGGGATCTCACAGCAATCCCCTCCACCTCGGAGAAGCACTGAGAAGACAGAGCCAGGCTCTTCATAGTAGTATGTAGGGGCAGGGTGAGAGAAGTTACAGTGAAACACAATGAGTTCAAACAATATAAGGAGAAACTTTTTCCCCCATAATTACAGTTCAACAGTGAAGGAGGTTTCCTGGGAGATTGTACCGTTTCTGTCTCTGGAAATTTTCAAGATCTGACTGGATAAAGTCCCAAGCAGCATGCTTTGACACAATAGCTGACCCTGATTGGAGCAGGAGGTTAGAGTAACAACCTCCTAAGATCTCTCTTAAACTGAATTATCCATTAAACTGAATTATCCTGAAACATAATCTCAGTTTAATCTCAGTCCTTGCCTATATCCTTGCCTTAGCTAAACTGTACTCCCTATATTTTACTGATCCTGTCCTTGCTTTGCTGACTTGACTTCCTGGATTGACCCTAGCTTCCATGTCATGGGCCTGATGTGCAGTCACCAGGTATATGGTGGAATTAGTTACCGCTGCAAATCCAGCTCCACCTGTCAAACCCAGCTGCTAGAAACCTCACTTGTTCTTAGCTGCAAGGACTCACTGTCATCATAAAAAGTTCTGAAATTTCAGGTATCGCTTTAAGGTTCTAAAAATCTAGTATCACCCTAAGACTCTGAGAGAGTTGGGCTTGATCAGCTTGGAGAAGGCTCCAGGGAGACTTTATAGCAGCCTTCCAGTACCTGAAAGGTGCCTATAAGAAAGCTGGAGAAGAACTGTTCACAAGGGCATGTAGCAATAGGATGAGGGGTAATGGTTTTAAACTAGAAAAGGGGAAAAAATTCTTGAGGGTGGCAGATCACTGGAACAGGTTGCCCAGAGAGTTAGTGGAGGCCCCATCCCTGAACATATTAAAGGTCAGGCTTGATGTGGCTCTGAGTGATCTGATCTAGTGACCATGTCCCTGCTTACTGCAGGAGGGTTGGACTAGATGAACTTTAAAGGTCCCTTTCAACCTTACACATTCTATGATTGTATGATTCTAAAAATCTCCATGAAGTTTCCTTTCAGGGCCCAGATCCTGAAATCTGATTGGTCTATATCATCCTCTTTTAAGGCCTGGTTTTGAAGGGAAGGATCAATTTTTCTGACTGCCAAGAAGGTATTTCACACACTTTGTTTTTTTCATATGTTCATTCAGTTGCAATAGAAGCATGTATTTTTATTAACATCCTGGAAAGAATAGATAGATTGTAACATCACTTCTGGATATACTAAAGACATGATTATATCTTTATGTGCCTTGAGGAAAAATAATTGGTCTACCTTGGGGTACGTTGGAAGATAAGTAAGGGAAAGAGACATTCCTGAGGAACCACACAGTGGGAGAAGAGAGTAAGAACCTAGAGGGCATATAGGATTTGCAAGGACACTGTAGCTATAGCTGTATGGAAGTAATCTGCTTTTGAGATAAGAAGCCAAAAGGTCTGGTTTATTTACTCCTGTGGTTTACATAAACAGTGATGCACAGTCATTAAATTTTAGATCCATTGTTTGCCTTGAAGACATGTTGCAGGATTATCCAGCTTCTCATGTTACTGGTAGGCACAGGAGCAATATATTCTTAGTGTTCTTCTCACCTTAGCCAGAAAGTGTCTGTCTATGCAAACACTAAAATATCGCAGTATGAAATTTCCTTGCTGTTGAAGGTCAACATCCTAGCAAGAGTGCTTATTCTTGAGTATGCTGTGTCAAACAAGACTGAGAATATCTACAGTCTATTGATTGCTGTTGCTTCTGCATCCCTCTAGAATCAGGAGTTGCAAGCTGTGTGGTGGTGGTAGGAAATTTATGAGGGAGATAGAGGCTTTCTATGTGACAAAATATTTTGGTGTGGCTGAGCTGGATTTGTTCCATGTGGTATTTGGGATGCTGCTCTAAAATTATCTGTTGAAAGTTAACAGTAGATTTTGTAATCACAAAAGCTGTCCCAAACTCTCATGCATGCAATGCTCAGTGACTAGTTGACCAGCTGCAACTAGTCTTCCGATTAACCCTCCAGTTCTCAGAGCATCTTGGAGAAACTGTCCCCATATGTTGTTCTTCAAGCCCCTGACAGCACAGACGTCTCACAAATTGCATTGCCACAAGCATATCTTGTTCCCTACTTGCTACCTTCTAGTGTCTGCATGTCCTTGTTAAACAGATCTATCCATCCTACTTCCCTGCAGAGCCATAGCCTCTGAGTTTTATGTGGGCTTGGAAAGAAAATGGGCTACTGTCGTTGATTCTGACATCCCCTGAGGGTTTGGAGACATTCATTAGGAATTTCTGCTCCTCGTACTGACATTGTGTAGGAGATAGATGCTTTATTTTAGTGGTGACTTTGAATTGTGTTGGATTCTGTTCTCAAACGTGCTGTGGAACAAGGGGTGGGTGGTGTCACAGCTGAAAATTTATGCTAAATTCATCAGGATCAGCAAAACAGATAAAGCTCACAGATAGGAAAGACAATAAAATGACAGACATATTTGGCTGGAAAGGTCCTCAAAAGATTGCTTATTGACACTCTGCAGTGAGACAAGGTCAGGTGTACCTCAGCTTTTGGTGACAGACCATTGCCTACTCAGCTGTTACAAACCCTCAGCTGCTCAGCCTGTTTAAACCCTAGACTTCATAACTGCTCCACACAGCAAACTAAAGTGCAACTACTCTTTTTTTTTCAATAACTCATTAAATGCAAAATTAAATAATCTATGCTACAAATTAAAAGTCTTCCTTTTTATTATCTCCTTGTTAAACAAGGGTGGCAGTAGATTGCTATAGTGAGCAGCAGAAAGACTGGACCATTGAAAGAGGGCAATCTGATTGTATAGGGTTTATTGGTGTCATTCACACTTTTTTGCATGAAAGGCAACACTGTGTAGATCCCAGATCTCCACTGTCCATCCACAATGAATGACAAAGAGCATCAGCAGAAGAGAGGGAGTTTCCTCAGGACTACAGTGAGCTTGAACCAATCTTATTTTGAGGGTCAGAAATGGCAAACTTGCAGAATCAAACGCCCGGCGTTGGACAATGTCCAGAGCATGGTACTCTGTAGGAATGGATAATGCAGAGAGGAACTGGTGATGGCTGTCATATTCACACAGATGCCCTATATCTGGTCCAGTGTCATCACCTAAACCAAGCTGGTGGGCTGGAGGAAGGCAGCTTTGGCCCTTTGTGTGAAGGTGGTAAAGCAGACACCTTTCCCAGCTGCTCCCCGTCTGCTTCGCTCGCACCAAACGCCCTTCTGTTTGTTCCGAGGCAAAGAGGCAAAAGGAAGCCAAATGCTGCATAAGCTTCATGAGGCTGCTAATTACGATGGCTGCCTGGCATCGGTGTGGTAAATAGAAACACCACAGCTGTGTCCAAATGGACATGCTGGTGTTTGTTTTTACCTTGCAGAAACTGAACACGAGGGCTCGATAACATCTGATCCAAGCCCTCAGACCATACCCCACCAAACGGTACCCTGAGTGATGAGAGACATGTCAGATGGACAATTTGGATAAAGAAAGTGACCCAAACTCTCCCATGGACCACATTGAGGGAATTTTGGATCTATACCTAGATAAATAACCCAGCTGTACAATTTACTGCGTGTGATATAGCTGCCAGTGACCTTGTATTTCCAATTTATCCCAAAAGATACTTACCCTAGAAAAGTGCCAAGTACATTTGTATAAATACAGAAAATGATCCTGTTTATATTTAACATAAACATTTAAAGAACAATAAAGATTGCAAGGTCAGTGTCTAGGAATAACTAGAGTTATTATTAAGCTTATTCATGTAATATCACTTCCGCTTCTTTGCATATATCTGGCATTTATAGCTATATTTACTCCTAGTTATTGTCTTTATTCACACCCCAAAAAAATCTACCATTTTCTATCGCAGTGGAAGGCTGCACCCTAAGAGTGCTAGAAGGTCACAGGAGGAATTTTAGAGCTGGCACTTTCTAAATTTACACAGTCATTTCTTCTTCTACAAGCTTATTTTCAGCTCATTTGTTTGTGTGTGCCTGTGAGATATATATGCAGTTTATTCTGTATATATTCATGTCCACATCCTCGTATTTTTTATTTCTTTCCATTATAAGAAACATAATAAGGACTATATCTCATTTTTAGTATATCCATGCTACAGTGCAGCAAAATCAATTAGCTTTAGCCATCTCAGCTCCTTTTCTGTAAAACTGGGGTTTACAATTCAGGTTTTACAATTCCTTCCATGGAAAAAAAAAGTGTCGACTAGCATCTGGATGTTATCATTATCGCTACATACTCTGTTATCTGTTGAAGGGGTTAATAGTTTGGGGTATTTTTCCCCAGGTGTTTTTGAGCTGGGAGCCCGCTTAGATACAGAGGTTTATTGCCTCAGTTGTGGCACTGTGTAAGTGTGACTATACTGCATACGGGGCCCGCGTGGGATCGTGTGTTTCACCTCCAGTGATAAGCTCTCATGGAAAACAGAAGCTCTGGAGACGCTTAAGGAAGGCTCTGGCATCTGATAAGTCACACAGCACTGTGAGGCACAGCACCATTTTTGGGAGGGCTGGCTTTGGGTGTGAGTACAGAGCTCTCAACCCCTCTTACGGTGCTGCAGCATCCAGCTAATACTGCCCAAGGGTGTCTGTGCTGCAGCAGGTGCAGGTTGCTGTTCTAAAATGGCAAACAGCAAAGCTGTAGCGTGCATTTTGCAGCGCTCTCTTAACGAGCTGGAGCTGTGGGCATGCTGGGCTGTGTCGTTTGAGCCTGCTTGTTTTGCGGTCAGTGCGTGGAAACCAATTAATGTAGGTCACAATATGCCACAATGCAAATAAAGCAAAATCTGGAGTGATTGCACTCTAGCATTTGCGTTCTTAAGACATGCTGTCTTAAGTATTGGCTCAGAGTCCGCTTACTTGTAAAAATAATTTTTCTCTGAGCATTTGTAAGGCAGATTGTTTCTGTGCTAGTTCGGTGTTGTAGGACACTCCAAAATGACAGCTTCTCTTCCCTTTCTGACTTTCCAGTCTTCATTTTTGTTGGGAGTCCTACTGTGAAGTAAATTCTTCCTTTTTAAATATTTTTATTTAAATATCCCCCTCCAGCATCCCTTCTCTGTCTAGCAAAGAAAACCCTACCCTTTTGTGAATGCCTCATTGAAATCCAAGTGCTGCTTCTTTCCTCTGAATGTTTTTTTTCTTCTGCCTGATGATGAGCATTTTGGAAAGAAACATGGAATCTAAACATGGGATACCAAGAAACATGAAATCCAAACATGGAATCTAAAGGCCCTCAGTAGCTAAAAGGGGTCTGCAAGATAGCAGGAGAGGGGCTGTTTACAAGGGCATGTAGTGATACGACAAGGGGTAATGCTTTAAACTGAAAGAGGGTACATTTATGTTAGATAAAATTCTCCCCTGTGAGGTTGGTGAGGCCCTGGCAGAGGTTGCCCAGAGAAGCTGTGGCTGCCTCCTGCCTGGCAGTGTTCAAGGCCAGGTTGGATGGGGCTTTGGGCAACCTGGTGTAGTGTCTGGTGTCCCTACCCATGTCAGGGGGGTGGAACTGGATCGTCTTTGAGGTCCCTTCTAACCCAAAGCAGTCTGTGATTCAGTGATTCTAATCAGAATGCATGAGAAAATCTCTTTGGGCACCTGCTTCTTGAAAGAAAGGAAGACAGTGAGAAGGATAAATGGTAGAGGGACTGCGATTGCTGGAAACAACTCTTTTCACATCCATTTCTTTTCAGACCGATGTTTTATTTTCTAGTGGTAACAGTGCCTTTTTTTCCCACTGCTGTTTTTCCAAGATTTGCTTTTACAAATGGAAATTAGTTAAATCTTGTGGCACTCTTGCCCACCAGTAAAATCTTTAAAGTTAGACTCTGTGCCAGAAAAAGGGTTGTAGAGAAGTGTGTGAGGTACACCCGGGAGACTTGATGGTGTAAGTTGCATGAGCTTACAGCAGTTCCTGAGCAGAGAGCGTTTCCATCCTATGACACTTGCACCTGATGAGGTATCTTTATGGCATTTCTACCTTTCTTGGTTTCTGTATTTTCCCTTATATGTGTTTGAAATGCAATGAAAGGTAAGGGAGATCAGGAAGCTGCAGAAGATCCTAAATCTACCTGTGAGATGACTCCAGCCCCTGGCAGATCGCCAGGGAGCGAAGCAGTTGTTGGGACTGTGATAGTGGAAAGCTGACTATGGTTCTTCTTGGACAGGGAGGACAGCTCTGCAGTACTCCCCCAAAAGAAGAATTTAAAGGAAACATCATGTGTGTCATCTCCTATATGTGCCATGTTGTTAGTTTTCCTGTGGGAATCGTTAAGATGATCCTTTGAGGTCCCTTCCAACCCCAAACATTCTGTGATAAGCTTATTCACGACTATATTCTCCTGTGGCAGTAGTGGAACATGGCTGCTACTTCATCATGTTCGTTATAACCTCGTCTAGGCTGAGTCTTGGAGTCCAGGTACAGCAAATATAATCCTAACCACGCTGCCGACTTGATATTCAGTCCTAACTCTGCAGTGTCGTGGAAGTAGGATTCTACTCCATAACAAAGGAGTGATACTACCTACTTCCCTACACAATACATTTAGTTTTCTGTGACGAACAGCCACTCCAAAATTCCAAGTGTTATTATAAAACCTTAGCACCAGTAATAAAAAAAAACACTGCATCCAGCTGAAACCGTAAAGAGAATTTAAATAGTGTTGCAATTATCTCATTTGTAAATTGAACAGGACACTGCTGGTAGCAAATTTTATGCAAAGTGTTGTAGGGGTTTTTAAATGACCATAAGTAGTCAGGGCATTTGCTCTGAGTGTATTGTGCAAGACGGAATAAATGGCGGAATGATTTGGGCTTTTAAAACTAGGCTGAATAAAATGCTTACAGGATACCCTGCATGGGTGGGCTCGCTCTGACAGGCAGATGCATTCAGGAACACAACGTGTCTTGTATGGCTCTGATTTATGTGACTCCCTGAAGGTGCCTAAGGGCTGGTTTAGACGCGAGCTCGCGCTGTTTTAATTAAACCTGTTCTCAGTGTAGGATTCTCAGTTCGTAACGAAACTGACTGTCATCAAGACAGCTAAAAACTGTCAAGCCCTGCTTTACGCGTCTCACGGCAGGTGTCTGAGTGAAGTGGTGCAGCTCTGCAGGTATTGTAGGTAGGGAAAAAAGGAGAGGCAGGCTCTTCCAGAGCAAATGTCCTGGATTCTCCAAGGGAGGGCTTCAGTTCTCTCCATGGACTGCAGGGCAAGGGGACATGAAGTCCCTAGCTTAGAATACTGGACCGAAAGACCCAGAGTAGATGCTACAGACAGAATCTCCCCTCATTTGTGCAATTTTCTTTTTTCCCTTTCTCTGATTGTTCCTGCGGTGTTTATACCCAAATTGCTACTGTTGGGCAAAAATCAGAACTGCAAATGCAAATGTTCTGGGAAAGACATAAAGAATGGCCTGGATAAGAAATGAGGAAAAATAATAGCTTACTAAAATATCAGTAGATAGAGGAGATTCAGGTTGGATATTAGGAAAAAATTCTTCAGTATGAGGGTGGTAGATCACTGGAAAAGGTTGCCCTGGAGATATTCAAGGTCAGGCATGATGGGACTCTGAGCGACCTGATCTAGTGAAGATGTCCCTGCTTACTGCAGGTGGGTTGGACCAGATGACCTTTAAAGGTCCCTTCCAACCTAACACATTCTATGATTCTAGGAAAAATAAATTAATATATATAGCAGTTAGACACCTAAAATGCCACTTGGAATATTAGCACTGAACTCTTAACAGAGGACTTCAAACGATCCTTAGTCTCCTCCTCAGTTTGTTTAACTCTCTTTGAGCACCCCTGCTTTACTCAGTAGATTAAATTCTGCTTCCCCAAATGCCAATAGACTCTGGGTGTCCATCTCCTGCCTCAGTCTAGCTAGGATTTGTAACCGAAGTTGCATCCCTGCTCCTGGTCTGGCAGACATGATCTGAGCCACCTGGATGGCAGGATGGGCTGCATATGAAGTACAGAGCTCAGAGAGGTAGAACTAACATTGACATCTCAGAATCATTAGATTTGGATTCAATCTTCTGTTTCAGAGATTCATATCTAAGTTGGCTCATAGAAAAAATGTGGTAGCCAGAACTCCTGGAGAGCTCTTTCTGCTCCTGGTCCAAGGCTACAGCAGTGTCTTCACACAGGAACACTTGTAGTCAAAGCTGGCATTGATGTCCTGCACGCAAAGTGCTCGGGATGAGCTCCCCTCTGAGCTGGCCTTCAGGTTCTTTGGGATTTTTTGTAGCCCAGGTATCTAAAGTATCTAAAATAAAGATCTGGAGATAGCTGGAGCGACCTAGAAAGGTACTGGAGAACTGAACCCGATGCGATTTCACCCATGGTGCTGCTGAGGTCTTAACCAGGAAGGTTAAGAGGAGGAGGGAACAAGTGTAGCAGAAAGCAAAGTTGTTTGATTCCAAAGGAGGATCCCAGACAAAACTACAAGTAGGCAGTCAGGGTATTGGAGAGAAATGAAGAGGTAAATGCTTTGGCATTTATAGTCTTTGTGTCTAAGAGCTACACAACTAGGAAGAATGCAGAAAAGGGAGACCGAGTTTGCAGCTTAGTGGGTAGGGGTCTTGATTATGAGTGTTCAGTCACAGATAATTCATGTTTCTCCGTTCTCACAAATATTATTACCACCCTTGGCAAAAAACAGTGAGAGTAGAAAACATTCTACTCTCTGATAATCAGCAGTAAACAAAATCCTGGCCTGGCTGTTTTATAGAATGAGATGCTGCAGCCTGGAGAGGGACTGGCTGGGAAAAATGGTGTAGAAAAACATGACCACTGTAGAAAAAAATTAATAGACAATGATTACTTAGTGTAACACAAGTGGAAGGGCACCCAATGAAGTTGTCTGGGAAACTTATAGCAAACCAGTTAAGTATTTTTCACATCATTAAATTATGCAACTCATCATCATGGGATACTGGGAGACCCCAGACTTGAGTAAGATTGGGGGAAGGACGTGATGATGACACAATGGCAGATTCACAGGTAAAATACCTGTTGCAGCCTACTCAGGCTGTAATAGAAAGGTCTGTTAGGTGCAAGGATGTGATCTAACCAGTGGCTGAGGAAGGCCGTAAGCTGCTGACAGTGGGAAGCAGGGAAGGTTTGCCATTGATGTCCTTTTTCTTTCTCTCCTAACGCCTTTCTCAAAGCCTCTGCTATTGATTGTAGCTAAAAACAAGAACAAGGTTAAACAGGCCTCTGGTCTAACTCAGTGATGCTCGTCTTATGTTCTTGTAAAAGAAATCACAGATAATCCTGAGAACTGTTACTTTTAATGCTGGAAAGGGAATATTTCACATATTTTTCTGTTGCCTGGATAGCGCAGCGTACTGCCACGCATGAAGTGTGCCAATAATCCTGTTTAACTCTCCTTATTCCACAGAGGATTCAAATTCAAGACAACAGCTCCAGGCACTTAAAATACTATGTAAGAAGCCCAAATAAAGGACAGTGATCAGAAAAAAACCCTTCTAAGCTGCTTGGGATTGATTGAAAAGTTCCCGCTCATGTGCCAGAGTGTCATTGACATTTTGGAGAGAGCAAACTCCCTTGGTGCCTACCTCTTATGATGGAGGTTATAATTGTTGGCTTAGAGCAAATGACATGCCACAGGCAACTGAAGCTGATCTGAGTGACACAAGAGGAAGTCTGTTCTTACCCTCTCCTGCTCCAATCCTGGGCACACAGTCCCACTGCTTCCCTGTACAAGCACAAGCATTTCTGTGGCTGTGCAGTCTGCTCAATCAGCGAGATGATAACCATATGGCTATCTGAATGCTGATGAGTGGAAATGTGGGGCACAGGCTAAAATCACTCTTTCTGAGAGCAGAAAAGAGGCTTAGACCACTTGTGAAAGCATGTACACCATCTCTCATAAAATGTAGTTACTAAGTATGTCCAAGATGTTGTTTGGGTGACATTGATTTCAGTTAAGAACCTGTGGAGCTAATGATGATTTATTCAGTCCATACTGTGTGGAGCATTTTTTCAGGACGTGGAAGACCAAGGATTTAAATTAATGCTCACATTTTTCAGATTAAGACAGAGGATTGTACAGTTGAGAAGGATATCCTTGCTGTAAGTCAAAGGTATGTTCTTAAGAAGATCCCCTACATCCTTCCTGTTTAAAGAAGGGGTGAAAAATTTACAGGGTCAGAAGAGGTGAGGCAAAATAAATGTACAGCTTAGACATTAGGGGTCACATCAGGGAATGGAAAAGCCTCTTTCTTTTCTGTGGATGACTTTTTTTTCTCCTTCAGTAGCTGATGTAACATAGGATGTGTACACGGTATCCTATAACTGTGCATTGATACACAGTTGTCCCTATTCCCAGGTACAGAATCAGGTTCTTGTACTCTTCTTCCTTTGGGTGCCATGAATTCTGCTTGCCTGGCTACACAAAAATCCGGCTTGAACAGATGTGGGGGCATGTTTCTACCCAGGTGAGCCTACAGATGGCAGTTCACACACCCTCCAGTACTTCTGGGAGATAAAAATTCAAACCCTGTTAGTCGGAGGAAGACACTGAACTCAGCTTTACCATTTCCTGGATAAGATGTTGCGCAAAAGAGAGCTGTTAGAGAGGCCTTCTCCTCAAGGAAAACCTAAAAGCTTAAACCAGGGTCAGGTTTGAGGCTCTGAATTGCACGCTGACAGTTGTGTCTGATGTAAGTGGTCTACACTAAGCAAGGGGCATTGTTTCAGATGCATCCTTCCCATTGGCGTTGTCTGTCACAGTAGGCTGTGGTGAAGGAACCAAATCATCTCTTGCTTTACTTGAAGAGAACCTGAGCACCTGATGCATCTGACTGGAGTGAGGTAGGCGGGCATGCCACCTCTGGGCCTCACAACACCAAACTGCCAGAATCAAATGTCTGTGAGTGTGGTCTGCCAACCCAGACCTGTTGCTCACACAGGGGGAGCGGAAGAATTTTAATTAACCAGATTCCAGCTACTGTAACACCCAAATCCAGGGTTTAATTGGTTCTCAAGCACGTCCCCTTAAGAGCTGAATGCTGCAGCCTGCTCAGGAAAGACTGTCACTCACATAGGAAGAAGGCATCAGTTGTATTAACACACCCGGCAAGTCTTCCTGATAATTGAATAGGCCTGTGAGCAAACTTCCAAAGAAATTTAATGGAATGTTAGGCTATTTATTTACCCAGTGTGATGGGGGAGAGAATCAAAAAAGGGAAAATACAAGTAAAACTTGCAGGTTGAGATAAAGACAGTTTAATATCGTAGAAAAGGAGGACAACAATGAAAATAATACATAGAATAAATCAAGTGATGCACAACACAATTTCACACCACCCAAAGCCAATGCTAATCTGTTTCTTGAGCCTCCTGGCCAACCCCTCAGCTATATACAGAGCATGACATCATATGGTATGGCATGTCTCTTTGGCCAGTCTGGATCCACTGTCCTGGTTGCGTCCCCTCCCAGCTTCCTGCGTGCCCCCCCCGCCCTCTTGTTGGCAGATCACTGTGAGAAGTTGAAAAGTCCCTGACTGCTTGGTAACAACTTAAAACATCAGTGTGTTATCCAAATTATTCTCAACCTAAATCCAAAGCACAGCACTACACCAGCTGCCTGGAAGAAAATTAACTCTATATCTGCTGAAACCAGGACACCAGAAAATGACAATAAAGGCAAAGAAATTTAAAAAGAGATATGTATTTTTATGTTAGGAATAAAGCCAAGTTCAGCAGAGAAGTGAAGCTATTCCTGTAAATCACTTATGGGAATTTAAAAAAAAGGGATGTCTATTTGGTGAATATTTATATATTTTAAAATAATGGCAATTAAAACAGTAAGAAAAGAGGTGGTGGGAGGACATCATATACCTCCTCCTATTCCTTGGATGAAAATCACAAGCTTCAAATACTATCATCAAAGATAAAAGGCTTGTTGTGTTGGCAACTTTACAGTTGCTTTTCAAGCTTGTCAGATAGTCATGCTGTGGCATCAGCCATTGTTCTTCTGGAGGCCTCCTTCTTCTCTGACTTGATGGGAAAGAATCTGTCATCACTTAATTTATATTCCCTTCCCAAATTAAAAGGAGGACAAGAATTGGCAGTCTTCTTTAGGTGAGAGAAGCCATCTATTATTTATACACCTCTTTTAACCCTGCGCTGTTACATCTGATTGCAGAAAACCCCAACAAGCTGCCACCCACCATAAAAAAAATCCCAAACAAAAACCAAAACATTGAGAACACTCCTTTGTATCAAATTAAAATATTGGAAATGCAAAACTCTACCTTGATGTTGGGATCAAGGGAGATGCATTTGTGTTGCTGCAGTCATGAGACAGAACCCATTCTTTTCAAAGTAATTGGCTGCCTGCTGTCAGAAGTCCTGAGGAAAGTTTGGCATGTTTGTGCAGAGCTGCATTGCCTCACTGTATTTATTTAGAACAGGATGCTGCCTATAGCTGGACCTCTTCAATCAGAAGTAAATGTCTACCCACAACCCAGCTAGTGAGTTTTGAATATGTGCCCATGTGCTTGTTTATACCTGGGAATGTATTTTTTCTGGTTTTGTGCCTTTAAGCTGTTTTGATTGGGAAGACAACTAAAAAACTCCCTTCGAACATGGAGCAAACTGAATTCTAAAAGATTTCCACTTCAAAATTTACAACAGAGACTTCTGAAATCCCTGTTTAGAAGAATTTTGGAGAAGAGATGTGGCCTCAAAGCAGCTCAAATGCCTCGTCTCTGTCTAGAAGCTCAGAAATAAATCTCACGTACCATCTGGCAGGGAAAGCTAGCAGACTTAGACTGTGGAGAGGAAACGAGCCATTGACCAAATGTTTCCCACTCAAGTAACGTTCAATGGATATTTGCCCCCTCCTCACCCTGAGAGCTCAGATTACCCCGTGAAACTCTTCGCAGCAGTAGGACATGTGTGTGTGCATCCGAGATGCGAGCTTTCAAGCAAAGCTATTGACAGCAGATAGTTTAAAACAACAACAAAAAAGCAACAAAAACCCCCAAACCAACCATACCCAAACCCACAGCAAAACAGTTGCCTAGTTCCAGTAAAAGTTCATCTGATGCACAGTACAGACTAGAGCTAAGCTTTGCATGAAATCACGAAGCAATTATAATCAAAAGGAGCTTGAAGAGATATGATATGAAATCCTGGCATTCCCTTGGGATAAAACAGTCCTGCAGGGCTCTTCCCGAGTCATGAGTCTGTACTGAATTGAAGGAGGAAAATAGGACATATCAGCTGATAAAACAGATAAAGAAGTAATACATTCTTAGTATTATGGACCAACCTACCTCCTGCTGTAAATGTGTTTCTCATATTGAAGGGGCACATTCTGCCCTCATCTCCACCCTGAATCATTGGGTTTTTGAAATGTAGCCTGAAAGTAAAATGAAAACCAAAGGCTATGTCTGATATTATTAACATCCTACTAGCATCCAGATTTATTTTTCATGGTGAGACAAGGAGAAAAAACAGTGTTACTGGTTGTTGTACATAGTTTTTTTTCATATTATGAAAAGAATTTCTGATTTTTGAGCTTTAGAAATTCAGGAAAAACATATTAATCCAATTTCTGCTTATGACAGAATTTCCAACATCAACCAGCTACCCTTTACTTTTCTGTATTAAATAGTCTAACCCCAGGCTAGCAATCTAGATACTTTCTCTGTTTAATGGAGAAAAATAGTCACCTCCAAAATACGACATATCTCAGACCATGCTAACTAACATGGCTGGGTAAGTCATCCCTGTCATGCCCATCCCTGTACAGATGCTTTCTAGGATCTGGATGGAGACTGCTAGGCACTTAAGGCTGCACAGAAAACATAATAATTTCGGTTCCAAATTCAGGTCACTACTATGAACCTGGTCTAGATCCAATTAGTGACCTGCTATAGAGGTGAAAGCCTGAATAGCCCATTGGTAATTCCCTGAGTTATTTGGTCTCCCAAAGCAATTTTGTTTAGCTTGAAGCCTGTTCTTCCAAACTACTGATTTATATTTTAGCTGAGTGCAAGCAGGATTTTAATCATTAAATGTAGTAACAGCATTTGTTCTTATAGGGTAAAATCAGCGCAATCCATACCCAGTAAAGAAGCTTCAGTAATTGAAATAGAAGCACACTACTCCATCACTTCAGGCATGCAACAATAATAGCTAATAGTAAAAGATGATATATCTCATCCCCTCAGAGACACTTGAGTAATTTGTAGGCCGACAAAAAGATCATCTACAGCAGCTATCCAAAGAGGGCAAGATGGTTTCTGACTATTTGTATCTCTTGATTTACACTTTGGGTTGTATTGCTAATCTCTGTGCTGGGAGTAGCTTTGCACAGGATCTCTGTGACTAGACAAATTGCGCATACTTGCTCACATACTCTTACTTGTGCCCACGCTCACACGCATACCTCTCCTCTCATAAAGACCATGCTATGAAATCAATTTGAACTCTATGGAATAGAATGTGTCAGAGCAAGGATGTTTATTTAACTCCCCGAATTTCAAGTGGTCGCATCACTTTTGCAATGGTAAATGTATCAAAGCAAATGTATTTGTGCTTATACAGAAAAAAAAAACCCCCAAGACAAATCCGGTAACTGCTGCTGGCAGAATCCAAGTGCTGCTTCTGTGGTGAAAATAATGAAAGCAACATATTAAGAGATACAAATCACTAGCCACCTAGACAGTAACAGCCCCTCTCTAAATAAGAATAGGCTTTTTGGGGCACAGCTGAAAGGAGAGATACAGTTTGCCTGATTCAGGCACTGATTCACACAGAATTTTTCAGTGATTATTTCAGTTGTGCTGCGGTATGCTTCTAAAGAGTCCTCTGTACTCCAGAGGCAGCTGACCCTGAAGGTTTTGGGGGCAGCACAGCTCCAGCAAGCTGAGCTGTCTATTCCCGGGCAAGCAGGTTTCTTCCTCAAGAGGTCTTAATTGGCATCTGCCTCTCTCCAGGGAATGTAGAAACTTCCTATAGAAAAACTGCTTCATCTGGCAATTTAAACGTAAGTGCAAGAGAGTCATCCAAGTCGTCTGGCTTAGATCACTTTGTCTTACAAAATCAAAATGCTCAGGTGGGCACTTGACTTGCTGTAGACCCTCGGCTATGCTGTGGATCCATACAAGCAGAAGTGATTCTTTTTGTGTAATAGAATTGTGGAAGCCTTTGGAAGATTACTTTTCTAATTCAGAGATGTGCACCATGTATCACCTGGTTCATCGTTACCCGTAATCTTACCTAATAGCTTAATTAGTTTTCTAAAAGCCTACATAAACAGCTTGTTTCCACAGCACCTTATTATGCCAGCATGGAAAGGGAAGTGTGCTCAGGTTGCCTGTGGATAGAGGGAAAATAAAATTTACTCTTGGAGTGCAAACATACAGTCAGAAAAAAGATAGAATGGAATAAAGAGCTATTAGTTCGGGGAAAAATTAAAAAAACATACAGTAAATGAATTTATCTGTCTAATTTAAGTGTGAATGAGTGCAAAGAAATTTGCAACTTTGAAAACCTCTGAAAATATGAAGATGGAATGGTTTTTTAGGTTGCATGTGAACAGCCATGGCTGAGGCATAGAGACAGCAGTTTATCTGGGTTTCATGTCACCTAATTCTAGGGGTTGGGTACAGCTCCAGAATAAGGGGTTTAAGGTTTAGTTTGCAACTATGCCTTCCACATACATGTCAGGTTGCCTGAGATTCACTACAGGCAATGAAGATCTCTCTACCACAGGTAGCAGTGCCTACTACCACTGGAAAAGCCCTAAGGTATTGTGCTTGGTCTCTTTCATAGAGAAGTCCAAGAAGACCCTCCTGCTGAGTTATGAGGTTCAGACTGGACCCCTTTGCTTTCCAAACTCCTTCTCAGAGAGAAGTTTAGGTGCATGTGGATCCAGTCTTAGCCTCTGATCAAGGCCTCACAATCTACTACACAAGGTGTTCATGTGCCTGTCTATATGACATGCACAGATTTTTTTCCCAATCAATTTGTTTAATAGCTGCTTTTCCTCTACAATGATTGGAGTACCATTTTTTGAATTTTATCTACTCATGCAATTTCATCATCCTCCTGTCTTATCCACACTTGGGTCTTGTCTCTCCTCTGTTGATTTGAGATGGAACAGATTCTCTCTTTCTTTGAAGGTCTTTCCATTGAATTATAGGCTTGGTCCTGGTTATCTCATTGTGCAAGACTGCCAGTACTTCTCTTTTTCAACCAAGCAGAGGTTCAACTAAAGTTTAGTTATGGTTTGTGGCCTAAGGCTTCTGCACTCCAATGACTCAGGCCAAGCAGTATCACTCATGCCAGGAAAAGCCATTCAAGTTTCAATTCAACCTAATGTTAAATGATCACAAAATTAATTCTCATGAACTATTTTAATCCCCAACAATCTCCAGTTCCTCTCCAACAGGCAATGGGTTCTCCACAGGTTCTATGTCTCATTTGCCAGGTATCTTAGGGCATCTGACAATGTCTTAATACAGACTGAATCCAACCCAAAACGTATTTCATACTGGTAGAACCAAGTGTAATGAAGCGACATACAGGACAGTCTGCATGAAGAAGTCCATCTACCACCTGATGAGAAAAAGATGGAGTGGTGTAAGGAGCAGTGAAATAATTAAGAAAGAGGAAATTCTGATAAAACTTTCTGAAGAGGGATAGCTATTAGGATTATGGAGCAGTGTTGCTAGGGAAATTACATCGGCACCTGGCAATTCAAAATTTTGATAGCATAAAGCAATAGCAGAAGTGATTTTCAACTCATTTGCAATGTAGATACTCACTTTACATAAAGGTCTTCTGCCTTCCCCTCTGATAACTGTATTTGTCCAAATTATTTATTGCAAATGAAATACGAGATGAATTCAACTATTTTCTCCTGTTTATAAATCATTTTCAAGCTCATCTTAATTTGTATGGAAGTATTCATTGTGCCTAAGTATTCGCCAACTAGTTTATGAGGACAAATTACAGATGACAACTTGTTCGTGAACGCTTATTTCAACTCTTTATTACTCCTGAGTTGTGATTAGTCATCCGTATCACATGGTATTGAACTGACTGTTACTTTTTAATCAAGAAAACAATGATTAATGATGGCAATTAACTGATAATGAGAAACAAGAATATTTTGAAGTTCAGGACTCGCAAACATTTTTGAATAAACCAGCAAGCATTTGAAGACGCACAGGAAACCAATGCTAGCTTCCTACAGGTATGAGCATGACTACCTTAATATGTTCATTGGTGAAACATGCATCTCCTCCAGGTATTGTTCTTAAAATTTCATACTGTCATTGCTGCATCCAAAAGCAATTTCGGGAAACCACTTAAGTAGTTTGTTGTTTCATGTCGTATTTGCTTGCTTTCCAGGTGAAGGGTTTTATTAACGTTGTATTTCCCCCTGTGGCCTACGGTGCTCCTTGACGTAGTCTCCTGGGGTCTTTCTGAGGTTTGGCCTCGCACAATGTGTGCTAATCCCCAGTTTTGATCCTGTCTGGAGCTATACCAAAAAAAAAAGAAACAAAAATCAACAAAAAAAGACAAGAAGCAGCTGTGTGCGTTGCAGACAAATACTTGTTATTTTGAATTTACTTGGTTGAAGTAGCCACTGGGAACCCTGGAAGAGCCTTGTTCTGGGCTATAAGGAGCAGAAGGTGTCACTGCTTGAAGAGTGACTGATGCTTCATGGTTGTGACAGAAGCAGCTCCAAGCACTGTCATTTGAGTACCACTGCACTCCCAAATACGCGATAGAAATAAACTTGCCTTGGCAGCAAAATGGATGAGAATACATTGTGTATCTTTTACCAGCTCTTCTTCCCCTGATTTCAGAAAGAAATCAACCCCTTAAATCCATGAGATTTCTGTTAATTATGTTTCTCTTGATGAGGACAATTTTGACCCGTTTTCAAATTAGTGTGTGTGTGTGTGGAAAGTAGAGCAAAATCTCCATTTACTAACGATCTCTACAGTTTCTACTTACAAACACAGAATCTCTTTTGATCAGCTGAGCTATGAAAAAGAACCCCACTCTGATTACACTTGCTAGGTGACAAAACTGCACAAGAGGGTGAAGCCACCAGAGCAGCGGTGGAGCAATTGGTGCTGGGGAAGCAGAACAAAACCCCTTCTCTCTCACTCCCTTAGTGTCCAGTACATTGTGATCAAAACCCTGTGAGCATTGACAGAGGAGCTGACTAGACTATGACTCCACTGCATCTGGTAAAGTTGAGCTGATTACACCAACTGAAGGTTGGCTTGGAAAGCTACAAGGCAAACTTTTGATTGTTCAAAGACTGATGAGCAATTAAGGTAACTTCAGGAGCAGCAGACCATATGGAGCCTGCTTTCCTACAGATTTGTTCCATGAAGTTGGATCCACTGGAGTATAATAAAGGGTGAGCACCAACTGAAGCTTCTCCAGCAGCCAAGGCGTCCGTAATGGCTCTCTACCAGGTTAATTCTCCAGTGTGTAGTAATATGTGTGCCTAAGCTGCAGCCTTTACCCTGCTTTCAAGCTGTCCTTCCCGTCCTTATTTTTGTTAAGACTGCTGGGTGCATGGATTTGGATGGACTGGGACAGGGCACACACACAGGACCTGCCCCACCCCCCACTCCCCCCAAATAAAAATAGTGAAAATAAATGTAGAAAGACAGGATAAAATCGCGGTCCGTATACATGCATTTTCACAGGCGGGTAGTATTGTGGCATCATAATTATAAAAGACAGTTTAATTTGTAAAAGAAGAGATAGATGCACTTGCTTTTGTGGATATATCAGCATTTCAGTTTGGCTGTGTAATTGCTGTCACCCCGGGGCAAAGAGAACAGCCTAAACACAAAAAAGATGCTGCCACCCCCTCACCCACTCCCACCACAAAGAGATAGAATAGATGAAATACTGCAAACACAAAAATTGAAGTAAAATTACTGAGTAGGCATTTGCAAAGCACCTCTCCTTAAGACAAATGAAGGAGTCAAGGGCAATGGACCATGAGCCACGGGCCAGTCGAGCATGTGTTCATAGGCACATCTAAGCTATGCAAAAGACACCTTTTACCGACACCTGTTTTATATCTTTGTCATTGACATGGACTGTGGGATTGAGTGCACCCTCAGCAAGTTTGCCCATGACATCAAGCTGTGTGGTGTGGTCAACATGCTGGAGAGAAGGGATGCCATTTGGAGTGACCTTGACAAGCTCGAGAGGCGGGCTCGTGAGAACTACATGAAGTTCAACAAGGCCAAGTGCAAGGTCCTGCACGTGGGCTGGGGAAGTCCCAAGCACAACTACAGGCTGGGTAGCAAATGGATCAAAGACAGCCCTGAGAAGGACTTAGGGGTGTTCACTGGTGAAAATATCAACATGAACTGGGAACTCACGCGTGCAGCCCAGAAAGCCAACTGTACCCTAGGCTGCTTCAAAAGCAGTGCGACCAGTAGGTCAAGGGAGGTCATTCTGCCCCTCTGCTTTGATGAGACCCCATCTGTAGTACTGTGTCCAGCTCTGGAGTCACCAGTACAAGAAAGACATGGAGCTATGGGAGTGAGCCCAGAGGAACACCATGAAAATTACCAAAGTGCTGGAGAACCTCTCCTATGAGGACTGGCTAAGAGTTGGGCTTGTTTTGCCTGGAGATGAGAAGGCTCCAGGGAGACCTTATTGCAGTCTTCCAGTACGTAAAGTGGCCTACAAGATATCTGGAGAGGGACTTTTTACAGGGGCATGTAGTAATAGGACAAGAGGTAACGGTTTTAAACTGTCCTTGTCAGTAAGGGCACTGCTGCCACTGCTGCCACTCTCCACCCCCAGCTCCCCTCCCACTGTCCAGCAGCCCTTGCTGTGCCCTGGCAGTGCTCCCCTTGGTCTGTTTTGGACATCTTGTATGCTATTTCCCCTGGATGCTCTTTGGTTGTTGACTCAGAAAGGAGAATAATAATTCAATTCCTCTTTGTCTTCAGAGGATTTTACTGACTTAATTTCTCTTTGTAACTCAGTTTCCCAGTATTTAAATTAGGAACAAAGTCCTTGCTTTACTCTGTGAAACTGTTTATGTTCTGAAGATGAAAAGTCTTATGTAGGAGCTTCCTAGGGTTAGACTTTGAGAAATCTCACACTGAAACCAGTGTGAGGTAGACACCTATGTACCTGTGTGGAACTGGCTCCTACTAGAGCTTTGTATTGTGATAGGGAGTTAATTTCCCCAGCTTCTGTAGCCTAAAAAAATAGTCATTTAATATAAATTAGTCAACTGAGATACATGAGTAGTTTCAGCTCACCTTATAATCCCCACAGTGTCCACAAAGAGAACCTAAATTAATTACTTAGACGGCCAGACCTAACTGATTGTTTTATGCTAGGTGTCAGAAAGTTAATGGCTAATTTACTTGTGTCCAGACTGATGGATCCAGTGTTAGCCTTTGCTAATAAGTAAAGTATTTGGTTATAAATCATTAGAATAACAAACATTGTGCTGCTGTAGCCTTATATTGCTGTTGGTTTAGCCTGTGTCTGAAAAGACGTTTTAGGTAAAAAAGGTTAGAAATGAGATGAATGTGATGTAATTCAAGAAACCATCTTCTGCAGCTAGTCTAGATATCAATTAAACCTGATTCTTCCTTAATTTCCATCGGGTTAAAGAAAAGATAGCTCTGAATTGATAAAGGTGATGTATTCCTACTCTTCTGTGCTTTAGTAATCTCAACTATATTTTAGCCTGCCACCAGGGTACTGAATATATGGCATATTTAGCTCTGTGTGAACCTGAATTATATTCTCGGAGCATACTTTATTAAAGAGATGAGTATTTTTACTGGTATCTTTTTGGCAGGCTGAACCCTCTGGTTCTAATCACAAAAGAATGCAATATAGAGGATTTTAATAAGAATATGAGATAATATGACATTGAGACGTACCTTATTTGTATGCTTTTGGTTTAGATTATTAACCCCAGTTCTGTTTCAATAATAATAATAATAATAATAAAATTAAGACAAACCCCCCCAAGCCCTACCCTACAGATTTATTTCTTGGATATGTCAGTTCCTTCTTAATGATTTCAGCTCCTGGTGTTTAAAACCTTGGAGCCATCTCACATGACAGCACGCTGCCATAAAAACCTACAAAATGTGCAGAGAAACACACATCGTTTTCAGGGTTTTTAACAGGAATCTGCACCAAAACCAAACAGAAATCCCTTTATAGGGAAAACGAAGAGCTAGAAAGAGCAGAAGTTTTGAAAGTCTCGCAGAGGTTTGTGCTCCCGTTGAAACCAGCCGCCTCACACCCCTCACCGCATTTGGTTTGGGGAGTTTGAAGCAGCTCCCCCCTCCTGCCCTCCACCTCCCCGCGGCTTCGTTTGTTCGCAAAACATGCTAATGACAGTTCCATGATGAGAGCTAGCGGGTATCAGATGTGAAGAATGAAACCTGGAGAGGACTCGAGGAGGCAACCAAACCTGCGGTGTGTGACTGCGTATTCATTAACCCTTTCCTCCTTTTGGCAGGGGCCGCCCGGGACAGGGGGGAGGTGGGTGGTGGTGGTG
>VZTU01025466.1:24680-35488 GCA_013400835.1 Zapornia atra | reverse complement strand
GGGAAAAAAAAACAAACCAAAAACAAATCAGGAAAAGCCATCATCCTAACACCCTTCTACTTTCTTCAGCAATGCAAACAAAACTGTGGTAAAGGTGGTTCTTGCAGATCCGTGAAGTATGATTCTAGTCTGTGAGCTGTTAGAAATGCTTAAGAAGTTGAAGGCCTGTAGAGAAGGCTAATTTTAGCTCCCTATGCAGCCAAGGGATCCAATTCTTGTGAATGGTGTGAAAATGATCTTTTTACCCCCTCCTGCAGAGTCCCTCATCTGTTCTGTTCTAGGCTGTTCTTTTATCTGGGCTGCTAGGCTGAAGCAACAGCTGAGAAGAGAAGTCTCCTAGGAGGAGAAACACTACCAAATAGCTTAGCTAATTCTGCTACTTGAAAAGCTTTAAAATTTTCCTTACCTGAGGGAGCAATGGATTTTATAAGTTATCTAGTTTTAGGAAGTGTGGCTCTGCAAGCAAGGGCCTCATTATGTCATGTGCTGTATAGGATGCAAAGAACTTGTCTAGCAGACGCTGTCTTTGTTTTTTTAGTGATTCTTAGTTATTCAGACCCTGATTGTTACCCTAATAGGAAGCCAACTATGCTAGCATTTCCATTCACATTGGAAGTTGTTAGTTTTCATATTCCTTACTTGTCCTCTCCCTTTAGACTTTTAATAAAAAGAGAAGAAATCTAGCCACAGTATAATGGCTGAACCATGAATTTTAGTTGCAAATGTATTCCTTCTCTTTTCCTCTCTTTCTCTTAATTTCTCTCAGGGCTACATCTGTGTTGGCAGCTTAACTAATTACTAAACTCCAAAAAGTTCCTTAAAAAGGCTTAGTCAATGCCCCGGTGCCCCAACACCTACCCCCAGGGTCCTTTGCTCAGTTAAAATGTAAAGCCAGAGCTAAGACTCATGGCACCAAGCCTTTCAGAGTTAAAGGAGCATCTGGACAATGCTTAGTCATATGGTTTAGTGTTAGTCCCTGTGAGGAGCCAGGAGTTGGATTTGGTGATCCTTAATGGTCACTTCCAAGGTAAGATACTCTATGATTCTGTGATACTATGACACTGGCCCTCTGGAAAACCTTGGGTTGGTGTCAAGTGTGCAATTCAGTCACTTGATGGAGCTTTTTTTGTGGATGCAAAAGCATCCAGGACTTCAGTCCTAAAATAGCTGCTCATCTGTAGATCATGTTTCATTCACATGAAATGCAATCCTAGTAACCATTTCTGTGCAAAAATGCTGTTCTACCATTCTAGCATGCCCTTTCTCCATGCTTTTGAATGAGCTGTCCTGCCACCTTTTCTACAACACGTTTTCCAGAATCTGCTCATTCCTGTTGATATACCCATGTCTCTGGAAAAGAGAAGGTACCAAAGTGGGAAGGAAGCAGGACTGTAGATTGTAGGACTGTAGACATTCAGCACTGTCAGGCCATTCCCATCCCAAGCAGCATCAGTAAGAAGTGGTCTTCTCTAGGATAACAGGTCCTCTTGACTATATTGATCATGGACATTTCACTTTATGGCTATCGGCCCCTTAACTAGATGTTTAACAGAAGCTTACACAGGTATGAGGCTACAGATACCTATGTGGAGGGCTCCTGGGCTGACTCACTTGCCTGTACATGGTATGTAATGCTACCGTAGGTAGGTTAGATACCCTGCCTGGTTTTCAGCTGCACCTTCAGTGGTGCATGGGTCCCTTGTACCTACCACACCATTTCTGCTGGCTCTGTGTAGGTACCTGTGATAGACCAGAGCACTAAACTGTCTTTGGGTGCCAATATTCAGGGAACTGAATCAAGCTCCGAGACTTAGCGTGAACTGAATCCTACCCAGCTCTTTGCTGTGTTTATGCATTTTGTGTCAGACACCAGAGACTCCTTTTCTAGACAGAGGAGATGGTCATCTGACCAATTTTAGATGCCTACTTGAGATGAGACATACTTTGGAAAAAAATCATTCTCTAGTAGTCCCTATTTTCAACCACTGATTATTTAGGGAGCTCAGATGACTGACTTTGATACACAGGGCTTATGTAGCACACACTGATCAAGACTGATCAAAACTTGCTGGCTTCTTCCCTTTAACCAGCTCTCAATCCACCTCACTACCGTCCAGACCACACTTCCTCAGTTTAGCCACGAGGATGCTGTGGGAGATGCTGTCAAATGCTTTACTGAGGTCGAGGTAAACCACATCTACTGCCCTACCATCATCTATCCACCTGGATATATCCTCATAAAAGACTGTTAGATTAGTCAAACATGATTTCCCCTTGGTAAAACCATGTTGACTGCTCCTAACAACCTTCTTATCCTTGATGTGCCTAGACACAGCTCCAAGTCTTTCCAACACGTTTCCAGGGATAGAAGTGAAGCCTGTAGTTACCCAGGTCCTCCTTCTAGGCTGTTTTGAAGACTAGAGTAACATTTACTTTCCTCCAGTCCTCGGGTACCTCTCCCATTTCCCAGGATTTAGCAAAGATGATGGATAGTGACCTAGCAATGATTTCTGCCAGCTCCCTCGGGACCCTCAGGTGCACCCTGAGAGAAGCCACCTTTAGAGACTAGAGCAATCAAGGAGACAAAATATGCAACTCATAATGTGCTCTGTTTCTCTCAAAAAGAGTGAAAGTTTGCAAAAAGCAAATGTTGAGGCAAATGAATCCAGGGTCTACACTGGTGCTGCAGGTTCTCCTTCAATGTCCCCACTCCTTCCCAGAGCTTGCACGGTTTGAATTTGGATCCTTTTGTTTTAAAGAAAAGCAGAAGAAGAGTCAAAATAAATTGCAGATCCTGGAATGCTCCTTGCAATTCGGATAGTCATACTGTGTTTTATGGGACATAAATTGCTTGATCCTACCTACACCAAGACAGAGGTTGGTGTCAATGTCTCAAAAGTGTGTCCACTTAGACATAGCTTTCATGCAGGTATGTAGACTGAGGACATGAGTGTTTAGCTCTCATTTTCAGATGCTACCAGAGAATGTTAAAAACAGTTTCTGTAACACTGGTACCTTTTACCATATGTTTGACAGGTAAATGGTGCAAAGCTTTCCAAGCCTTGGAAAATCTGTTTTCTATGTCGTCACCAAATATTAACCAGAAGAGTGTGGAACAAAACAAAATGTCTTTGTTTCTGAAATACATTCTCAGCATTGTAGCTTGTCCTCTTTGTGATGTCTGTGGCTTTTCACTTTTCAGATGTTTTCTCAAACAGGTACAGAAGTGCTAAAGATAAGTAGATACATAAGACCCAGACATTATGGATTTTTGAGTTCAGTCCAAACATGGAACTAGACATGAATCGAAAAGGTACTTGTTGCACCTACAGTAAGATGTTAGTTGATTCAAGGTGTCTCACTTTGGAATTACAGTTTTTTAAATGCCTCCTCAGATTCTTTCTAACTTAGAAGGACCTAAGCTACAAAGGCATCTCAGTGTTGGATGTCAGCAAGTGATGAGGACTCCTTGGAAGTACTTGTAGTCTTGGTAAGGCTGATGAGTTTTTCTTATTCCTTCTTTTTGCTTCTGGACAGAGTTTAATCCTGTGGTGTTCCTGGGTTGTCTAACAGACAGATCTTAGCTGAAAGTGTAGAATGAGCATGGGGTGTCAGTGATTTCAGTGGCTCCTCTGCTAGTAAGAAATTGCGTACAAATATCCTACCGCCCTTTAAGATGCTTCTTAGTCAGTTGAAAAAATAAACATTTAAGCTTTTAATAGCATTAAAAAATAAACAATTATTGCTTGTTAGAAGGGGGAAGAGACATATGGTCTAGCCTCAGAGTTAGGGATCTTGAGAGTACATTGATCAGATTCTTGTTCAGACTAAAAAACATGCATGGGACATGACTTGTGTGTAGGGTTCCTTTGGTGGAGAACAAATCAGCACAATGAAGGAGGAAGAAATGCCACTGTGTCAGATCACAGGGCAGAGAGTTGGGTTTTGTAAAGCACTGAGGAACACTGGCTGTTACCAAGGTCTTTATATACTTCTGTTGTAGCATTGAGATTTGGAACCTTTCAAGGGTTATGGCTTGAGAAGGAAAGCTAGAGAAATATCCAAATCTTGGGTATAAACTAGGATTAAAATCACATCTTAATGACTCTTGTTAGAAGACTAGGTCTGTCATGGGACTACAGCCCCTCCCCCCCCATTTTTCATATTTTTATTTTAAGCCTTTTTTTTTTTTCCTGGAATATGTAATGCTAAGACAGGATAGAAAACTTTAATCAAAATTTTTCAAGTTGAATAAAGTAAGTTTTACTATCAGAAAATTATGTGCAAGCAGAACAGAAAATGCTGCAAGCTCTGCCTTTAATGCATCTATAGAAGTATTTTACATGCATGTGTAATGTACATCTGTGGTGTATTGGTCAATAATGGTGCAGAAAGAACTAAGTAAATTGATTGCCTATATAAATTCGGACCCAAGACAGTAATTGTATAATTAATGTGTATTACACAGCTTTAGCTGAAACCTTACAAACCTCATCTACTTAGCAATATACATTTAAATAATGTTTCAGAATTCCAGGGAGACACTACAGTGTATGAATAAAACAGCATTAATCCATGCCTAGTTGAGTTGAAAGCACAGCCAGAATATATGAATTTATTTAAAGCGATCCATGAATGTGCCCCAGTGCTTTCTTACAAAGTTAGCCATGTAGAGAACTTTTGTTAGTTTCCTTTTTATCTTTATTTTCAAATGAAAGGAACAATTACAGGAAAGCATTTAGCTAAATAAAGAAGAAAAGGCAAGGTTAAAAAGATTGTGAGTCAGCCAGTCTTTCTGTATCATTCAACAGGCAGCAGACAGAAATTGGCAGCCAGCCATCTTTCTCCATAGGTGAAGGCAATAGTCTGAGCTCTGCTGAACAATGACTTTTCATAATGCATCAAATTACAGTGACAACTGCGCTAAATAACTTTCTCCTGGAAGTGTGTGGAAGCTTCAAATTTGTTATTTCCTCTCACAGTTGTTTATTTGGTGAGGTGGTCTAGAGGTTGAGTATTGAGCTGCAGTATGGTGAACATGAGTGCAGCTGGTTACAGATTTGAGAGGGAGTTTTAAATACATAGCCTGGCTTTTGGAAGGTTTTGTGATTCTTAATGTCACTCTCTGTATTGACAGGTAGATGAATTTTAAATCATACATTCCACTGGTATACACGGGACCATAAAGGAAGAGGTGTCAAAGACTCCAAAGTGTGGTGTTGACTTTGATCTTAGGCCAAGAGCTCAGAATTTTCCAATGCCATGAAAGCACAGGATCACAGGATGATTTAGCTTGGGAGGGACTTTAGGACATCTCCAGTTCAATCTATTTTAGACTGGATATTAGGCAAAATTTCTTCACCAAAAGGGTTGTCAATCATTGGAACAGGCTGCCTAGGGAAGGGGTTGACCTGCCATCCTTGGAAGTATTTAAAACATATGCAGATGTGGTGATTAGGGACATGGTTTAGTGGTTGGACTTGGCAGTGCTAAGTTAACGGTTGGACTCAATGATCTTAAAGGTCTTTTCCAACCATAACAATTCTGTGATTCTAAGAATAACCTGTGGCTGGTGAGGCTGGACAGTACTATCACAGAATCACAGAATGATAGGGGTTGGAAGGCACCTCTGGAGGCCATCTAGTCCAACCTCCCTGCCAGAGCAGGATCACGCAGAGCAGGCTGCACAGGACAGTGTCCAGGCAGGTTTTGAATGTCTCCAGAGAAGGAAACTCCACAGCCTCCCTGGGCAGCCTGTTCCAGTGCTCTGCCACCCTCACAGTAAAGAAGTTCCTCCTCATGTTTAGGTGGAACTTCTTATATTGAAGTTTGTGCCAATTGCCTCTTTAAGAGCCACCCCTGTTTTTAATCAAAACAATCACACTTGAAAATAACTTCTTCATGCTCTACTTTATTTAATTGTTGCAGCTGTACTGCTGTTGCCTATAAAGGCTGGAGGGTTTTGGAGCTCATTAACATTTCAGGCTTTCCAAAGGCTGAGATAAAAATTTTGTATGCACAATAGTAAATGTATAGTATAGTAAATGTACCTTCTACTACACTATAGTAAATGTACCTTCAGAAAGGGATGGATACCTTTTGAAGGTAGGGGTGACTGAATTCCACCTTCTACATCTGGCTGAGGTGTCAATTTTCTGGCTTCTGCTGGATAGTGGGTACTTTCCAATGTCCCTAATGGAAGCTTAGACTCCTCTCATATTCACAGAATCATCATAGAATATCCTGAGTTGGAAGGGACCCATAAGGATTATCAAGTAAAACTCCTGGCTCCACACCGGGCCAGACAGGTCAGAGCATGTGACTGAGCGCATCGTCCAGATGCTTCTTGAACTCAGTCAGGCTTGGTGCTGTGACCACTTCCCTGGGGAGCCTGTTCCAGTGCTCAACCATTCACATGCCTACATTTAAGTGTGATGATCTTGAAAAAAATCCATTTCAGTTCAGTTGCTGAAATGTGGGTGCCTAATGCAATTTAATATGTTATTGCATGTCCTGTGTGTCATCTAGCTTCCTGTATGGGTGACAGAAGGCGTCCTACAAATCCTGGGTCATATATGCCAGCTCCAATTGCTAAGGCATCTCAAATGACACCACTTCCTATGTTCAGGCAACTAAATCAAGACCTTCATGTCTACAAAGGAACCAACTGGCTAGCAGTGTATGTGTATGTGGTGAGTGGAGAAAACTAACAGGCACATTTGTCAAACTGTGTGTCAAGTATCAGGAAACATTCTGAATAAGTGTTGGCTTTGCTTTGGGACTTTTGTGCTTTATCAATAGTAAGAGATGTCCGACATTCATCAACTGCCACTTAACCACTTCCCTGGGCCAGCATGTATCACTAGTCAGTCCTGTTTGCCTTGAGGGAGTAGAAATTCTTCAAGAGAACAGTAAATAAATAATGAAGACAGATTAGATGAATCTTCCAGATCCTCAACTAATGAAACCTAGGTAGTTAACCGAGACTAGTTGCCTTACTTTTAGATAGCCAAAGTCAGGTGAAATGAGTCCCGTGTGTGGTATTAACTTCCAGAAGCATAAGTGAATGGACACTTTCTGTGTCAGTCCATTTGGTTGGAAAGGAATCAAGTTAAATAATAAATAAAAAAGAACTATTGACCTTCAGGTCAATTGCGTTTGATTATTTAGAGTCTGATAACTAAACATCTTTTATCTTGTTCACAATCTGAAAGCTTTTTGGAGGCTGCTGTTCTACTGGACATGAATTTGGAAATTACATTCACACAATGACTAGATATTAACCCATGGTATTCAGATATAATTGCCGTTATTCTCATGGAGGAGCAGGGCAAAGAGTAGTCACTCAGCTTAATTTTAAGAGGACAGCGAGGATGAATGGAAAAATACTCCTTTCCTTGTTGTCAGGTTTTGGAACAGCAAAAGCAGATGAGAGGCAAGGCAGTAAATATCACAATTGCAGTTTACAGTCTCCCTCCTATTCTATTCCTTAAGATGGACTTGGCACCAGATACACAGTCCTGAAGCGTGCTTAGAAAGGCTGTGGTGACTGGAAATGGTAGCGTGTGTACCTTCTCCATTTTTAGTGCAAGGGAATATTTCTTCTGAGCTGGAACTAAAGATGTAAGCTTACGAGCTTACATGATCATGTGTCAAATTTGCTGAGGCCCATGCTGAGATGGGGACAGGTTTCTCTGTTATATGATGGAACACAGTGGGACAGGAGCAGAGAGACTTTAGGCCTTTCTCACTGATATTTTGCAGGCTGAGCTCAGTGACAGCCAAGCAGTGTTTTGCTCCCTTCTCAGCATGTAGGTTTTCTTTTTTTCTGTGTGTTTGCATTTAGGGTTTTTTTTCCTTACTATTCCTCAACTATTGCCAGTAACATGTTAGAGATGTCAGCATTACCAGCCTTGAAACTGAAAATGAGTAATTTGCAAGTCAGACTTCAAAACCCACAAGAATTAATTAAAAGCCTTCTATTGTATTCTTACTGTAGTTTGTTGCATTCTATCATATTCTTGTACTGAATCTTTATTTATTTATTTTATTCACAGAGAAAGCATGTCATTCAGTCTTCTAAATTTCTGGACAAAGGTGGGTTTCCAGCTTCAAATCTGAGTTTGCTCTATCTCACATACTCACATTCACTTCACCTCCACCCCGTGTATTTGTTGTGTTCCCAGAATTGTGCTTCCATTTCAGTCTTCACATTTGACACTGGATCTTCTGATCACCCAGTTTGGGATTTTTCTAACCAACTGTAGACTTCTACAATGTGCATGTCGGTCCTGGAGCTATTCAGCTTCTGTGGCCTTTAAAACAAGGAGAAAAATACAAACTGCATCTCATCTTAAAGGTGAACCTTGTCCTGTAAACAAAGTTTTCTTGTAACTGTCACCTAAGAAAGCCCAGAGTGACAGGCTCAGATGAACAGATCTGTGTTGTACAAGACTAAGGATAGGCCATATAGACCCCACCTTTGTAACTTCATGGCTTCTTCAGCATTGGTTTTCTCTTTTGACATTGGATGTAGAGGTAAGATACCAGGAATACCCAGACTAATTCATTTTCTATGAGGGAAGAGAGAGGAAGGATCAATAAAGATTTTGTCATGATTCTTCTGAGGAAAAGTGTAAGAAATGGTTAAAGAGAATACTGAATTGATAGGGGAATAAAGGAGCATCTCCCTTAAAACCAGAGAGGCAGGTAGAAAATGCACATAGGAATCTGAAGGTTGGGCTTGCTGAGAACATAGCGTTTCATGACTCACCTGGATGTACCCAATTTCAAAGAATTGGTAGAATCAACCTAAAAAAAATAAGAAATGTCCTTGTCTTGGAATATAATTGATCAAGAGAAGATAAATGGTCACATCATACTGGATGATTGGTCCCTGCTGAGAACCTATTCATGGAAACCAAGGGTCTGCAGATGAGACACAGACTACTACTGTTCTGGCTGGAGCACATTTCTTACAGATCTGCCTCAAAGACACAAGGTCATGTATTTAGGGTTTTAAGACATACTCATATAACATAGCAGCCTCTTGGTCTGTTCAGCTGGTATTACTGGAGCCTGAGACAAGCCAACACAGAGAGCAGTGAAGAGAGATATTCACTTACAAAAAATTAGTTCTGAGGGCTGTAGGAGAAGGGAGATACAGTGATTTGATTGTATTTCTAAAAAAATATTTATTTATTTATTTGTCTATATATTTATTCATTCATTAATTCATTTCTTTTTAAGCACGCTTCATTTTCTTTCTGATTAGCCACCTAAATGTTGAGGAATTTTATAATTGTATTTTTTTCCCATGTCCATACATGTACCCTTTATCCAGAGATCCACAGACATACTTACGCTGGTGGGCAAGCCATCATAGTCGGAAGATATGGTGAAGTCCAGGGATTAAGAACATAAATCTTAGGAAACGCAAGCACTGACACCCTGGACTCTCATGTCCCTTTGCTCGTAGCAGCTGTTAGTTAGACAAGTAGATGTGCTTATAGTTGAGAGACGTCATAGAAATATTTGAAAGCATTAAAATGACTTCTTGGGCAGGCAAAGATAAGAATGTGCAACTGATGCTGAAAATGCCATAGCAGTCAAATGTCCCGGGAAGCCTGTTCCAGCTGCTCTTTGAGGCCTGTTTGTTGTGTATGGAATTATTTAGGATTTTGTTTAAAATAGCTTGGAAACTTAAAGACATGGCTCCCAACAACAACCTGGCAGGTACTCTCAATGGCTGGGAGGGAGAATGTAAAACAGCATCTCCTCAAATCCCCAAATCGTGTGAAATTCAAATGCCAGGGAGAAAATCAGAAGCCTGATGATTAAATGTAGAGAGCTGTCATTGCTGCATTATATTAAAATAACTTGCCTCTAGCAAACCGAACACTATTTCTTCCTTTAAACCTGTCGCTTTTCAGGCACCTGTTACTCCAGCCAGCTGCATCTGTAGCTTTGGAGCTGTGTAAGTTTTACAGTGAAGAGGGCACTTACGGGAAGACTTTTCATGAACAGTGGGGGACCCATTAACCACTGAATAGCCACTGCTATGTGCAAGTTTTATTTTCCTGTGACTTACTGGGACTTGGTGAAATCAGAAACTTAAAGCAGAAATGGTCCTCAGATGTGTTTTTAAGCCACAGCAAGGCTCCAGGCAAAATGGACCTTATTTGTTTATGGATTGCTGTCATTAATAAACAGATCAGAGAGTTATTACTGCCTCGAGCCTCAGCACTTTTAATGATGTCCAAAGCAGATAGCTATTAGAGCTGTGAACAGCAGCACAATGGAGTTGGCCTGAATGAGCAGGAGAAGGAAGAGGAATAGCACTTCAATGGCAAAGTCCCTGACACTCGGAGAATGAACGGAGGTTTCTCATTATAAAGACTGCTCTTTATACCCTTTGTCTCTCTGAAGCAGACTCCGGTGTCCTCCAATAGATCTCCATTAAGTTTGTGGGTTTTTTTCTTGAAGCTAGAGGCATATTCTCTTCTACTTGACCTCTGGGATTTTCCTATACTCCACAAAGGGCAGCTTCAATACGTCTTTGTGAGAAGCGATTTTCCTATCCCATGAAATTTTGTGCCTTAAAAACCGAACAGAACTCTCTTTTCTTTCCACAATGATTTTTTTTTCTATGTGTTTTTCATATCCCAGCTGTGTGACTGCACAATGAGGCTATTAGGTAGTTTGGAGATAAGTATCTGCACTTTTTTTTTTTAATATAGGTGTGTGACACATGCATTCCTCTTTCTTGTTTCCCCAGGGAAAGTGCTCCTAACAGTTGTAAAAATAGT
>VZTU01025466.1:12273-24647 GCA_013400835.1 Zapornia atra | reverse complement strand
TTTTTTTTTTTTTTTTTGGGTAGACCAAAGAAGCTGATTCAGTTGCCAAGTTAGTTTAGAGATCATGGGAATTCAGATTCAAGACTCTCCATTGAATATTCAGTCTCTGTTACGTGTAATGGAGAGAAAGACAAGTACCCGCTGTTCAGACTTTCTCCTTTTCCAGAGATTTCTTGCATCTCAACCTCAGAAACAGCCTGTCCCCAGACATTAGTGTCCTACCTCTATCTTATGCTCATGCTTCCCATTCAATTGGTGGGTGTATGAGAAGCACATCCCTCCCAAGCGTGCAGATTTCCCTGCAGCCTGGAGCTGGCTGAGTGGCTGTGAAAACTGTGCAGGTGAAATTTAGTCAATGTAGAAAAGATATGCATGCATTCTGAGGGCATTTACCTGCCTGATGTGTGTTTGTGCTTGTGTGACTGTTTGTCGCATGGATAGGCATGTCATATTAATTTAAATAGCTCTTCTTTTGGAGGCAGCTGTGAAATTAAGTGCCCTTATAGTTCACCAGCCTGGGTAGGGATGGATTAGGGACAGTATGTGCAGGAAAAGGGAACCTGAAATGGGAAGAAGGGGAAAAGAGGAGGAATAAAAATGTCTCTAAAATGTGCAAGGTTGTGTGGTAATGAATAAAGCTTGTGCAACTTTGTGATGGGTAAAGGAAGTGGAGGCCAAGGGACAGGGTGAGAAAATCTGTTCATTTATCTTATCATAGCAGATAGGCGTTGAAGGCCCTAATGAAGAAGAAGCTACACCTCCTCTTTTTGATGTCCCAAGGTGAGACAGTGCACAGATAGGACATAGACACACAGGAAGGTCTGAACCATCGGCTAGATGCTCTATTTTCCCCCCAGAAGCTCTTGTGAGTGTGCTCTCCTCTAATGGGAAAAGGTGACCAACAATTCTGAAAAGGGTAAAGTGGGCAATGTAATTACCAGGAGTATGGTGGAAAGGGCAGGTTCTCCTATGTCTAGTTGTTGCAGTTTAGTGTAACTGCTGCTTCAGTGGCTCTTGTAGGCTGCAGTTACAGCTTTCTGCAAGCCCCATGTTTTGAAAAACACTGGTACAGTCAAGGCCGAATTTGAGACCAAGCCTATCAGAGCTGGTCATAGCACCTCTGTGAATCACATATAGGAGAAAAAAAACTGCTGGCAGGCGCACTTGGCCACCGGAGCGGGAGTGAGAAGATGTAACAAGCTGCACAGACTCCAAGGCCAGGCCCGAGGGAGGGGAGGGATGAAGAATGCGAAGAGAAAGTTTCCCCTGCAGCTCGTGGTGGAGTACATGGTGAAACGGGTGTCCCCCCGAAGCCCATGGATGAGGACGGGGAGCAGAGACCACTATGCCCTGTGAAGAGTGATCCACGCCTCAGCAGGTTTGCCAAGGGACTTGTGACTTTGCGGGTGACCAGGCCGGGGGGTCTGGACCCGGACGTCAGCACCCTATGGAGGGGAGAGTCCTGCTGAGAGGCCTGTGGTGAGGGGATGACTCCCCGATAGAGAGGACTCACGCTGCAGAAGGTCGTGGACACGACTCTCGCGTGGGTGGGACCCCACGGTGCCGCAGGGGAAGGGTGTGTGTATGTGGAATGCCCCCCCCCACAGCTGAGATGGAAGACAGCTTGGGAGGAACGGACTGAAACCCCTCACTCTCCATTCCCTGCCCCCCCTGTACTGCGAACGGGAGGGAAGAAGGGAGCGAATCTCTGATTAAAGTCATGAGTGCGAAGAGGCGAGGGGTGGGGGGAGGAAGTATAAGTGGTAATATCTGGGGAAGAAAAGCAGCTTGTTGGGAATCACCGGAACCCCACTGCCCATTCCCTGCCCCTCCCCGCGCCATGTTGGGGGGGGGGAAGAAGGGAGTAAAATCGGGATGAGTTTTAAGTTTGCTAAGAAGGGAGGGGTGGGGGGAAGGTGCTTGAAGACCTGGCCGCTTCTTATCTCGTTCCGGTTCACTGGGTGTAGTAGTTGTAGTAAGTAGTAATAAATCACCTTTTTCTTTCCTTTATTCTGTGCTGCGTCTGTTTTGCCCATTGCACTAATTGGAGAGTGATCCCTCTGTCCTTATCTCAAGTCCTAAGCCTCCTAATATCTATTTTCTCCCCCTTTTCGGCTGAAGGGGGGAGTGAGCGAGCGGCTTGGTGGGGATTTGGCCTTTGGTTAGGGCCAAAACCACCACACTAGTTTTTCTGCATCCAGTAACAGTCCAGGGTCCTTTCTAGACACTGTTTCTTCCACTGACAGGAAGGAGCCTTTCCTAGTCTCTTTCTCTGTCACACTGACATGAGGGGACTTTGTTTTAGGTCTTTCATCGACCTTCACAGGCTTTTGAAGTTTTCTCATAACAAAAATGAAGCAAGGGTTAGAAAGTGTGAGGTACTGTTTTGGGTTTGCATACCAACAGTTTGCTAGTGGGGGGCCTGCAGAAGTGGCTTCTGTGAGAAGCTGCTAGAAGCTTCTGTTAGGTCTTAAAGAACCAACAGGTTCTGGTAGGACCTCAGAAAGAAGGAAAAAAAATAAATGCAAGAGACAGCTTTTTGCTGCAAGAGGAAGGAGTGAGATGATGTGAGAAACTCTGCAGACACCAAGGTCAGTGAAGAAGGGGAGAACGAGAGGCTCCAGGCACAGGAGTAGAGATTCCATACAGCCTGTGGAGAAGACCATGGTGAAGTAGGCTGTGTGATGGGGAGTAGAGATTCCACCTGCAGCCTGTGGAAGAGCTCACAGTGGAGCTGGTGAAGGACACATGAAGGATGCTTTGACCCTGTGGAGGACTGGAGCAGACTCCTGCCAGGATCTGTGCACCAGTGGACAGAGGAGCTCACACCAAAGCAGGTTTTCTGGGGGGAATTGTGACTCCGTGGGGACCCACAATGAAGCAGTCTGGTCCTGAAGATCGGCACCCCGTGGAAGACGCATTGGGGAAGTTTGTAAGGAACTGAAGTCCCTGTGGGAAGGACTCATATTGGGGAAGTTCCTGGAAGACTGTCTCCTGTGAGAGGGACCCCACGCTGGAGCAGGGTAAGGCTGTGAAGAGTCCTTCCCCTAAGGAGGAAGGAGCAGCAGAGACAACGTGTCATGAACTGACTGCAACTCCCACTTCACTCATCCCCCTGTGCTGCTGGGAGGGAGTAGGCAGAAAATTGAGGAGTAAAGGTGAGTCTGGGAAGAAGGGAGGGGTTTTAAAATTTGGCTTTATTTCTCATTGTTTTGCTCCATTTTGATTGGGTAATAAATTAGATTAGTTTTATTCATTTGTTGAATCCTCTCTGCCCATGAGGGTAATTGGTGAGTGATGGCTCCCCATCTTTATCTTGGCTTTCCACTGTATCTTCTCTCCCCTGTACAGCTTGGGAGGGGAGTGATAGAGCGGCTTTGGGGGGGCTCCAGGCTTCCAGCCAGGGTCAGCCCACCACAGGTACCAAATCACACCTCATGTGAGCTCTGAATGAGACTCACAGGAACTGTTTAAAAATTCTGGGTTTGTTTTTTTTTTTTCTTAATGCCAGTGTTTATACAAATTTTTACATCATTGAAATTCCTTTTAAAATATTGACATTATATAAAAATTAAGTTGACTTTTTAAAAAGCATAGTTGTGACTTTTAAAAAAATTTTAAAATGAATATACTATGTCTGTAGGAGCTTGGGATGCTTCCTGCTTATCTTAACCCTCAAAACATGCAGGTAGAAAAAGAGGCATCAAAATGCACCCTCTGGTAGTGTATTTCTCTTGGGAAGTATAAGCATCCACAGCCATAACCAGCACCTGAATAGGAGAATAGGACTAAATCCTGGATAAATAGCTAGCAGTGTAGGAGTTATGGATGGCTGAAGAATGGAAACGAATTGACAAGCTCCATCGATGTTGATGAATGAAAGCAAGTAGGGAAAGGGGGGCAGGGTGGGGGGGAAGGAAACATACTAAAGGATGGATATGCTGCCACTCATGTTAAAATCAAGAGTATATATGAAATATATACGGTACTTTCCTACATCTTGAAAAATAATAACAGCTTGTGACTTTTCTTGTTCCACTTGATCTTATTAACTATTTGAGAGTGTTTCACTTGTCTATTGCAAGCAAAACAAAATTCTGTCATTATACAGTACACGCCTTAGACGTGTCACATAGCTTGTTAGGAGATGGTAGTGGTGGTTTGTAACTAATTAATGTGTCTGTGTTGTATTTTCTATAAAATATCCATCTGTGTAGATAATTTCAGTGAGTTTTAGCAGGGTCTCTATAAGATGTTATTACTTCTGTCATGCAGAGACAACTATATAACGATTTGCATAATTATAGATGGAGGAAAATGTTAGCCTGCATATTTAAAACTGTTGTATACATTTTCACCTCATTAAAGAAAATCACTGGAGCTAGGTAGCATACTCAGGCTGGAGATCAGGTGGCAAAGTATATAGATTACACAATCTAATTTTCTAGTGCTAAGGAGTTCCAGCTGAACAAAAACAATAGGACTGACCTTGCTCGCAGAAAAAGTTACGAAAGAAAACTCATTTAAAGAGTGCTTCTGTGAAAACACACACATCCCTCTCTGTCATTGTAACTCTAACCTTGGGGATCAGTCACTACGGATGTGCTAAAGAGATGCTTTCATGAATAAGTGATGGTAGGCTTTGATGTAATTAGGGATCTTAATAAGCAGAGCGGGAAGAAGGTTACCGTATTTGCAATGTGAAAGCATAGGGATGGATTCACAGAGGGGACGTGTGCCTTGAAATATACAATTTAGATCTTTTCTTCCTCTGCCTAAATCTGGTATTGTGTAATTTTTAAAATTTTTTTTTTTTCCTGGTAAGAAACTGTGGAGTTGCTCAAGCCTTGAAAGCTCTGGATGTCTCAGCACTTATTACATGCCGTGACCTCAGCAGGACCTGCAAGGAAGCAGATTCTGTCAATCTCACATTTCGGGTCAAGCCCTGATCTTGACAGTTCCTCAAAACACATCTGAAGCTGGTCCAACATATGAGAAAACACATGTGCTTCTGGCGTGCTTATTCAAACTGAATGAGTGGGGAACACAACTTGTCCTCGAAATTAATTTGGGTAAGATGCTTGTCCTTTCTCCATGTGTGCATGTTAAAAACATAAGAACAACTTTTAGGGGTAGGCCTAAACTGGTATCTAAAAGAGTGCCTGAGAACAAGTTAAGGAAGTCAACCTCAATTATTCCCATTTATTAGCTGCCTCCTGAGCTCTGTCTTAGATTGCTCCAGCTGGTTCTCTGCAGGACTGACATCCTGTAAGACGCTAATCCAAAGTAATGTGAACTTCATTCTTGACTGTGGGGTCAGGAGTGGTTCCCATTCCCTTTTTGCTTGATATTACAGCCACAATTTAAAGTTCTTAGCAAATTCTGCGATAGCAAGGATTCTTACAGGCACCGGGAAAAATGGCCTGTTCATTCTTGTGCAGTGATGTGCAGAGCCTCTCTGCCAAGGAGCCATACCTGAGCTGTGTGTGGTCCTATCGAACATCCTTAGCAATGGCCTAATTTATATAGAATTATCCAAATTCTGCAGGGGGGAAGGTTCCAGTTCTCCACACATTTTTAGCACTGCAAAAGATGGAAAAGATGCTTAGAAGTTGAGATCTCCAGGATAACTGGAGATGGCCTAGTGTATCTGAAGGCTGTGAATCAGTGCTGGGTGGAGATACACACTCAAGACTCAGAAACTATGTATCTCTCTGAGGGTTATTGTTGGAGCTTTTAGTTGCATATACCATATAAACTAGCAGAAATCATACAATCAGAGAATCTTTAAGGTTGGAAAAGACCTCTAAAGTCACCAAGTCCAACCACCTGTCCAATACCACCACGTCAACTAGACCATATCTTGGAGTGCCACATCTACATGTTTTTGAACACCTCCAGGGGTGGTGACTTTACTACCTCTCTGGGCAGCCTGTTCCAATGCCTGGCCACTCTTTCAGGGAAGAAATTTTTCCTAATTTCCACTCTAAACCTCCCCTGATGAGACTTGGGACCATTTCTTCTCATCCAATTGCTAGTTACTTGGCAGAAGAGACCAACACCTACCTCACTACAACCTCCTTTCAGGTAGTTGTAGAGAATGATCAGGTCTCTCCTCAGCCTCCTTTTCTCCAGGCTAAACAACCCCAGTTCCCTCAGCTGTTTCTTGTAAGACTTGTGTTCCAAATCCATCAGTGGCAGCTGAAGGCATGAGTTTTCTGTTTGGGGCCTCTACTGCACGCTGGACCAAACCTGCACTAGAGAGATGTGAGAAGGTGATTGCTGATGATGACAGTGAAACTGGACAAAGATGTCTCATAAAAGCTTACCCAAATCCATCCTTTTAACTTCTGGTACAACAGAGATCCTTCACTAGCTTCACTATTAATTTTGCATTGAGATTTATATACATGACAGAATTTTTCTACATTTTATGTTTGTTTATGAACTGTATAATACAAATTATATGGATAGTAAACACACTTTGACTCTGCTATGGTCTGAGAACGTGAAAGACACTATTTTAATTAAGAAATGTTTGAAAAAGATGCAGCTGGTTTTTTTTTTTCAGGGAAAGCAGAAAAAATAAATTTCATACTTTTCTCTTGGTGAAGAATGTGTCTGGTATTAAAAATTTTGAAGCAAGCTCACCTACTGTGAGATTTGACAAAATTAAAATATACAGCACACCTTAAGCTATTATTTGGTGATCACTAGTTCTCATAAATATTTATATTAGGTCTTCATAGAGTCCTACTTACGTCACACGGACTTGACAGAAAATGAGTGTGACAACAAATATTTTTGAAATTTGCAGGTTTCGTTGTAGGGGTGAAACTGGTATTCAAATAAGCAATGCTATGCAAATGAATATTATATAAGCTCAGTGAATCATGGAAAGTGATGAATTGTACAACACCGAGATCATTTCACCAGGGAAAAATAAAAAAAGGAAGTAATTTAAAGATATTCGATGTGCCAAATTTCTTTCCAAACACCCAACTGTATTTTCTACCCATTTAGCATGTTTTGTTCATACATCATTCAAGTATTCCCTTATGTGTTATTATGTTTTTCAGTTTTACCTGGAAAAGTTAAGCTTTCTGGAAAAGGATGGTTTTCCAGTAACTATTGACACAGGCAAAGAAGAAACAGTGCAACACGTGGACACAAGAAAACCAAAGACTGGGTCATGCTGAATTAGTCATAGTTCCTTTTGTTTGCCAGTCCTGTTTTCCCCTCGTGATTTTAGCAGAGGTGTGTGAAAAGATCCTAAGTCACTGCAAGGCAGCAGTAATTTGGTTACTGATTCAGTACCTTTACATTTTCTCTGTGATACTTATCATTTGATTAAAGCACCGAATAGTGGTACACTGATTGATCAAGGTCACCGTAGAAGTATTTTTTGAAATGCAGGCAGTGATGTCCTAAAATGGCAAACAGGTTCAAGTTCTGTCGTTTAGATGCATGAGCAAAGCATTTATAAAACTGCTGCCATAGGTCTGCTGGTGGTAGTCTCATTTGTCAATACAGGGCCCTGAAAACTCAATGCTAAGATGCTTCCAAATGAATTTTGATTCTGCAAGGAGCTACTCACCACAGGGATGATTTGTCTTTACTCTGACTCACTTGGCTTTATAATGCTTCACCTTTTTATTTTGTATGCTGGCCCCAAGCAAAACTGTGTTGAGTCCATTGCTGATCCTTCCCATTTCATGCAAAACTACTCCCAAGGCAAGAGAGATGATAATATCAATTTTTGGAAGAAGACTATCTGCATCTTTGGTTGTATGCCAACCTTCTTTTCATTTCAGAATAGTCAACAAATGTGGATGAACTTGATGTTTCCATAATGTCCAGAATGACAATTTTATATCTACTGATTCATCAAATTCTCCCCTCCTGGGAGCTCTGCTCAGGGACTTGAATTCACACATACTGTTTGCCATGCAAGCACAGAGCAGAAAGACAGCCCTCTCCCAATCACTTTTTTGTCTAAAAAGGAGTAAAGAGGTGCATAAAATTAAGTGGGAAGTACAAAGGGGCAATGAGATGAGCTTGAGGGGATCTTGAGAATTAACAGCAAAGAGTCCTTGCTAAAGTGTAAGGGGCTCATTTCACAGTCGTGGCAGAAGCACAGGTGAAGGTCTGACAGCTGCTGCTTGAAAATGCATCAAAACTCTGGTGGAAGCTGCCAGTGAACATCAGACATGATGATGGTGGTGGCTGGTAAGAAAGGAAGTACGGAGGGATCAAACACACTGCTTTATTCCAGTAATGCCCCTTCTCAGATGAGGCTCAGGCTCTTCATTCATTGTTCTGCTTCTGGTCAGAAGGCTTGCATGATTGCCCATCCAGTGGTGCAATTAGAACAACAATTAGGATGGCTTATCCCTTGTGCACAGTTCTCGCCACTGTGCAGTCCACAGTGCCTGGGATGCCCTAGAAAGATGCAGAGTTTAAGATCATGCAGGTGAGGCTGTTTTCCCTCCAGAATTGTGCAAAGACCTGCTTCTGTTGGTGCATTGGTTTTAAAATGTGCCAGTCCTAGAGGATCACTGAAGAGAGGCTGGAAGCTCTCTGTATTGCCTTGGCTACCTGAGAGGGGTCAATCAGAAGGGTGTCTTGTATTGCTGTTCACAGCAGCAGGCAAACATTCTGTAATTGCTAGAGCTCCTGTCAGATCTCTCTTATATGCTGGGACTAATAACCTGATATCGGACACAACCTTAATTCACTCAAGTGCCTGACTCAGTGGTGTGTGTTTTGGACCACAACTTTCTGATGGAACAGCGTGCGAGTATGGAGACCACGAATGGTTTTCTTCTTCCTTCACATTTTCGGTATTGCTTACTACTACATGTGTAAAAATCCCTCTTCCTCCAACTATGAGCTGCTAGTGCAGTTCACCTCTCCTAGTTCTTGAACAGTACATTCCACCAGCTAGTTTTGCCATTGGGCTGTGCCTTTTGTGAAATTGCGTTTTTAAATGGTTCTGACACCATTGTCACCGGTGTGTCAACAAATGCATGACAAATTTCAAATGAGTGTCTATTACTCAGAGTGAAAGTATTTCCTAGGATGGGGATGGTGAGATGTCTGAAAAGAATCCTCATAGAGCCCCCCCCTGCCCATACCGCAGCTGTGTTAGTCTGCCTGCTCGGTGTGAGCTCAAGGCAAGATTGTTTTCTTCCAAGGTCATCTTTGTGAAGCTTTTCTTTGCTGCCTTGAGGCAGAGCAAACAAATTCCTTTGAATGCACAGCTTGGATTCTGCAAATGCTGATGGGCTTTCCATGGGAGTGAAGGCAGCAGCAGGTCACGTAATCTCTTGAGCCATGTACCGTGCTCAGTGCAACCAAGGCATTGCACTCCTTTAAATGACATATAGTTTTGTCAGGCCCTGTGAGTTTGTAATGTCTTTCTTTCTGATGATGGAATTAAAGATGCACTTTTGCTTTATGTTTCATGAAAGTTAACTTTAATGGTAAGAAAAATGCCTTTTTTTTTTTTTTGTAGGCCTCTGACTTTCCCAATGAGCTCCAAGGGACATTCAACATGTTGGGTGCTTTGTACTGAGGGATCTATAATGTTTTATATCTTCTGCATTCAGATAAACTGATTCCAAAAATAGACACTCCAGATTTTCTGTCTAGCATCTAACTAACTGGAGTGTTTGTCTCAGAGGAACCATTCCCAGGAACATCAGTCCCTTGTGTAAAAAGGGGAAAGATTTTGGAAAGTGGTGGAATTAGCCCAGACTAATGTTGAAAACTTGTTAAGAGTAGAATTATTGTCATTAATTTCCTGACAACAATTAGGTTCAGTGCCTAACTCTATCCAGAAGCGGAGAGTTTCACCTGATTGGTTGTGACTGTCTAGAGATGTTTTACCTCTGAGCTACTGCCTCTACACTCTCTTGTAGATGGTGGGAGGTAGTAAGCACCTTCGCTCAATTCAATTCACCTTGAAAGAGAAGATACCTAAATTATAAAAGAAAAATGTCTTCTCTCCCCCCCAGCCCCCCCATTTATTTTCTTAACTATTAGAAGAACCCTCATGGGGTCAGATAAATTGTAGGCATCTGGCTCTTTGCAAACCTAAAGCTAAGGAAGATGAATTCAGTGAAGACGGGTTTTCTCATGTCTTGGATGTAAACCAGAGATGACCCCATCCTTCTGTGAGCAGTGAGCCTCATTTTTCTGATCAGAGGCACACTGTGGAGTAATGTGAATTCTTCACATGCCTCTAAATCAACACAAGCATAGAAAGCTGTCTTCAAATTTGATTCCACAAGGAAACATTACCAAAGATCATTTAAAAGACCTGTATAGTCAGCCCTGAATCTGAATTTGTTTGCCCTTAAGCAAGATCACCTAAATGTTAAAAACAATTTTGAAGGTGAGTATCTGAAAATCCCAGTGACTGACTAGCTGATTCTTGAGGTGCTTAGGCATAAAGTCCCAGAGGCGGTCTTTGTCTCCAGCAATGCCTCTTTTCTCTGTTTTTAACAATGCCTCTGAAAACCTGGGATTTTTGTGTAAATAAAAATTACTCTCTTTGTGTTTACTCAGCTTGATAAGATGAATTTGTGATTTGGAAGCAATGCTTATCAAATGGTGGAAGAAATGTGAAATTAAGCAAAACGGTAGATACTTTTAATGCATTTTACTTGTTATTGTGGCATATTACAAAGCACAGATCATTTGATTCTGCAAATTGTATTTGCTTTTGTAAAAAGCCCAAACCAAAATAAAAGAGCTAGGGTCTCCCTTCTTTTAAAGAAAGCTTAAAACAATCAATACTTTTTAGCCTTTTGAAATCCCTGAAAGTTTAGCTAATCCCATAAGGGAGAGATAAAAGTAGAAGCCAAACAAAAATAAATAAATAACCAGGAATGAAGGGTGTGTTTAACCTGAAAAGCAATTTGCACAATGTCTTGGCTTTTGTTGTTAAACTAAACTACAAATGAACATACAGGTTTATATGTCACCTCAGAGGATAGCTGCAAAGATTTGTATGGAGTCGCAGGACACTAAGCCTATTGAATCCATTCCAAAATGGCTAAGGAGCTTGTTGTGCAGCCAGCAGCAATAGATATTTTGATAAATATTTGACTTTTTTTTTCTTCTTCTTTTCCCTGAGTAGTCTTGGAAATAGCCACTAGATGGCAATGGTTTTGCATAGCTGGAAAGTAAGCAATCTTTTTCCAAAAGAAAATAGAAATGGCCGGTGCCATTAAGTTCTACTTTTAGTCACTAGGTGGCAGGTTTGGGCTATTTATGAAGAGAAAACAAAGGCTTTAAGGTTCTATTTTGCTTCTTGCAAAAGTATTTTCATTTATTTTTATCTTATGCTTTCTATATGTAAAGCGTAATACAAAAATAAAAAAGTATTAGATGAATTAAAAAAAAGACTTTTATTTAAAATTTTTGTTTCATCTTTTCAAATTGTAAGTACAAATATACTAGAGAATAAGAGCCTGTTAAAGCCATTAATAAAAAAAGAATCAAAACACAAACGAGTAAGACCACAGTTCTAAAGACAATTTCCACTCAGAGTTTAAATGGTAATAAAAAATCCCCACTTTAACATATAAGAATACTTAGAAGGCATAAATAAAGAAATGTCTTGATTTAAAAATGTGTATGACAGTGATACTTTTCACTTCTGTGATGCTTTCAGTCTAAGATGGCAGAAACATCTTTTTGTTTTTTTTTTTTGGTCTCTGTGAGCCTTTTAAATTACATTTACAGAGGTGAGTAAAAAGGAGTGCAAAGAAAATGATCTCCTCGCAACATTGATTTCATTTTTGGATGCTTGTGCTCTCTCTGGTGCAAGAAATCAGGAAAGGGGACTTGGCTCCCGTGAAATCAATGAAAACTGTTTTTCATGGAGCAACAGTTTTCAGCCTAGCTACCTTGAAGATCCTAACAGTAACACCCAAAGCTGATTTACCAGGAAGGAGTACGAACATGGTGGGGGTATAGTTCGAGCTGGAGAGACCTTGGGCTTAGCTCCAAAGCAATAGCAGAGCGGCTGCAGTTCAGGTGATGCTTTGTCTGGGTAAATTAGCTTTCAAAGGACTGGGTGGCGATGCTGCTCCCAGGACCCGAGCTATTATCTCTGCAAAGCGTGCACTGTGAACCAGCCAACAGAGACAACCTGAGGACAGGAATCAATCTTCTCTCCTCTAATATGCTACTATGGCACCAGGTGCCTCCATACACTTGGAACCCAGAACTCGGTATTTTACTCTCAGAGGTTTTTTTCCTTTCTCTCCCAAAGTCGTGTTACAGGTCTCACTTTTCTTTTCTTTTCTTTTCTTTTCTTTTCTTTTCTTTTCTTTTCTTTTCTTTTCTTTTCTTTTCTTTTC
>VZTU01025466.1:0-12110 GCA_013400835.1 Zapornia atra | reverse complement strand
CCCTTCCCTTCCCTTCCCTTCCCTTCCCTGTCCCTTTCTTTTCCTTATTTTCTATATTTTTATTTTTTAAAAACCTAGATGTAGAGTTGAAACTGTCATCCTGTTATGTAACAGTCCAGTGCAGTCACCCCAGAAGCCACAGCCCACACTCAGCTCCCATCTTTCCCTGGGGAGACTGCAATCCATGTCTCACTGGTCTTCAAAGGTACTGTAAACACCTGCCTGAGGGGTCCCCGAGTGTGGGAGCTCTCTTTTCACATGTTCTGTGAATGGTGCACAGAAAAGGCATTACTGGGATCGTAGGAGGAACGCGAGTGCATCTCCCTTGGGATTTGAGTTCTAGTGCTCTTCAAAGTGGGTGCATTTCAGGCTGCTTCTGGTTCTCCCTTTCTTCCTGCTCCCAGCACGTACAAAGTTAACCATTTCCCATGCAGTGGAAAATCTTCAGTAAGAAGTTGAGGGACATAAGCAGCCAACCACCTGCATATAAAAGCCTTGATTTTTTTTTCTTCCCAGAGCTTCCTTTGGGAAGCCACAGTAGTCTTGAATCCCCCCAGGTGATGGTGGGGATTGAGCGCAGGTCTGTGATCTCGGCCTGCTGTTAAGTGCTGTGTAAAGGCAGAGGCACAAACCTCCTCTTCTGGCTGCCTTTACAAAGCAAGCTGTGGAAACCACAGTGTTTGATTAAGGCCCTGATTGTGTAGGTGTGTTAGGTGAAAAAACATGAAACTGAAGGGGAGTTAGAGTGGGTTTCTGAATGCTAATTGGATTTGGGCGTGAGATGGAGCTCATCAGTGCTGACAGAACTGAAAGTTTATCTGTGCACACCCAGAAGATCTTTAGGCACTGAGGGAGTTTTGATGTAAAATAGTATGTGGTTAATTTTGGAATGAGGAGAATCTAAGCAAAGACTTGTCCTTGCACCCTACTGCCCACATTTGGCTTCTCACGGACACACAACAGCTGTCTTTTGGATTGGTCCTAAATGGTCAGCATAACAACTCAGAAAAAATTGATTTTTATGCTTAAACAGAACCAAGCAGACATAATTCATTCCCTCATATACCTCTGGAAGCTCATGAAGCTAGAGGAGACTGCAGTGGGGCCTGAGTCGCATAGTCTGGCAGAAGGATAGCAGAGATTAGACCAGCATATTACACCTAGAGCAGACAGATTCCCCAAGGGATGTGTGTGTAGGACGGATTGGCGAAACCTGGATGCAAAACATACAGTGTGTAACAACTCCAGGCACATTACACTGATGCCTGCTGCTTGGGCAGGATAAACGCAATTAGTTATACCTGCTGTGCTAATCCTGCAAATCCCATCCCCACCAATTCACTGAAATTGCATTCTCTAGCTCTCCCTTCGCTTGTGGCATAGAGTTCCCCGTGCCTAATTCTGCGAGCTTAACCAGGACGTCACTCTGCACACAGTTGCTGGAGGGGATCATAGCAGGAGTCACACCCTCACATGTTCTGCTTTTTAAACTTTGAGCAAGCACCGTCCCTGTCTCAGAGTGGCTCTGACCTCCTGCAACTCCCGCCAAAGCCAGTTCAGTACACTGATTAAATATAAGTATGAGATTAACCAGAATCTCTCTCAGAATTTAGGCTAGGACTCATTTCTTTTGGCTCTACTTGTGTAAAAGGCACATGCTCAAACTATTTGACTAAGCAGCCTCTCACTAAACAAAAGACACTGTCATCACAAAAAGTGATGGTGCCTACCCACTCATACCCCCATTTCAGGCCCTGTCTTATGACAAGATGAAATTCCCATTCTTCCCCTTGACTCCAGATGGGGCTCAAAGGGACTGGAAGTCAGGGTCCTGCTGCTAGGTGATATGAATCCCATCCCACACCTGTGAAGGAATCTGAAAAAAAATCCCCTAGCTGATAGCTCTACTCCAGGGCTATTAGCACTCCCATGGTGCTGCCCTCTGCTTCCTACATCACCACCAAAGCAAATTTTCAGGAATTTCAGCTTGGAAAGGACTGCAGAAGGTCGCTAGTCTAACATACTGCTCAAAGCAGGGCCAGCTATGGGGTCAGATGAGGTTGTACAGAGCTGTATCCAGCTGGGTCTTGAAAACCTGTAGTGGCAAACCTGCTATGCTGCTTAATTTCCCTGAGAGTGAAAAATGTTTTCCTCATACCCATTCAGAAGTTCATGCTCTCCTGCCATGCACTGCTGCGAACAGCCTGTCTCCATCTTCTTGATGACCTCCTCAAAAGTGCTGCAGTCTGCTGCATGGTCCGCTTGATGCTGTTTCTTCTCCAGGCCGAACAAGCCATGCTCCCTTGGCCTCTCCTCACAAGGGCATGTGCTCCAGCCCCAGTGATCATGGTGGCCTTTGCTGAACTTGCTGTACCAGAGTGGGAATCAATCAGTGCTTCCCAGCCCAGCCTAAAAAATATCCCTCACATACCTCATTAAGAACTTCCTCAAGCCTGGACTCCCAGTAACCCCACCCAGACCACTGTAAGGGCCACAAATCCCCCCCTTGATCTCACAGAGGAGCTGTACAAGAACAGCAGCTGATAGACTATTTACTAAGGCAAGTATTTCCATGTCTGTAAGATTTCTGGTTTTCCTTCCCAAAGCTTTCAGGCATGCAAAACAAGGCCAGGTGCTCTCCCTGCACTGTGTACCCCAGTTGCAAGGAGCCATAGGACTTTGGCTTCGAGCATGACCAAGCTGGGGATTGTTCTAGGCTCAGGCATCTAAACCAGTTAAGAAACTAAAATAGAAGGTAGGAGCGTACCTTGTGAGTTTTTTCAAGGGATATCAATGCCACATCTATGTCCCCTATTACTCAGCTGACTCCTAAATCCATACTTCACCGAACAGTACACCCCTATACATACTGCCAGACCCCTCTGTTGGCTCTGGATAGCCTCCGGCACGCAGAAACTGTTATTTCTAACAGGGTGTAACATGCATGGCATTTCTCCTGTGTTTCAGCAAGGCTGATGTCTCTTCCAGCAACCGGTCTCATTACAGTGAACGAGAGTATTTTTTCTCTCCTTTTGTATTCTGTACAAAGCAGAGCGGTTTTGACATGACTGTGTTTAAAATGAAGCAAGCTCCAGCATCTGCATTTATGAAAGAAGCCGCAGTTTGTTCTTGACACTAGATCTATACACAGCCCAAAGAGCTGACTGTAGCCAGACTGCAAACGAGATGCCTGCGCTGCTGTTGTTTCGATTCAGAAGCTGCCTTTATTTTTCTGGGGTTGCTAAAGACAGCTCAAGTGTCATACCTGCCTCTGCAGTCTCTCTGGACAGAGTCACTGGGAGAAGGTCACAGTCACACTGTCCTCCTTGTTGTTGTGCTCTAGACCGTTTTATCTCCACCGTTGGTAGCACATTTGCCCAGTTGATCTAAACATATGGGAGGTGTTTCTGTGTGCTGTGCATGTCTGTGTATGTCCCATTCCAGACCCAGTAAAGAGGCAGCAAGGAATCGTGCTCCCCTGCTTGTCTCCAGGAACTGCTTATCAGCAGAGAAAAAAATTCCTCCCCTCCTCTACTTCATTTGCTATTAAAGCAGCCCCAGCCCAGGTTGTTAACAAGCACTGGATTTCATCTCAGTTTACTTCTTTGACAAATGTGGGATTCCACTACTGCCTTGGCATTAAGCACTTTTTAAAATGTAAATTTCTCAGCTGCAAGGAATCACATTAAAAAAAATATTCAAAAAGCAACTGTCTAAATCAAAGACTAATTGGCTGCCAAATTATGGGTTTATGCAACTCCCTCGTTGCAGCTTGTTTTGCTTTTTTACCAGAGGTAAGTAAAAAAGCACCAGAAAACACACAAAAAATATTTTTGTTTTCCTTTCATAATAAAACATGTGATGTCAACCCATTTACTTTGAAAACTCTTGCTGCCTGCAGTGAAAATCCTGTCCACTTGAGATTGCCTGTCCAGCCTAAGGTTGCTCCACAAGGAAGTAGAAACCACTCCTGTGATGGAATCCTAACTAAGGGGAAACTGAGGCAAGGAGCGTGGCCACCAGCAAATTGTGGGGTGACGCAGGAGTGGCAGTAGGTTCCTCAAAGATGTGGCCATCAGGCCTTCCTGTAGAGAGTAGTGCTGAGATCATCTTCATCTAACCGTGAGGCAAGGAGTGCAAAAATTCACAGTCTTCTTGAACCTGGGATTTTCTTGGTGAATGTCCTCTGGGATTGAGGCAGTCTAGGGACTGAATATTCAGCTGAAAGCTCCTGATATCGAAGTGCAGCAGGTGGTTAACTTCATTGTTCAGGCCTCCTTTGTGGCCTCAGTCTCACACCCAGGGAACATAATGTGAGGAAGCAATTGCTTCCTCGACAGATGTTCACAGTTGCACGAGTGAAATGCCCTGAACTGTAACCCACAAGGCACCGGGGTTAATGTTAGACCTGAGGTACATTATTCTGGGTCAGCGTCTTTGCAGTTGACCCAGTCCTGGTGTGGAATTTGGAGACAATTTCCTCAGGATGTAACAGGAGTCAGATCACATTTTCCTTTCTTCTTTCTTTCTCTCTGTGACAGTTCCTCATCCTGCCTCAAGCTCTGTTCTTGCCAGCCTCTCAAAAACATCATATGCAGCAGACTACCTGGATGCAGTGATCTTCTTCTCTATATGACCTTGCAAAGATGTTATTCTTTCCCGACTCCGTGCCAGGAGTTTTATCTTAATCCTTTGTTGCAATCTCAGTATGTGAATTCACACTTGCAATGAAGAACAAGGCTTTCAGGCAAATTACAGAGAAGCAATGGGAGTTTCTGGTAAAGCATTTGCCTTATTTCTTTAGCTTTAATGCCTACCTTTCCCTCTAAGTTTTCCCAGTGATTCATGCTTAGCAGGGTACCAAATCCATGGGCACTGGGGAATGGTAGACCCGATGCATTGCTGCAGAGCGATTACTCAGGGATTCCCATAGATAGTGGGACAAGAAATCTGTTTCTCCTGCTTTAGATACACAGCACCTTACTGTAGGATTGAAGGGGGGCACGGGTGACAGGGGGGACAGAATAGAGTGTCCCTATTTTAACAATATATAGCTTTTGTGAAACGCTGAGTATTTTATCTGAGAGGAGGCTTGTGGTGTGTATGTACATACACTAACCAGAGTGGGAGCTTACCTTCACCTTTGAAATATGTTCTCTGGTAAGCAACATCTTAGAAAGAGAAGGGTACAAATACCATTACAAGAGCTTTTCCAACTGCACTGCATCTTTGCCATGTCAAAAATAAACCGCAAAATGAAAAGATGAAGAATGAGCCTACCATTTTGCATCCTCACCTCTTAAAATAAAAGAGTAGTTTTAAAACGCATAAAAATGTTCTGCCATGATGAATTACACATTTATAACCCTATTTAGTGAAGTATTTTACCTATGTAATTTTAAAACTGTCATTTTGACAAAAAATATAGATGAGCGAGTTGGCCTTTCACATTTAATGTTTTCGTTCTTATTTGCAATTCACCAGGTTCAGCTTTGATTAAAGAAGTGGTATAAATGGAATGCATAATGGTCAGGCCTTGAAGAACATATTACTCTGACAGGGTGGGATGAGACTTTTTTCTTTGTATAAGCAGATTTGGTTTCTTCACCTGAGAAACTTCTTGAGCCTGGGCCTGCTGGCTTTATTACATCTGAAATGCATCATGCCTTTGACTCCAAATTTGCATAGAAAAAGATGCTTGATTTAAAGAGGAAGAGACAAAAGTCAGTGGATAGGCAAATTTATAAACCCACCATTTCTTTTTAACAGACTTTCAGTGAATGAATCATCCCAAGCAATATGACTTTCAGCCTGAGATGAGGTGTGGCTGCAGCAAAAGATCTTAGGGCTGATGCTGACCTGTGATTAGGAACAGTTCTGCTCTGGGCATGGTACCTCCCGTTAATAGGGGGTTTTCTTCATAGCAGCTGCTGTGGGTGCTTGGTGTAATGTGACCTCTGAATTAGCTTAGAGGAAATATTTCCCTCTCTACTACTTGTCAGAGAGACAGTTTTATGTCTCCAGCTCATTTTCTCCAGGAGCCTGAGTTCTTCCAGGTGAAGTCAAAACTTTTGAAAAAAAATCCCTACACCCCAAACCCAGTCAACAGAACAACCCACTAGAAAAGCTTCCTTTTAAAACTCAAATAAATTCATTAATATCTGCTGTTTTGGAGACCTGTTAAATGCAAATTCTCTCCTTTGTGGCTTGCTGTAAACTTTAAGCATAGCATTTCAACTCCATGCTCAAAATATTTTCTTTTTTCCTTGATGGATTCACTCTGTATCAGTATTGAATGACTGAGGATGGTAAATTCAGATGATCCTTCTGGAAAGACCTTAGGTGTCTAAATCAATTAGTGACCATTAAGGCAGGTACCTCAGGAGTAAGTAGGCAGCCATTTAATGGCTAGTAATAACTTAACGCAATTATCTATGGGCCCGTTACTACCTTGGCAAACTACTGGTCTTATTCCAGATTTCTTCTTTTTGTTTAGTTCTGTTTGATTAAATGGATCCCCGTCTCAAAGGTCAGTGACAGCAGAGTTTGCTTTAAGATCCAAGCTTACCAGTTTGGATAAAAAGAACATAAATAATTAACTAAAGAAGACAGATGTGAGAAACAAAAGAGATAACAGAATTCAATTACGCTATTTGGAGATGGTCCTGACAGAAGGCGTGAAACATCTACATATCTAGGAAGGCCAATTTTAGGAATGAGGATAGTGGTACACTGAAGCATTCATTCTTCTTTTTTAATTTCCTTCTTTGGATGTCAGTTTGCAGCAGACCACTCAGCAGTATCTTTGAGCCAGCAAAAGATCTGACACCTGGCTTCCAGCCCCCGTTCCGGGGAATTTCATAAGAGGTTTATGCAAAGCTGAACAGTATCAAGAAGAGATATTGAGCCCATAATTTTAGATAATTTACTCTGTGGTGTTTAGGAACCTTTCTTTAGAGGTAGAAGCTGGGGGTTTGAGTCCATTTTAGGAGAAACTCTACATTTTCTCTATCTGGATTTGTGACAAGCGGAGGAAAAATAGTGTTCTTTCAGGTATTTTTTTTATGCCCGTCTAAGTTTGAGAAAGCTTTCCCAGCTGAAACTATTTGTCAAATTAACATTGAATTCGTAAATTGTTTTGGAATGGATGAAATTGCTTTTTGGGGATATGAATAGTTCACTCACAGGAAGAAAAATATGCCTGGCGCCCGTGGATTATATTAGCAGAGATGCACCCAAGAGTCTGGCCAAATGTTGCTAGAAGTGACTTCCAGGCTGAGGAAGGGTGACAAATCCCACACGTAACCTTAAACATGCACTTAGAGGCTTTCCTGAATGCAAAATATGCTCATGTTGCTGGAAGGGCTGGGCCAGATTCTGCACTGCTTTATGTACTTAATGTATGTTAGGACAGGCTAAATGCCAAAAACATGCAGTATGCAATATGTTTGCAGAAGCATTTGTCACGTCCCCACCTTTCTCCAGAAGTGTTTATGCTTATGCAGGTTTCTTTGACAGCAGGGAAGCAGATCCAGTCTTCTAAAAGACCGATTTTTTTAATATTACTCTGTCTCATTTGGTTTGCCTGCAGAGACTGTTAAACAGAAAGTCTCCGGTGAGGTAAATGAAATCTTTTGCTAACTGTCCCTTTTCAAATCAGGGCAGTGAAGGTATTTAAGTCAAATATGACTCTTCCAGGCTGAATGTGACACATCTGCTGTACCTTTTCTGCCTTCATTGCCACTTATCCCACTTAACGGTGGCTTGATTAGCTGGCTAAGTGGAAATGCTGAACTGTAGCTGAAATTCTCTCCTTCCCTATCAGTTCTTGAAAGGCCAAAATGATAAATGGGATTCAGATCTCAGAGCCTCGCTTGCATCACAAAATGTCAAACCAACCACTTTGTCTGGGTTTGGTTTCTTCAAATCTACTCCCTGCCTGCCGTGTCTGCCTTCCTGTGCATCGGTGTACGTGCACGCGACAGCACGGGGGTGTGTACTTAAGGGCCAGCCTCTGGTTGTCTTGAGCTGTAGGCACAGGGAACATGGCAGATTTTAATACGCTTCTTCAGGCTTTCCTACCTCTCAGTATCCAGCAATACAAAGATCTGATCCATGAAGGTAGGAAAATGAAAGGAAGGAGAAAGAAAGGAAAATATGCTGAAAACCCAGTACTAGCTATACAAATGATATGCAGAAGGATCGAAAGGATGTCAACTGCACTTGGACCTTCTGTTGACCATAACCAAAGAGCCATTTCTATAACAAAAAATACCCCCACTGCACCCATTTCCATAGCAAACCGTCAACCTGTCATAAAACATAAAAAAGGATATAAATGGTATGAGATGTCTCTGGAGAATCCAAGAGAGATCGTGGTCAAACATCCCAAGGTCATTTTTGATCCCAGAGAGCAAATTTTTTCTCACCCTAATGAGACATGCAAAGAGCCTTAAATATCCCCCATCTACCAGATTTGTGTGGAAGTACCTACCTGCCTCTAAATCTGTGATTGTTTTCACCCTGAATGTGTGTGCAAGATGCAGTTTCATGGCACCTGAAAGAAATTAGTATTACAAGGAGCACTAGTGCATCCTGCCCTCTGTCTGTAGCTGCAAAATCTACTGTCCTGGACATTACGATGCCATTGTATCTCGCAATTACAATTTTATCACCTTGTGTGTTGTGCACCTGTGACTTTTTCAGGCTTCTAATTGTACAAAGCTCATTCTGGTGAAAGGATCATGAGCATTTTCAAGCAGTTTATAATGAGGATGTCATTGCTTTTCATAGTGTTAACAAGATTACCATCATGTGTTCATGAATACTTAAGCACATTCAATAAAAAGGATGGGATGTGAAGAGGATGAGCTATTGCAGCTCTGAGATTGTTAATCAAGGTTGTAAATTATCCATATCCTTTAAATTCATGGTGGGATAGAAACATCAAAGCACTGTTTCTTCAACTGGCTGCAGTGAGAAAACAAACTTTTTTCTTTTTTTTTTTTTTTAGGGACATCACTGTATTCTGTAAGCTTTCAAGATAGAAAATTAGCTCAGGGGCTTAAAGTATATGTGGTCATGAGTTGTTTTGATATTCGTTGTTTCTGTCAGCTGATTACTCAATGATCAGAGCTAGAAGGAACACTTTATTCAATGTATTGGATCTGGGGGAGAGCGTGATACAGGTCTGATGCTTTATAATGTAGGCCATCAAATGTACAGCTTTGTTTCCAGGCAGCTCCATTTATTTGCTTACTGATTTTTGTATTGAACCTCCTTCTGCCACCTAATTCATTCTTGTTAGTTCTCTGGAGCCTGCTCATTCGCGCTCCCTCTCTCAGCTGGAAAGTTCCCATCACTATACTACTTGGGAAGCAGGACCCTGCTCTCAGAATCATTGGTGGGTACCTCTTGGGTACATCAACAGGCAAAAAAGAGGGTCTGCCCCAGATGCTATGTGTAATTGGCCAGTTTCTGTCAACACAGACTAACCTCTTAGTAGAAAATTCCTCTTGAAGTTAGGTGTTGTGGTGCAGTACCAAGGAGTGACTAAGCTAATTAGCATGGGCAATAGGGTGGACACACAGACTCAGCCCTCTTTCTCTCAGCAGAGTGGACAAAATGAATAAGAGCTGTTTTTCTGTGTGCCTGTTTGGGTCTGCACCATGGAAGCAGATTGGGAAAGCCTTTTTAGGAATACAATGGCTTCTAGTGAACTGTTTGAAATTCAAATTTGAGGACTACTAAATGACCAAATTAATCACTTGTTCCTTACCTTTTCTGTTAGTAAAAATCACCTCAAAAGATCTTCTGTCACACTTAAAACTAAAATGCATTACTGTATAACGAATTTTAACTGCTGTGATACTGTGATAATTCCCAGAGGCCCCGATATTAACTGAGGGGACCTTGCTAGCACTCAGATGCCTACCACAGTGTTTTGAGTTCTGGAGTTTGATGAAAAAATCCAGAATTTTATTTAGTATCTCATATTATAGGAAATGGACACAAGGAGCTCCTACCTCCTGTCTCTTACTAGCATTTCACTCTCCTTCTATGCTTTACTCCACTTAGATGTCAGTAATTCTTCTTAGCTGTATAGTGGGTTGTTGTGGGCAAGGAGTAAGACAAGTGATCCCAAACCTTCTCAGCCTGCTGTGTCGCTCCATGATTAGGAACATATTGTAGAAGGTAGAAGGAAGGGGTGGCTCAGAATCATCTCTGAGCAGCAAATTAAAATCAGGCTTCTGCATGGCTGCTAAAATGATCAGATTATCGACAAAGGTTGCCACAGAACTGGTGATGTTTGTTCAGTGCTGTCAGAGAGTGTTCGGCATGTCCTTTCTAAATATGCCTAATTTGCTGTTGAGTAGGATGTTGGAAGGCACATTGACCTTGTTGTGCCCTGATATACTGTGTTGAATTCAAACCTATGCAAGACTCAATTAATATAAGCTTATTTGTAACCATCTGAGAGACAACTCTTTTATATGTCACTCGGCTTGATGCAGGGGAATACAATCTCTAAACCACTTACCTGCTCTCTCAGTCAGGTTGGTGTCAATGTCAAGTGGCCACACGAGGAAGCAGTGTCTCCTGAGATTCTCTGAATTTGATCCCCAAATTGATGCCTCCAATGTTTTGGCTGGCACTATCAATAATAAAAACATCGAACTCTAGCAACCTCCCATTAAGATTAGTTATCACTAAGTTGTGATGGCTAGGAGTTGGTCTAAAGAAAACAACTTACCCCACTGGTGGTATTGCAGGAGCTGAATTCACCTTGTTTGCCTTTCAAGAGTAGAGTGAAACAATAGAGAAGGCAATCTTTGCAATTAATGAGATCGAGTTATACAATGTAAACCTTTGACAAATTAAAACAGATTCTGTTACAAACAGGCTTTGTACATAATTTCTCCTAAAGTTGACATGAAAATACACTTTTAATCAGAAAGCTAGAGAACAAAACTCTTTCATGTTATTATTGCACTATGTTTTTTATCTTTTTTTATCCTCCTTTATTTTTTATTGTGTGCTGAGCCTCTAGTATCATAATTGAACTGAACAGATATTTTTCATTAAACACCATGTGTCTTTTCTGTGTCCCTCCTCAGATCCCTTTGAAATTCCCAGAAGTAGCAATCTGATTTGCTTCATATTCAAAGCCTTCTTCTTGAGAGGACAGTAAAAATATGTACGATTGCTTTAAACCTTAGTTGAGGTAAATGCAATGTTCAATAACTTCATCAAATAAAGCTTGAATTTTATGGTGCAAATGCCAGTCTTCATGGTTCAGTGAACTTTTTCAAATAGTACACAGCCTGCCTATATCAAATTTGTAGAAAGGGATTGATTTTGTTGTTGTTGTTGGAATAAGGCCATTTCAGCCTCGTTGCATGCTTTCCTGAAATAATAATGCTATATTAAAAGATAAATGATAAACAGATTACTGGTTTTAAGGATTATTCAGAATGTTAACAACAAATATGACAGACTTTCTGCTGTAAACTTAAATGGCAAGTCTCAACCTGATTATTAAAGTTCTGTTTTCCACAGTCATGTAGGATTATAAGGCAAGCATTTTTGTCTGCTAGACAGAAGCATTATGCTTTCAACTATAACCGTAGACTGTTGTGATTATTTTTTTCCCCATCTATTTCCTTAGTTTTGTGGTGGTATTGATAAGATAGCTATGAGAGACTGCAAAATGCTTCCTGTGCATAGCTAATGTTACCAACTGTGATAGTGGGAGAGTATGTGATGAAAGCAGACACATTTAGAGCATTATCCATTTCTAGACTGATAGTCAGTGACAGGACAAGTGGTAGCTGTTTAATGAATTATTTTGAAACCCTGGTAGTGCGATGAATTTGCTTCGGATTTTTCTGTCCATGTTTTTTAAGGCCATTTGTATGTAGCTATTTTTTTCCTGTATTTGTTTGCTTTTATCTGTAGTCGGATGATGAAAGGACTGCCTTTAGCATACACAGGCAGCAGCATGTTTAAAAGCATCTAAAATGCAAATATACCTAAAATTTGGGTTAGGAAGTATGTAGTAGCAGCTTCTCAACTGGTGTCAATGAACATAACTCCATAAAAGCCAGTGG
>VZTU01025465.1:0-14879 GCA_013400835.1 Zapornia atra | reverse complement strand
ACTGGCAGGACAAGGGGGGTGGAGTGAAGCTGGAGGAGGGGAGGGTGAGAGGAGAGATTGGGGGGAAGTTCTTTGCAGAGAGAGTGGTGAGGGGCTGGAACAGGCTGCCCAGAGAGGGGGTGGGTGCCCCATCCCTGGGGGTGTCCAAGGCCAGGTTGGATGGGGCCCTGGGCAGCCTTGTGTAGCTCCAGGCCTGGAGGTTGGTGGCCCTGCCTGTGGCAGGGCGGTTGGAGCTCTGTGATCCATGGGGTCCCTTCCAACCCAGGCCATTCTATGATTCTAATCTTTCAGAAAACTTCCTGTTCTCTCCCTCTCCTGCCCAGTAAGTGATGATTTTGTTCCCTTTAATTTCTTATTTTTCGTTGCTTTCAACAAAGAGGCACCAGCAGTTGCCAAGCTTTACCATTGGGGTAATGGTAATTAATCCATTGGGGTAAATGAATCTCATGCTGCACATAAGCCTTGTTTCACTTTAATTTGAGGTACAGCTGGGTCTGCCTTCAGCAACTGCTCTGCTCACCAGAAGTCACTCACACTTGAAGTGAACTGCTCAGTGGCAATCAGTAACCAGCCATGGCTTCAAATAGGAGTAAATCAATGAGAAAGGCTAAATAAAAGGTATCAAGGGCTCAGCACCTTCTGTCTCCTGTGCTTCTGGCTGCATCACTGTTGCTGTTGGTGGGAGGAGAAAGACAAATCTACTTCTGGAAGCCCAGGGTTAAACTTCTGTTGGTGTATTGCTTGACCTGGCTGTAACTCCTCCTGTCTTCTAGCCTTTACCCAGTGGCCAGGCAGATGACTTTGTGTGGGGCTCTCAAAGCATGACTGGGTGCTCTGTAAGCTAATCACCTTGACACACACAGGAAGAAAATGCTGCATCTCTCATTAAAATGTTGTGCTTTCAGGTTGTGGGCCAGGTGATACCCACTCCAGGTATTTTTCAGGAAAATGAGCTGTGCAGAACAGAATATGTGAGGTCAGGTGAAACATGAAGCAATCATAAATATGAGGTTGAACTTCATATGTTTTGGGGGAAAAAGCCTTAAGAGGCTATCAAGGAGGTGAAATCACATTAAGGGTATTTTCTGGATGAAGATGCCAGATGAGCTGAAGTTTCAAGATGCAGATTTGTTCTTAGGAATTGAAAAACCTTTCACTTCAATCTTCTTTACAACTGATGTGGCTGCCTGGGGCACAAAGCCCCAAGTGCCCAACCTACTGAGGAGCAGAGGGGACTGTGAACACCAAAACCTGCTATTCAGACCTGTTTGTGCTCTGTTTTTCCTCCCTGCTCTGCCAGTTTGGATAGAGAGAAGACCTCTTGGCTGCTTGAGGAAGTGTGGGCAGTTTGAAAACATAACTCAAACATAGTGTCAACCCCCCACTTCAAAGTCCCTTATGGGTCATGCTCTTGGCTGTTGCTGCTCTACTGCTCAATAAAACAAGCACTGGCTGCTTGTTTCCAAAGCTCTAAGAGAATTCCTGTCACTTTTCTGTAAGGTTGTCTTTCTTGAGTGGTGCTGAGGTTGTTTAAGTAAATGAGAGGCTACACAGTGTGTATTTAACTTCCTAATTAGGAACCAGCAGAGGTGTAATTACAGGCAAAGTAAATATATAATTATGGATGGGTGGGAAATGTATGTTGTTTAATTGATAAGTGCTAATGGCTTTCCCAGATGCTGGACAGTGTGTGGTCATCAGGTCTGTTCAGAAGATCATCAGTGGAAAGGTCACTGGTCACGTTAATTTTAGCAGCCACTTGGAAGCTGAGTTGTGTTTTAGGGATCTAAGGGTGAATGGGGCTTGTGCCCCCAGAAACCTGATGCAAAAGTGCCTGGGGTTGGAAGGAGAGGACTTCTGCTCAATGTGGAAAGTATAAAATGACTGGCATGATACTACAGTATCATAGAATCATAGAATCACAGACTCGTAGGGGTTGGAAGGGACCTCAAGAGCTCATGGGGTCCAACCCCCTGCCAAAGCAGCTCCCCAGCTCATATTACATAGATAGGTGTCCAGATGAGACTTGAATCTCTCCAGAGAAGGAGACTCCACACCCCCTGGGCAGCCTGTCCCAGGGCTCCCTCACCCCCACTGGGAAGAAGTTCTTCCCCATGTTGGTGCAGAACTTCCTGTGCTCCAACTTGCAGCTGTTGCCCCTGGTCCTGTCCCCACAGACACTGAAAAGGGGCTGGCCAATTCCCCCTGCATCCCCTGCTTAAGATAATTATAGACTTTAATTAGGTCCCCCCTCAGTCTTCTCTTCTCAAGGCTGAAGAATCCCAACTTATTCAGCCTATCCTCATAGGGAAGATGCTCCAGGCCCCTCATCATCTTCATAGCCCTTCTCTGGACTCTCTCCAGGAGATCCCTGTCCTTTTTAAACCAAGGAGCCCAGCACTGGACACAACACTCCAGGTGGGGCCTGACCAGGGCAGAGCAGAGGGGGAGGATCCCCTCCTGTGACCTGCTGCCCACACTCCTCCTGATGCCCCCAGGATCCCATTGTCTCTCTCAGCCCCCAGGGCACACTGCTGGCTCATGGCCACCCTGTCACCCACCAGCACCCCCAGGTCCTTCTCCACAGAGCTCCTCTCCAGCAGGTCCCCCCCAGCCTGTCCTGATTCCAGCAGTTATTCCTCCCCAGGTGCCAGACTCTCCCCTTGCTCTTGTTGAATCTCCTCAGGTCTCTCCCTGCCCAGCTCTCCAGCCTGGCCAGGTCTCTCTGGGTGGCAGCGCAGTGTCCTGTGTGTCACCCACCCCTCCCAGCTCTGGATCATCAGCACTTGCTGAGGGTGGGTGCTGTTCCCTCAGCAAGGTCAATGAAGATATTGAACAGGACTGGACCCAACCCCAGCCCTGGGGAACAGGGCTGGTCACAGGCCTCCAGTCAGATTCTGCTCCTCGAATCACAACCCTCTGGGCTCGTTCCCACAGCCAATTCTCAACCCACCTCACTGTCCCCTCATCTATCCCATGCTTTCTCAGCTTTGCTATCAGGATGTCATGGGAGAATGACATCCAGTATTTTATGTTATGAATTATTTTATATGTTGCTTGTGGTGTTGGTGCTCTGGGTTTAGGAAAGAATTGAATTCATGTTTATAATGGCTCTGTCATTCAGATCTTATGATGGTCTGGTAAGTGTGGTGGCATGCACCCTGTCAGGTCCTTAGAGCAGAAAGCTGACACTGGTCATCCCCACACCAGGGGTACCACACAGGGAACCTTTGGGTGGTTTGTGCCCCTCAGCCCTTCCTGAAAATGCCCTGGAAAGGTGGAGGGAAAATCAAGCGTGTACAACAGCAGCAATGAGAGCAACTGCAGCTCTCAAGACTGGAGAAGATGGGAGGTGAGGACAATCTATAGAGAGGGGAAACAGGGAGAGGTTGTTCACTGCCTTCCAAAGCCTGAGCATGGATTGACTTGTTGGGTAGCTTCTGCTGTGCAAGCCTGCACTCGCTCACCAAGCGCACAGCTGAATTCCAGGTGATTGTGGAGATCAAACACTCTCATGACTCTCAAAAGCAATTAGACAAATGCCTCATTAGATACTAGATTCGACAGAAATCCTGCAGCAGAGGTCTGCCAGCTGAGAGAGACTGGCAGGAGGATGGGTGAGTTATGGTTGGGCAGTGCTTGCTCGGTCCCAGTATCCCCTGGTCTCGTTGGAGATGGTGCTGGAGACCGAACATGGCTTGGCAGTGCCCTGGTTTGAGCTGGGGTTCCTGTGCTGCTGTCAGGTGTTGTGCAAGAGGGAACCTTAAATACAAGTTTTATGCAACCTGGAGCTCTTCCTTCCTCTGAGCAATGAAACAGTCAGAGATGGAAATGATGTGGCTGTGTAAGAGCAGCTGGGCAAGCCATCTCCTTCATGCCCCTGGATCTCATTAAGCAGGATCCGATCCTTTGTTGGAGGACAGGCCTTGTGGTTCCCCTTTAAACTTCTTCTAACCAGGAATGCCTTTAGGAAAAGGAAAAAGATATTCCAATTAAACCCAGATGAAATGGGGATGTCTGCAGAAGGCTATTTGATGTGCTGTTTGAGACTGTTCCTGAGAGGAGTGTTATGACTCACAACTAGTACACAGTGAATCGTAAAGACCTGCTTTAGGATTTGTGTGTTTTCAGCTCTAAGAAGCCATTCATTCTTCTGGCTCTCACAAACCCCACTTCCTCAGATATGATTGATTTATTCTTTCTTTCCTTTAGCACAAGTTTCCCTTTCATCAGCCTGATATCTGTCAACTAGGGCTTGCCAGTCCTGTGACACAACATGACGCAACAACAGACGCGCGGTAGCCTTTGAACATCAGAGCTGTAGATTTTAGGGACAAGCTGTACACAGGCTTTAGGCACAGCAGAAGTCCATGTGCTGCTGCAAGACTGGGGTGTTCTGAAAGGCTCAAGATAATCTGACTTGGAACATCAAGGTTTTTAACTGCACAGGCAGTGACAATGCATCAATGTTATGCTCTTTAACTGAGGATCCTGCTTGGTCTGTCTCCTCCTAATTCATGACAGTCGCAGAGCAGAATTATGCATGAGGAGAGATGGAGTAGGTTTCAAGCACGTAACTCTAGGTTGTAAGAGAGTAGAGTAGCATGCTTCTTGGCAGAAAGAGTTTGTAAAAGCATGTGTTGCTTGATGCTCTTATGAAGCTGCCTGTTGTTTGCTGTGTGATTCCTGTAGGTCTCCGAATGTAGCTGGCCAGTGCGACAAGCGCCCAGTCTGCACAACCTCTATGCTGTCTGCAAGAACATGCACAACTGGCTGCAGCAGAACCCCAAAAACGTGTGTGTCATCCACTGCATGGTGAGTACACCAGAAAGGAACCCCCATTTTTAGACCTCCAAGTCTTAAGTCATGCTGTAGGTTGCGTGACTGGAGCCTACGTGCAAGGGTGGTGACATTTCTAATCCAAAAAGAAATGGAATAATACCCAAACCCCTGCAAAAAAGGCTTGAACTTCACCCAAGCTTGTCAGCCTGCTACAGATTTGCATGTTATTGTAAGTGGTTGCAGGACAAAACACAGCCTCTGGACTGGAGGTCGCTGATGGTAAGCTGGGGACAAAGACATAGTTGGCTGTTGAGCCATGAGACAGAGATTGTTAAAGCCTCCCACGGTCACTACTTGTCAGGTCTGGCTGAAGAAGCAGGGTTGTGTTCTGCTCCTCTTTGTGCATGTGCCCACTGGCTGAAATGGTCACTAAATCCCTTGTAAGGGTTATTTGATGCTGAGCAATTTGTAGGTAGGATGGGTGTGTGAGTAGTGTGATTCCATGTGACTAATGATAGAAAATCATAGAAGCACTTGGGTTGGAAGAGACCTTTAAAATCGAGTCCAACCACAGCCTAACCCCACTTCTAGACCATGTCCTCAAACCAACTAAATCACTAAGTCATGATTTACCCCATTAATCCTTTAACATTGACAGCCATGCCCCAAAGGAGAGTTCTGGTTTGCTCCTGGAGCCTAAATTAAATTCAGGAGGCTGTCAGCCCTGATCAGCATAAACTGGAAGGAAACTGGGAAAGGACTGATCCCAAACTGCAGAGACCTTATGTACAAGTTGGGCACTTCTGCCCTGCACAGCAGAGGATATAATCATTCCATTCAGAGATGAAGACATGCTTGATGCCTCCAGTCCTGGAAATGTAGCTAAAGAATCAGATTTCTTTCCTGTCCTCTGAGCAATGAATGTCAGAGTAATGCTGTGAAGGGCAGGGAGTCCTTTTCAACGCTTTCCAAGGAGTCTGCAGAACCCCACTTGGTTTGTATGAACCTGAGAGATCTTTTCAGAGCAATTGGTGGGGGCTAAACCTTAAAAAAAGAAAGCAAAGAGCCTGTTAAGCTTGAGCATCTGCTCAGGCTCAGCAAGGTTCTGGGGTGAGCTCTGGTGTGGCAAATCCTACGGTATGGCTGGAGTGTCTGAAAGGTGCCTGAAATAAGTCACTGCAAGGAGCCTGTATCACTTCTGACCTGTGTTTCAGGCTTCCAGGGGGGCTGCCTGCCTGGGGTTTCTCACTCCTCCCTTGTAAGTGAGCCCTGGCTGCTGGGATCTTCTGTCACCCGCTGGCAAGTGGGCGATGAGCTGGGTGGCAGGGTGCTCTGACAGCACCGAGCAGGCTCTTGTACCCCCTGCCATGAATGTGCATCCAAAATTAAGCAGGCACCAGACCCAGGTTTTGGTGGAAGCTGCTGGAAGGGCTTTTTTTCTTTTCCTTTGGCTCAGCAGAGTCAGGGTCCCCATGGCTGATCACCTCCTGTGTTCCTGGGCACAGCACTGGGGACACTGATTTCTCTATTGCTCTTTCTGTGTGATTCATCTTGTTCTATCAGTCTGCCTCTGCAAACACCCTTCCCTTCGTTAGCACCTTCAGTAAAATGCAGATTAGCTCAGGAACAGTCTGTAGGCTGAAGGCTGTAGAGCTGTTTGGGTGAGGGAGCCTTGGGCTGGAATTTTTCTGTTTGCTTGTGAACCCTCCTAGGTTAAATTTCTGTGAGATGACTGCCTGCAGCTGCAGCACGGGTGTACTCTGACCTCCATGGCCAGTTCCAGGCTGATGTTTGTATGAGTGATAATGTTACAGCTTGGTGAAACACCAACATTTATAGACAAAATGTACTTCTGGGCTTTCAAAACAAGTCTAAGCTGTCTTCAGCTTTGGCTGCTTACTGGATCTTAGCTTTGATCCAGGCCAGTGCCACTCACTGAAGTCCTGGGTATTAAACAAATGCCACAGCTGGAAACTCCCTGCTCACGTGCAGTCTCATTCGACCTGGGCAGGCTGGAGAGCTGGGCAGTAAGAAACCAAAGGAGGTTCAACAAAAGCAAGTGGAGAGTCTGGCACCTGGGGAGGAATAACTGCTGGAATCAGGACAGGCTGGGGGGGACCTGCTGGAGAGGAGCTCTGTGGAGAAGGACCTGGGGGTGCTGGTGGGTGACAGGGTGGCCATGAGCCAGCAGTGTGCCCTGGGGGCTGAGAGAGACAATGGGATCCTGGGGGGCATCANATCTCCTGGAGAGAGTCCAGAGGAGGCTCTGGAGATGATGAAGGGCCTGGAGCATCTCCCCTGTGAGGAAAAGCTGAGTGAGCTGGGGCTGTTCAGCCTGGAGAGAAGAAGACTTAGGGGGGACCTGATTAATGTTTATAAATAGTATGGGATGCAGGGGAAATGGCCAGCCCCTTTTCAGTGTCTGTGGGGACAGGACAAGGGGCGATGGGCTCAAGTTGGAGCACAGGGAATTCCTCCCCAATCTGGGGAAGAACTTCTCCCCAGTGAGGGTGAGGGAGCCCTGGGACAGGCTGCCCAGGGGGTGTGGAGTCTCCTTCTCTGGAGAGATTCCAGCCCTGTCTGGACGCCGCCCTGTGTGCCCTGTCCTGGGGACCCTGCTTTGGCAGGGGGTTGGACCCCATGGGCTCTGGAGGGCCCTTCCAACCCCTGTGACTCTGTGATTCCTAATCACATTACTTTATGTGATTTAAGGGAGAGAGGTGAAATTCAAAGGATGTCTCTGATACTCACAGGTTACTTCTTTTTCTCCCCCATCTCTTCCTGTAACAGGATGGCCGTGCGGCCTCAGCCGTCCTGGTCAGCGCGATGTTCTGTTTCTGTCACCTCTTCTCTAACCCAGGCCCTGCTGTGCAGCTGCTGAACACAAAGAGACCTGGCATCGTGCTCTGGCCATCTCACAGGAGGTAGAGTATCCCAGCTCACCCCGATGCAGGCGAGCTGTATGCCTCACACTACCACCTGCCCCAGCAGGACTCACACACAAGCCATCGTACTTGGCTTTGACAGGTCTGAGCTGATGCTTGTGGCCACTTCCATTTTACCCACACTGATGGGCCTGGGGGAACCTAATGAGGTTCAACACTGCCAAGGGTCAGGGGCTGCACTGGGGCAGGAAGAATCCCAGCCAGAGATACAGACTGGGAGAAGAGCTCCTGGAGAGCAGCCCTGTGAGAAGGACTTGGGGATTGTGGTGGGTGAGACACTGAACATGAGCCAGCAGTGGCTCCTGCAGCTCGCAAGGCCAATGGGATCCTGGGCTCCATCAGCAGAGGGGTGGCAGCAGGGACAGGGAGGGGATTGTCCCTCTCTGCTCTGCCCTGGGGAGGCCCCAGCTGGAGTCCTGTGTCCAGAGCTGGGGCCCCCAATACAAGAGAGATGGGGAACTGTTGGAGAGGGGTCAGAGGAGCCACGAGGATGCTCAGAGGGCTGGAGCAGCTGCCCTACAAAGAGAGGCTGAGGGAGCTGGGCTGGGTCAGCCTAGAGAAGAGAAGGCTGTGGGGGGACCTCATTGCAGCCTGCCAGTCCCTGAAGGGAGCAGAGACACAGGAGGGGAATCAGCTTGTTAAAGGGCAGAGACTGGCAGGACAAGGGGGATGGAGTGAAGCTGGAGGAGGGAAGGGTTAGAGGAGAGATTGGGGGGAAGTTCTTTGCAGAGAGAGTGGTGAGGGGCTGGAACAGGCTGCCCAGAGAGGGGGTGGGTGCCCCATCCCTGGGGGTGTTCAAGGCCAGGTTGGATGAGGCCCTGGGCAACCTTGTAACCTTGTGTAGCTCCAGGCCTGGAGGTTGGTGGCCCTGCCTGTGGCAGGGGGTTGGAGCTCTATGATCCATGGGGTCCCTTCCAACCCATGCCATTCTATGATTCTATGATTATATGATGTAACAGCCACAGGGGAGCAAAATCCAATGTTACAACAGCTTTGCTCACTAGTTTGGGGGAGCTGTATTTGCTGGGTGAATCCTTCTCCCTATGTCAACTTCATCCTTGCAGGAGTTTAGACACTGTAAACATCTCTTTTATACAGTTTCCATTAAGCAGGGGAAAAATGAGAGCAAACCAAAGATAGTGTTATGTGTGTAATAATAATAATGATGATTCTTTGGTACATGACAAACAAAGTAGCTCATCTGCTTTGTGCCTGTAAAATGGGAGGCAAACTTCTACTGGTAAACCTGAAAACACATTGCTTGGTACCTTCTATCCTAAAAGGTGAGGAGAAATGATGCTCAGCTCAGAGCTCAATGCCAGCTCCCTTTCTCTTGAGCTCCAGTTCTTGTAATTAAACAGAAATGGGAGTGTAGTGGCTGCAAGGGAGCCTGGAGTACCTGGCAACTCCAGTCCTGGAGTGTGAAGGGATTGCATGGTCACTGGATTTTGCTGTAGACTTTGAGTATGGAATGAACATTGGTCACCTGGGATGGAGAGTTTAGTAATGGCTTTTCTCTGTCTGCAGGTACATAGGGTACATCTGTGACCTAATAGCAGACAAACCCATCATTCCTCACTGCAAACCACTCACTATCAAGTCAGTCACCCTCAGTCCAGTCCCCTGTTTCAACAAGCAGCGAAACGGCTGCCGGCCCTTCTGCGACATCCTCAGTGGAGAAACCAGGATCCTTACCACTTCCCAGGAGTATGAAAGGATGAAGTGAGTTTCTGTCCTCTCCTCCCATCCTCAGGAGTGTAACCCAAAGAGGCTTTTGTTTTGCTGTGCTGTGTTTAATGTCTGTGGTCCCTGCCTGATAAACGAAGGCATTAAGTGAAAGTTTGACATTAATTCAATTGGAATGTATTAATGGAAAGTTAGTGCCTAGAGCTGAAATGAACTGCCAGGAAAGAGCCTGAAGTTGTCATGAGGGCAACTGTTTCAACTGACCATGGAGGCTGAGGGAGCTGGGCTGGGCCAGCCTGGAGAAGAGAAGGCTGTGGGGGGACCTCATTGCAGCCTGCCAGTCCCTGAAGGGAGCAGAGACACAGGAGGGGAATCAGCTTGTTAAAGGGCAGAGACTGGCAGGACAAGGGGGATGGAGTGAAGCTGGAGGAGGGAAGGGTTAGATTAGATATTAGGGGGAAGTTTTTTATAGAGAGAGGGGTGAGGGGCTGGAAGGGGCTGCCCAGAGAGGGGGTGGGTGCCCCATCCCTGGGGGTGTCCAAGGCCAGGTTGGATGGGGCCGTGGGCAACCTTGTGTAGCTCCAGGCCTGGAGGTTGGTGGCCCTGCCTGTGGCAGGGGGGTTGGAGCTCTGTAATCCATGGGGTCCCTTCCAACCCAGCTCAGTCTATGATTCTCTGACAGCTCTGAATGCACCTTCTGTTTGTCCAGCCTGTGGGAGACGACAGCTTTCACGCTGACGCTGCTGCTGGGTGGTAATGGCATTGTAGAAGGGAGCTCACCTGGATTTCCTTCCCTTCCCCTCACAGAGAATATCGTGTGCAAGAAGGGAAAGTCCTAATTCCCCTGGGAGCCACTGTCCATGGGGACGTCGTTGTTTCTGTCTACCACATGAGGTCGACCATCGGGGGACGCCTCCAAGCCAAAGTAGGAGCTTGTGTAGCCTCTCTTGTACTGTAGAGCCAACGCAGCCAACTAAGAGCTGCCCAAACCTGGGGTCTAAGAATACCCATGGCATTGGGGAGGAAAGCTTCCTCACTTGGCAGTAGACAGAACACAAATCTGAGCAGTGCCAAGTGACAAAAAAAGAACTCTTATCTGGAGAAGTCCATGGTGCTGCTGGTATCTCTCTGTGGAGATGGTGTCTCCTGATAGGGTGTAGGCTCCTTCCAGCTGATGTAGAAGATGGAAACCATTGCTCAGTAACCAGCTCAGGGCAAACCCACCACCAAAGCCTCTCCCTGCACTCTCTAAGAACATGGAAGAAGGCTTTGTTCTGCTCAAATCAGAATGACTTGCTTAGCCATTGCTGCTGCATGGCATCTCTCTTGCCTGCTCTAGAGCAGCCTTCACCTTCAGGGCATGAGGGAAGAAGGCACTTTGTGTGATTTGGTCAGTCAGGGGGATAGGAAAGGACACTTAAGCTGTAGGCTGGTCAGAGAGCTGCCCTCTTCAGAGCCAAAAAAGCCTCTTAACACAAGCAGACCAAAGAAATAAGAGTCTGGGGAGAGGGCAGAGGAGCGCTGGGGTAAGCACCCCCTGATGTCCCACTCCCATCACGCAGTAGCAGTGCTGAGAGGGGGAGTATGTCTGAGTCCAGGCTGTTCCAGGCTCTGAGACTGACTTGGAAGCACTGTTCCCTGGCTCCTGTGACAGCAGCAGAGGAGTCTGGAGATGCAGTCTGTTCAGATGAGGGAACTTGGCTCTGCAGAAACTCGATCTGTGGCTGCCATACACCAAGTTGCTCTATCAACCTTTGTAGTGATGAGGGTTAATTGGCTCACTTGGAGAAATCCCCTGTCCAAATTGTAGGGACTTCAAGCACAAGAAGTGAGAGAAGAACCAAGTTCTGTCCCATCTGCTTGGAGCAGCACCTTATTTTCTCCCTGCAGATGGGTGCTGCAGGGCTGGTCAGGCACAGCAGTTCCCAGACTCTCACCACCAGCTGCCTACGTTCTCTTACTACTCTATCCAGTGATGCTTTAATCCAAAATCTCATTAATTTTCCCAATAACATGTTTGAAACTTGAATACTCAAGTTGCAGAGTGTCTAATTTATGTTTTTCACCTCTTAGTTTTTTATTGGTGCTGTTTGCTGCATAGATGCCACTTCACTGACACCTCTACTGCAAGTGAAACGATCTTAGATTTTCCTGGTGGTTACAATCCTGTTGCTCCAGTGTATCCAGTGGAAACAGATACCAGTTTCATTGAACTGCTAAAGTGTTGAGTAGATCCCAGAAGTACAGACAAGCAAGGAAAGAAGGGATATTCCTGAAGGCTGAGAAAAGGGGCTCTGCTGTATGGAGGCAGCAGGGTTTAGGGCAGGTGGAAATGTCTGGGTTTGGGAAGGAGAAGCTGTGCTTTTCTGTGGAATCAGTGCATATAGCAGATGTGATTGGTCTCTCTAGTAACTGGTAGTAAGGTAGACTTGACTAACTGTGAACTGTAACTGAATATTTTAACATTTCATGAATGGAAGCACCTGTGCAGCCTGATGCTCTGTGTTTGATTGGTTTGGGGTTTGGGTTTTTTTTTTTGTTACAGATGACCAACACACAAATATTCCAAATTCAATTTCACACTGGATTCATAGCCCTGGGGACAACCACCCTAAAATTCACCAAGTGAGTATTTTGTGCTGAATGTTAACCAAACCTGAGGTGTAAAAGCCTTATGAAGGCTGAAGGGGAATACTCTCAGGTGAAATGTGGAAAGTCTGCGTGCGTGCCTATATTGAAAGACTTTATAGAGCTTGAAACACCCTTTCCTTTTTAACCAAACAACTCTTGTCCCCATTTAGGCCTGAACTGGATGCCTGTGACTCTCCAGACAAATATCCCCAGCTCTTTCATGTTATCCTGGAGATAGAAATACAGTCTGCTGACAGGCAAACAGAGTTAACTCCCCCATGGGAGAACTTCACGACGAAAGACATCAACCCAACCATTCTCTTCTCCTCTCACCAGGAGCACCAGGACACTCTTGCTTTGGCAGGTGAAAGCTGTGTAGATCTATTCAATTGGCATGTCTACCTGCATGCTGAACTTGGTTTTGCTTCATTTTATTGATCTGGTGCTCTGTACCACAGGTAGAGGTCCCACTGATTCACCCCAGGACAACATAAGGAACGTTGGGCAGAGCGCCTTCTTCTCATCTCTCAGCTGGCAAGGTAAGGGGGCTTGGCCTTCCCAGCAACATCTGCTTCAAACAAGACAAACAACTGGGGTTTTTCCCCCCCCTCCTTGAGCAGTGAGTGGTGCTGAAGGATCTGATTGTCCCATGCCTTGCCCATCAGCTCACAGTGTATTGCTGGTCACACCCTGACGCTGCACTCGAGAGGGAATTCGTTTCCTACAAGGTCCTCCTCAAACATTGCCATAGATGCCAACCACAGCATCCTTCTACTGTAAAGCTTTGCCCTAGGCCTACTTGGTGCTAAAACCAATTTTAAGCTGCCTTTTCCTAAAGCTGCACTCTGTATAAAGTGCCATGGGAGCGTAGCACTGGGAGTGTTTGTTGGAGAGGCAGTTTCATCCTGCTGAACCCTTGAACATCTGACGGTGCTGCAGGGTGCAGCGTCCCTCCTCTGGCATCAGCTCTGCGTTAGGCAGGAGCCTGGTGCAAGAGATCCTTGTGTAAGCAGCTGGGAGGGTGTTTTATGCCCCTGCTCCTTTACAATGAGCCTTGCTTGGCCTGGATTCTGAGGTATGGCTGGGGATCATAGAATCATAGAATCATAGACTGGTCTGGGTTGGAAGGGACCCCAAGGATCACAGAACTCCAACCCCCCTGCCACAGGCAGGGACACCAACCTCCAGGCCTGGAGCTACACAAGGTTGCCCAGGGCCCCATCCAACCTGGCCTTGGACACCCCCAGACACGGGGCACCCACCCCCTCTCTGGGCAGCCCCTTCCAGCACCTCACCACTCTCTCTGGAAAAAACTTCCCCCTAATATCTAATCTAACCCTTCCCTCCTCCAGCTTCACTCCAGCCCCCTTGTCCTGCCTTGTCTATCCTTTTAAAAAGTTGAATCCCCTCCTGCTTATCAGCTCCCTTCAGGGACTGGCAGGCTGCAATGAGGTCCCCCCACAGCCTTCTCTTCTCCAGGCTGACCCAGCCCAGCTCCCTCAGCCTCTCTTTGTAGGGCAGCTGCTCCAGCCCTCTGAGCATCCTCGTGGCTCCTCTGACCCCTCTCCAACAGCCCCACATCTTTCTTGTATTGGGGGCCCCAGCTCTGGACACAGGACTCCAGCTGGGGCCTCCCCAGGGCAGAGCAGAGAGGGACAATCCCCTCCCTGTCCCTGCTGCCACCCCTCTGCTGATGGAGCCCAGGATCCCATTGGCCTTGCGAGCTGCAGGAGCCACTGCTGGCTCATGTTCAGTGTCTCATCCACCACAATCCCCAAGTCCTTCTCAGCAGGGCTACTCAAGCATCATCCTGCTTGGTTCTGACCCAGAAATACTTGTTCCATTTGTATCTGCGGGTGTTTTGCTGATCAGGCAATTAACCCCTGATCAATCAAACCAGCTTCTCAGGACACAGGCCTGCCAAGACTTTATTCTTTGCTAATCTTTGCAAAGGCCTCTTACTTTAAGATTTAAAATCCAACAAAACACCCCTGTGGTTCCCTCAGTAGCTTTTTGTTCTGCATGTGAGGTGATTTTTTGGTTTTGGTGATGACAAAACTTAACAGCTGCCTAATTTTTATTTTGAATCATCATTTAGATCAGAAACCTGACAAGAGCAGCTCTCACCCCACCTCAGAGGATCGAGCAGCGCTGGTGCACGAGGAAAGCGAACAGTCAGATGATGAACTCTTGTCCCTTTCCAGTCAGCACAGCAATGCCAGTGGTGACAAGCCTCACGGGACCCCAAAACACAGCAAGAAGCAGCAGGAGCCTCCAGCACCCCCTCCACCTGAAGATGTGGACCTGCTGGGCCTGGATGGTAGCCCTATGAGCAAGAGTTTCCCCTCGCAGCCCACCGCTGCCCCCTCTAACTCGGACTTGCTGAATGATTTGTTTGGGGTTGGGGGGCCGAGCTCCCAGGCTCAGAGTGGACAGCCTGCTGCTGAGGAGGTCTTCCACGTGGGGGGACCTGGATCTGTGCAGTCGACGCCTCGGCGTTCCGCAGCGTCGGCGTCCCCGTCCCCGTCCCCAAGGGTAGGAGAAGGTAATAGTGGCCATGCCTACTGGGGCACGTGCTTGGAGAACCCCACCTGGGTGAGCTGCTCTGGGCTGTTGGGTTCCTCTTGGGTACATTCATGTCATGAAAATGAGGAGCTGCAAGGGATCCCAAGGGGCCAGCTGGCTCCTCTACCATGAGACAGGAGTTGGTGCATCTTCACAGTCAAGAACACGAACCAGATGATCTAATTTGTTCACTAAAATCTCTACTGGGGCTCACCCCAGTGTTTGGCTGGCTCTTTAAGCTGAGCACCACTGGAGATCATAGAATCATAG
>VZTU01025464.1:308136-324737 GCA_013400835.1 Zapornia atra | reverse complement strand
ATCCAGCCTGTGCAGATCCCTCTATAGAGGCTTCCTACTCACAAGCGGATCAACACTTCCACCCAACTTCATGTCATCTTCAAATTTATTGAGGGTGTACTCGATCCCCTTGTCCAGATCCTTGACTGGGTGATCAGGCCCAGTCATCATGGGTTTATGAAAGACAGAGCCTGTTTGATTAATTTGATCTCCTTCTGTGACAAGCTGAGCCACATAGTGGATGAGGAAAATATATTAGGGAAAACAGGCCGCAGTACTTAGCCCTGGGGAATACCACTTGTGATTGACCATGAAGTGGATTTAATTCTATTCGCCACAACAATTTGCATCCAACCATCATGACAGTTTTTTACCCAGCAAAATAGGCTTCCACAAGGTGTTTAATCTGAGCAAGTCCTTAGGTTAAAAAGGAAAAGGGCAAGGACATCACTTCTTTGCTAAATATATTTATAGAAATCTACAGCAAACTTCTAGAGCTTTTTGAAGTTCAAGAATATGTCTTATCTGCCTCTTCAGACCAAGCAAAGAGAATGCCCATCCGAGCCATGAGCAGCTAGTTTCTCCAGAAGAATGCTTGGGAAACAGTGTCACAGGCTAAATTCTAGGTAGACAACATCCACAGACTTCCCAGTCGAGAATTGGTACCAATGAAAAACCACCTAAAATAGAAACATAACAACACAACTAAATCCCAACTATTACAGAATTTTACACACACGTAAGCTCAGAAATCAATAAAATTGATCAAAGTCATTTCTTTTCCTCACAGAACTGTAGTAAATACTGAATTGGACTGTTTGAGGCACAAGATTGCACTTTAATGGCAGTAATTCCTGTAAATTTGTTGGGGAAGCCTCTGTAGAAGGCATGTCTGGTTTCTTCTCCCTTGTAGAGACAACGCTGGAAATAATAAAATTTGCTGGCTTTGAATTCAAAGAGAAATTTTCAAGTATGAACTCATGTTGATAAATTAAGGCTTGTGGCGATGGTTTTTTGTCATGCAATTGGATATGTGCCGTGTTGATGAAGGATTGCAAAGAAAACCTTAAACTGCTGTTAACTAGGTTACCTTCCCTAGAGGCAGTTCATGAGAGTGAACTCATGAATTCAGTTACTCTCCAGGTGAGTGAGATCAGTACCAAAGAATGTCAACTGCTGCCTCCAGGCCTTAAAATCTGGGGTGAAAGTTTCATGGGAGAGATTTTCCCCTTCAACTACATTAGCATTTACACTGTGCTTATCCCTTCATACTGAAATCATACTTCTCCTTACTCTGCCCTTTAAATAGAAAAATGTGTGACCCTGTGTGGTTCACATCTGAATTTTGCTTTTTCAGTTGTTCTAAGCTGTCATCTTATTACCTGCTCAGGTTTGTTTTCATGAGCAATCCTGTCCAGATTCTAGAGTCCTCTGTCTCAGTGTATTTTTTGTGCAGGATGACTCATTTTTGCAAAGCTGATGAATGCCTGCAGATCTTTGGAACATTTTAGTTGTGAAATAGAGAATTTTACAAGAGAGAACCTCTTGATTTTTGGCAATGCTGTAGTAAGACTAAGACTGATATGTGTGTTTTGCCCTTTTTTATTTTAATGGCAAATGTGATTGTGATGAGGATACTGACACATATACATGTTGTACGTGAAGACTGGAATCTTAAGAAGTAGACTTAAACAAAATTAAATCCTATATATACACAAAATAGGCTTCTACAAGGTGTTTAATCTGAGCAAGTCCTTAGGTTAAAAAGGAAAAGGGCAAGGACATCACTTCTTTGCTAAATATATTTATAGAAATCTACAGCAAACTTCTAGAGCTTTTTGAAGTTCAAGAATATGTCTTATCTGCCTCTTCAGACCAAGGAATCAAAACTTAACTTTTGTATTAGTCTCTATGAAGAGGAACATTTTCAATGTGGGGGTGAAGAAAAGAAATCTTTTCATCTATATTGGCTCCCTGACGCACATCCACATCTGAAAGTCACTGCATAAAGCCCAGGCAATTGAACTTTCTAAGGCTCAAGTGTAGGGGAAATCCGACTTAAACAGAAGGCCAGATCTTGTGGCACTGGTGTAACTCATGCAGTAGCTGGTAGGGCTGGCTCCCACTAAATGAATATAAATAGCCCGTGAATTGCTGAAGTGATAGATTCATTGCTGTAATAATTGGATAGTTCTTCATTGTATCTGATGTCATTGCACAGACAGTACACCTAATGCACTGGGGATCTGGGAATCAGGGAAGTTAACTAGGAGTGGGTGGCTAGTTTCCCTGGCGATTTTGGGCTCCTTCAGGAGTCCTGTTGGTGACCGTCTACCCCAATAAACCGTTCCCCCACTTTTCCCTTTTTTACACATCAATATTTGCCAAACTTGATGAGAGTTTCAAATCTGTCCTACAAATTAGATTAATATAGGTGGATTGGTAGAGGAGGAAGATTTTATTAGGTAGGGGTTCATGTTATATTTTATTGCAGAGTAGAGAGAGGGAACAACCAATTTAAGAAAACATCAGTTCAGTCTTGCTCTGTATTATGCCCTGAAGAATCTAGCCATGAGATATGAGCCTCTAAGAAACCACTTTTCATTAATTCTGCTGCTTGTGAAACTGCTTGCTTTAATCATGTCACTTTAAGTACGCTCTGAAGTAATTTCCTAGTTTGACCTTGGTCTCGTAAATATGGAATAACTTCTACCAAAATAGACTAACAGTTAAACACTGCTTTGTGCACTCAATCCCACTGTCTATGTCTCCAACAAAGATGTTAAAACAGTGCCAGTCACAGTGCTGACCCCTGCAGAATGCCACTCATCACTGGTCTCCACTTGGACATTGAGCCATTGACCGCAACCCTTTAAATGTAACCATCCAGCCAATTCCTTATCCACTGTGTGGTACATATGTCGAATCCATGTGTCTCCAATTTACAGACAAGGATATCATGTAGGATGGTATCAAATGCTTTGCAGAAATCCAGGTGGATGATGTTTGTCACTCTGCCCTTATGCACCGATGCTATAAGCCCATCGTAGAATGCCACCAAATTTTTTAGGCATGTGAAGCCATGTTGGCTATCACCAATTACCTCCTTATTTTCTGTGTGCTTAAGAATAGGTTCCAGCAGGATGTGTTCCGTGATTTGCCAGGCACAGACGTGAGACTGACTGGCCTCTAATTCCCTGGGTGTTCCTTTTTTCTCTTTTTGAAAATAGGAGTTATGTTTCCCCTTTTCCAGGCAGTGGGAACTTCACCAAACTGCCATGACTTCTCAAATAAGGTGGAGAGTGGCTTAGCCACTTCACCAGTTACCTCAGGACCTGTTTATCCAACTTGTCAGATCCCATGGGCTTGTGCATCTTCAAGTTCCTTAGGACGTTCTTGAACCTGATCAAAACCAAATGCCTGCTTTTAAATCAGAGAGGCGAAAGCTTCTGCCTTGCAACTCGGTAGTTACTGTTGACTGATGGGGAATCGGTTTAACTGAAGTAGCTTAACATCAACACATTATTCTATAACAAAGGGATCCAACAGCAGCATCAGGCACCACTTTCCAATACATATGCAAAGAAACTTTCCCCCTTCTCTTAAAATGCTTTTGATCACAAAATATAGCACAGGGCTTTGTCATACTAGCAAAGTTTCTCATTGCAGAACTATCTCATTACAGAAAGACCTGCAAGTAAAAATCAAACCTGGAAATGATGAAGGAAACATGTAATATTCCAAATTGCCTACCTTTTCTCCTAGATTCCATGTGGCAATAGTAATATTGGTTTTTTAAGTTGAATTACCGAGTAGCAAAACTTGAGGGGAAATTTATGTAATTTCCTTGTAAAAATAGGAACTGTTCTCTGGGAAGCCTGGAGTTTCAATTTCAGAGTGTTGCAAGCTCTGCATTTTAATATCTGGAGGCTGAAATGTCTTCAGAAGGGGTGAAGTTGTGCCTGTGGCTGGGTGACTTGGAGCTCATCTCTCCCAGTTTGTGGACTGGCAGACCTGAGTATATTTTTCATAACCATAATTTTCTGGCTCCTGACCCTACAGTGCCACTGTGACTGATGAAAAGGTTATGATTTTTCTAGTAAGTGTTGCCTTGCTACCAAAGGGTAAGAATCCAGCAATATGAAGCATGGAAAATGACATCTGCTAGAAGGTAACCTCTAGCCAACCAGCAAATCTATCAGCATTAAACACTAGAACCCATAAGACATCTGTGGTTTTTTTTAAGCTGTAAATCAAATTCCTGAGGTTGAAGGAACTGACAAGAATGGGGGATGTTTCTGACCAGTATTCTTTCTCTTCTTCTGTTAAGATTTGTGGGAGGCATGTTATTTTTCAATGTAAAATGTCTCCCTGGGGAGAGGGGAAAAAAAGCCTGTAAAAGGTTTGGCATATACAGATCTTGATTAAAAAAAAAATTTGGCCAGTATTCCTCCCAAGTTTGCCCTCAAATTTTCTGTGTGGGTTGTTAAGAAGCATTAATGTATTGTAGGACTAGAAGGAACAACCATGCAGTCTCCAAATCCGTCTGGACCCATCTCCTGAATTTCTCAGCCAGTGGTCCATAATATATCAGAAGGTATCTACAAAACTAATGGCAAAACACCATAGAGGGAGAGAAAATAGTATATTCACACAAAATCATAGAACATAAGACTAATAGACTTTCAGGAGTTTGTGGAGTATTAATCCTTTTATAAAAGTATTTGTGGTTATCATACAGAGAGTCTGTGGATGACTTCTTCCTCTCCCACAACAAGTCGTGATAGGTTTTAGCACTAAAAAAGCTTGAGAAACATGATTATGATTTTATTCCAGAGACTACAACATTTTGTTACCATTCAGTTGCTATGGCTCATTAACAAGTTTTCACTCTGGTAAAATGTCAGATGCTACATCTGTAGGTGGCTTCCTTCCATGTACACCATGGGTCTCAGGCCACTGACACTCTAGAACAGTGGATATTAGATGACCAATTCCACAAAATAAATCCATACAGCTAATGCTGCTCACAATGTCATTTATGTCACTACCGTTGCTTTCTGCTGTAGTGCCAGCAGCAGCAGCCATGCTGTGCCTGTGGTGGTTTGTTGGCCCAAGCTCCAGTATCACACTGTTTGAAAATTAGAAAACAGAATTTATTACTGGAAATGATTTAATCCTGAGAGAGAGCTTCTGATTCATGCACTCAGACGTGGTAGCCAGGCAGACCAGTGTAACCCACAGTAGTCTACACAGATGCTGCTGCCAGCAACAGATCGTGCTTCTATCATCCCACTTGTTTCCTCTGCTTTAAAGTGAGAGAAATCTTGGCTGTGGCTTGGGGCCAGTTTCTGCTTTGGCTCCCCCAATTCCTCATGTATTTGCCTCTGCTTCTTCTTCTGCAAATGTTTTCAATTTTGATCTGTAATTTTACAAAAGCATGGTTCCCCACACACTTTTTCTTTAATCTGATGCTGCCAGGCTCAGATGTGGAGATGTTGGGATTTGTCTCAGTGCCTGAGCTGCTGTAATAAAAATGGGATCTCAAATGACAAGATGTCTCTCCATACTTTACTTTTCCTTCCTGTTCCCTTTTGCTGAAATTGGTTAAACTTGTGAAGTTTAATGGATTAGGATGTGGTCTACTGTCTTTTTCTAAATTACTGAAGAGAAACTAAGGGAAAATATTCTGTTTATCTGACAAGCAATTAGGGGTTGGTACAGTGCAAGCATGAAGACCTGAAGACGCCCCATTGATCCTGTGGTTAGCTTGTAATTCTAGTGATGTGAAGTAAGAGGGTTTGTTTTTCTTCCTTCTACAAATATTCTACTATCACCCTAGAATTTTCCTTTCTACTCCAAACAAATAACATGGCAATGACATGTCACTTGGTTGTGTTAGACTGCAGAGCTTTTACTAATCAGATATGATCCAGTATAGCCTGTGGAGATAGCTGCATCCAGTATCAGTTTTCCCAGTTGCATCTCACTCTTAACAATCTCAGAAGACATCCTCATGGCTTAGGGATTATTCCAGTGGATTGCTTTCATCAGACCTATAATACAGTTGCTATTTTAGCTGGTGCTCCAGTTCTTTAACAATTTACTAAGACTTTACCATCCTTTCAAGATGGATTCAAGAAAGCAAGATAGATCCTGTGAGCTATAGGCCATGTATCTCTGATCTGATAACTGTGAGTCATGTGTGTCCATCTGATCCATAAAAGCAGCGGCTCCAACAAGGATTTGGGATTGTCCATCTCAACTGGGAAGTCTGGCACTTCTGGTGAAACTGGAGAAACAGTTGTTAATGCATTATTCAGCCATTGTGAATGATAACAGTTTAGATAGATTGAAGGGAGACTGCAAAAATTTACAGAAAAGTCGTCCCCAGAAGTGAAAAGATATAGTGGAGTCTTCATCTAACTACTTCTAGAACAAGTCATTCCCCATTCTTCCATTTTCTAATTTTTTTTTTTGTCTTAATTAAAGTTATTTAAAAATGTGAAGTTTTAAGTAGGTTTCTTCTGCATAGGCAGGCATCCTGAGGCTTAATCTCACATTTTGCTCATATTCAATCTGCATATGACAGTCATACTAGGAACATATGTACAAGTTTACCCTGAATTTTTAAAATGGTTTTGAATAATAGGTCTCAGTCTGGCTCAGGTGACAATGAGAATGCAATTTTTCACATACTTTGCTACCAATAATTGTTTTCTTTGCTTTAAAGAAATTAACCTGCAATGATGTGTTTTTATTTTTGTTTCATAAGGTTTGGTGAGTGTATGTCTGAACTAGAACAGGTCCTCTCAACTTTCAGTAATATACTGTCCTACCTACCTACTTAAGAGAAACACTTGTTAAGGTCTGACTCTTTTTTGGGTAAGAACATTGTAGGCTTAATGTAGTTCTCCCACATACATCAATTGAATGGGGGTGGTGTGTGAATTAATCAAAAATAAATCTTGTTCTATATTTTATTTTTAATCCTGTATTTTAGCTTCAGTTCATATCCATTGTAAAGTCCTCATCTTAATCAGTCTCAATGAGAGGATTCTGAGTGATGCTACCTTTCTGAGCAGAATATGCATTTAAAAAAATTATTGGGACTACAAAGTTATGCAAAGCTATATATAGTTGCCTTATGGATACTTTAACAAAGTAAAATGCTTCACACAGAACAAAACCGATTTGTAATGAAAAACCCCACCTTTTTGGGCATTTTGAATGCTAGATCTGTGGTATTCATTTAAAAGCTTTATTAAAAAATTGATCCTGTATTGATTTATGCTCTGCACCCCACCTTTCCCACTCCTCCCTGCACCCCAGCCTGTTGACAAAAGGCAACTTGAGCTTAAGGAATCCATCTCGAGGTTAGTCGTACTGTATTCCTCCAACTAGGTATCAGTAATGGCCCTCACATCCTTACTTCTACACTCTTCTATAGTCTTCTTATTGCTGTTGTCAAGGCATGTAAGTTTTATTCTATATTTTGCATTATTCTCTATTTAAAATTCGGTGAGCTGTATCTCCATGTCACAAGTCATGGAGATGTCTGGCTGGCTGTGTCTCTCTCCCCTTGTCCTGACGTATACAATTTTCTTACTCTGTAATGGAAAGATTTTTGGGGTATAATTTGAAGCATCTCTTACTGGTTCTGCTTAGTAGTTTGGACATGTGAGGGGGAACAAAACTCCCCTGTGTTGTCAGTCTTTCTTTCTCTGCAAGATTGTCCTTGTTATTTTTGTACTGTACTTTATATCTATTTGTGATTGCTGAGTTTATATTTGGTAAGACTTCAACTGTGTTGTGTATTGTTGTGACTGTGTGTTTTGCTGTGATGAGGTGAAACTCCCACAACAAAATCTGCAGTATTCTGCTTGATATGATTTTATTACTAGGTTTTCCCAACAAGTAGAACATTGTCTCTATGTGGCTGGAATGTCTATTTTTAGATTTAGTCATCTGCAGTGTGGTTTTAGAGGATATTCTTGTGCACTTTAGAGAAAAATAGGTAAAATCACTTTGAGAGACAACAGTTGAAGTCCAGACACTCCCCCCACTGAAGCTGATTTACAGTTGGTCAGAAGGGCAAACGCATTATGCATTATGCATCTGTTCACTTACCTGGGTGGGAAGACTTGCAATAAACCCAACTTAATCACATGGCAAAGACATATAGCAATGTAAAAAAAGTATTAAATTATGTACTTCAAATCTGTTTTATCAGTCTGGTTCTGAAACTTGTATTAAATACAAATTGATGCTCAGATGATTCTTTTTAAGGAAGTTATGCTTAAAATAGAAATGAGTGGGCTGGATTTTTTTACAGAATACGATTTCTTCCTCTCTCCCTCATCCTTCCCACCCTGTTCAACAAAAGTAAGCCCACGGGACAACCTACATTTAAGTTTCTCCTTTTTTTATTATAGAAAAAGATGAAGCTGATCAAATACCTATGGGAATGCCTAATAACTGTGCTATGACATTATTTTACAAGACAACTTGTCAAACGCACAACCTAGATAAGTTGCCATAGGTAAACTGTCACATCTTCAACCAAGTAATACTGTTCCTCTGTCACCTCCGCTGGGTGAAGACTCATACCTCAGTTGTGGCATACAGCAGAGCTCTGTTCGGCATGGTAGGATTTTTAGTTTCTACAGAAAATGCAATTTTTCTTTTTGTTTAATTGGAAATATTTTACTTGATCACTTTAAACAATTAGAAGGTGTAATAAGGCCTGGCAGCAAGAAGCAGCTCAGTCCTGCATTAGAATCATAGGGGTTGGAAGGGTCCTCAAGAGATCATTGGGTCCAACCCCCCTGACAAAGCAGCTCCCTAGCTCATATTGCACAGGTCGGCGTCCAGACAGGTCTTGAATATCTCCAGAGATGGAGACTCCACCCCCTCCCTGAGCAGCCTGTCCCAGGGCTCTGTCACCCTCACTGTGAAAAAATTCTTCCGAAAGTTGATACGGAACTTCCTGTGCTCTAACTTGCAGCCATTGCCCCTTGTCCTGTCTCCACAGAGCACTGAAAAGGGGCTGGCCATTTCCCCCTGCATCCCATACTTAAGACATTAATAAGGGCCCCCATTAGTCTTCTTTTCTCCAGGTTGAACAGTCCCAGCTCACCCAGCCTTTCCTCATAGGGGAGATGCCCCAGGCCCTGAATCATCTTAGTAGCTCTTCTCTACCTGTGTCTCTGTTTGGAAAACTTCTTCAGAAGATCACAGAACAGTAGGGGTTGAAAGGAGATCTCTGGAGATCTAGTCCAACCCCTCTGCTAAAGCAGGATCACCTACAGCAGGTTACACAGGATCACATCCAGGTGTGTTTTGAATCTCTCCAGAGAAGGAGACTCCGTGACCTCTGTAGGCAGACTGTCTCAGTGCTCTGCCACCTTCAGAGTGATGAAGACTTTCAATATATTGGAATGGAACTTCCTGCATTCTGGTTTGTGCCCATTGCCCCTTGTCCTGTAACTGGGCACCACTGAAAAGGGTCTGGCCCCATCCTCTAGATACCTACCCTTTAGATATTTCTAAGTGTTGATGAGATGCCCTCTCAGTCTTCTCTTCTCCAGACTAAACAGACCCAGACCTCTCAGCCTTTCCTCATACGAGAGATACTCCAATCGCCGGATCATCGTTGCAGCTCTCCACTGGACTCTCTCCAGTAGTTCTCTGTCTTGAACTGGGGAGCCCAGAACTCGATGCAGGAATCACTCCTTTGCAAAAATTTGAATTCTGTACTTACGTTGGGTTTTTTTACTTTGATCTTGGCCTAAATTCCTGATTCCCTCCCCTCCCTTACCTCGTCTTCTGCAACTATTCAGTTGACTAACTAAAAATTAAGCTGTTATTGCCTTAAGCTGAGAACCCCATACACCTAGACACTCCTGAAAATGTTCTTAACCTCCTGCAGCTCCTTATGTAAATAACAAGGAAGAATATCATTACTTTCTTACTGGAGTGCTGTAGGGGTTATGTATTACTGCTTGTAAACTTCCTGGAGGGTAAAAAAAACCCCAACCAAACCCTCTACCACTGATCCTTTAATTTTAAAGGTCTAAGATATAAAAGAATAGTGTGCCATAAATTAATATGTAATGTTGCCACTGGGGGTTTTTCAGTAAGAAGTAAACACCCCTATGAGGAAAATGCCCCATGAGGAAGATACGTTCTTTCACAGTGGACTGCAGAGTGCTATTAAAATTGCTTTTTGGGTTCCGATAAGTGTCACAAATGTTGCCATTTATGAGGAAGAAATGGGAAAGTATGTAAACATTAGCAGATGCCTTTCCTATCAGGTCTGTTATGGTGAGAAGATGTGCAAAAAGAAAAGAGTAGATCCTTACTCTTGAATACACGTCTGCTACTCACTATGTACTCAATGCTGTACACAGATGATTCATTTACACGTTGCCTCCCCTTTAGATGGAAAGGCATGCAGGTCTAGCAACCCAGTGTTGCTCCTGGAAATCTTGGTGGCAAGGAAATACTTATCTTTGCTTCTCAAATTCAGAAACGTGTTTTCTACTGGACCAAAGTACATCTGAACAGTAAAGGCTCAGAATGTCTCCAGTGAATGAAGGAAATTCACTCCAAAGGGTGAATGGTATTACAGATGCCTGGTCCACAGGCTGTCTGTGGCACAAGTAACTTGACACATTTTTAATTTTTTTATTATTTCTTTTGTAAAGCAAGCAGTTTTAAACTAATTTAATTATATATCTGCAAATAAACCAAGTGCTGTACATGGATTTTTGATATGTTTAATATTAACAATCTGGTTAAATCATTGAGGTTAATTCTTTGAAGCTTTGGGCAATTATTAGCTGCATACTAAAAATCATCCAAAAGTCTTTTTTCACCAGAATTTAAAATCTTCTTACAGAAATCTCAGTGAGGCATCACTTTACCAGCCCATTTTCAGCTTCCTCCTACTTTCTATATATTCCTAGCAACACCAAGCAAGTCTCATGACTGCTTTTTGCAGTAATTTTCTGTGTCTTCATTATTGCAAAAGCTGGGCAAATTTTCTAATCCCTTTATAGCATAGGACTGGGAGAGGCAACAGAAACTGGGTAGCGACTCCTTGGCAGCTGCTTCAGCCTTGGACATGTAATATCTTTCACGAGTACTTAGTCTTTCATATGGAGTCTAAATAGGAACCTAAGTAGCTGTATGTCTAAATGTAGTTGCAACCGACCTAAACTGCTGGAGATTCCCATGCTGTAGTCTACAGCTACTATAGCTAAATCATTTAAGGACTAACACACTGAAATAGTCAAAAGTTGCCATGTACTAAGTATTTTCTGTAGGAAATCCTATTAAATACCAAGCTGCTAGAAGACATCTCTTAAACTTAATGATGCAGTGTTGTTTTTTTCTCTCTCTACAATAACAGGCTGTTAGTACTAGAACAAGCTGTTGACTTCACTGTGTCACAAAGTTGTTTTTTCCCTACATTAATCATGGCTTTTGAAGGTCCAAAACTTGGATGATAGAGAGAAGCAAAAAAATTATCAGCCTGCACATTATGTAAATTTTAAACTTGGTAAGCCTAACTTGAATTGGGTTTAACATACAAAATTATGAAATAAAAATTTAAGAGAAAATTGAGGGTTTTGGGAAGCCTGATCCCAGATATGTATTTCTTTTTTGATGTTAGGCTGGCTATATAGAGAAAATAAATAGCAGGATTTAAAGTACACAGTGAATTAGATAAAAACACGTGTCAATAACTCTTGTTTGTGATGTCTGGCTACAGGAAAACTACTGCTGGCAGTGGGTTGGTTTTGACTGGGTAAGGAACAAGACTAGAAAAGTAAAAAAATCCATGAAATGTTATTTCAGCATTAAAAAAGCCCTATAAAAATCCTTTTCCAAGGGAATGAAAAATTCTATATGCATCCAATTTCAAGTTCAGTCTTCCCTTATTTTGTTATCTTTTTGTGGGCTGTGTGAATAAGGAGTCAACTGTTAGAAACCATCCTTGTGCTGGTATCTAGACTGTGACCAGTTTCCCTACAGACTTTCTTTGATAAATTAGGTAAATTTATCTCTTTCCTATGTAATATTTCCATATTTTTGAAAAATATTCTTTGCTGTTCCAGAGCCTTCTGACACTCTAAGTGTTGGGTTCTTTCCTTGTAATTACAGTCTTACTATCCTGAGTTTCTGCTTCAGTGATGGCTATAAACAAAATCTGTGAAGCCTATCTTAAAAAAAACTCAGGTAGGAGTGCGCTCCTACTAACAACGTATTAGCAGTATTGTCTTACCCAGCTATTAGCTTCATTGCTTTGGGGTTTTTTATTTCTCTTCTGCCATTCTCTACCTCCCTGAAAAGTTAATGTTAATTTGTTAACATTTGCATGATGCTGCAAGTATCAGACATTCTATTAATTCTAGGAATCATTATTTTTATTATGGCTCTCCAATTCTTAATTAGAGTATTTGGAACATGAATAAATAATGCTAGCATATGCAAAGGCTTCTGTGATGGCAGCAGATTAAGCACTTTGTATTTAGCATGCAAACAACATGTGAATGGATTTCAGAGGACTGTTTTCATCTTTGACATTTTAGTTAACTAAATTACAGTTACTGCTCTGTAGCACAGAGAGAAAAATTAATTTAGAAACTGAATATCTGCGACTCCAGGTGAGACAGTTTGTAATTCACTGATCCTCAAACAAGGAAAATGATCCCACTGTGGTAAGGGATTTAGCTGGTTATATGTAGCTGAGCATCATAATTGTTTGTCTTACAACCATTGTTGAGATTGGAATGTGGCTGAGTTAGTCTTGCTGCTATATTTAGTCACTTTGTTCAGCATTTGGGACATTAATTCAGCATCTGTAGTGCTCTGCAGTGCACAGAAACAGCTCAGGTAAGTGACAGTTGTATAGTTAGTTACCTGCTGAGAGGCTCTGAAGTTGTGGTGTGGGAAAGCATGTATTTCCATACAGCTGAGAATTTTAAAGTCATCAATTCAGGAGAGTTAGTTGATGAATGAGCTTATATAACTTTACTTATATGCACAAATAAATAGGGATCTATGCGCCCTTGATGGCATTTAAATATAAAATTGTGAATTAAGTCATCCAACACACACTTGGATAACAATGGCTGGGGAAGGAGAAAATTAACTCACCTTCTCATTACCTTAATCACAATTCTGCACCTTAAAATGCACGAATTGTATATGAGGTTTCTACTGGAATGAAAGAATTGCTTCAGGAAAATTATAGGCCAGTTGAGAGGTATGCTTGTGCTCAAATATGCCGCTTGAGACGTGGAGTAGTTGGTGTTGGTTCAGGTTTTAGATAAGTTGGACGTAGTTAAATCCATGTACGAAGTGCTGTATTAGCTTTACCTATAGATCACAATTACACTGATGATTACAGAAGACACAGCAGATAATCTACTGGCCTCCTGCAGACAAAAAGAAAGCCACTTTCTGTACTTCTTGATCATTCAAGAGTAGCTGGGAATCTAATGCTCAGAGCAAAAGGCCACTGCTCAGGGGAAAGTGCCTCATCCTCACTGTGTCCTGTGTTGTTTCATTTGCCTTTTTGTCAAGCCTTCTCATGCTTTCTTATGCCTCCTTATGCAGGCCTTAAACAAAGAGATGTGATAAGCTGGAATTCTGCAGAATAATAAAGAGCTTCCCATCATTGCCCTTGGGAGTGTCAGTGTTAAAAGTTAAACCATCAGCTATAAGGGAGTGAGAAACAAATGTCCTAGTCATGGAGCTGTTGTTGCTCTTCAGTAGCCTTGCCTTTAAGACAAGTTTGAAAAGGGAGGGGCTGATCCCTGTCACACAGAAGTGTAAATCATCAACTGTTATGGCCTACTTACTGGATGAGAGAAATGCCTTCTGCACCCAACTGAATCTATTAATCAGCTTCCTGGTACATCCTGGATCTGGCTGTCCATAAGCTATATGAGATGCTGCTCTCTCAATCTGTAGGGTGTTGACATTTCGATTCTGAAGTGAGAAGAAACTGAGATCATCTACATTTTTCATGGGAGTGAGTGAAAAAGATACACTTTTAAACAGAAGAAAACCTGGGTAAGGAATTTACAGTCTCTTACCAAGCAGAGATTTGATTCTGGATCCCTTTTCTCCCACATAATGGATCCAGTGACAAGCCTATTGCTTGTTTCAGTTGTTTTTTCTTTTTCCTCTCCTTGTTTTAACCTGTCTACTGACAAAGGCTGTCTTACCAAAAAAACCCCAAACAAACCCAAACCAACTTAATCAGAACTAACATGTGTCTGTGAAAAGTCTGTTTCTTACCAATTCTGCCATCAAAAGCCCTCTTTTTTTATTAAATTCCCAAACTGTTCCACTTCATTTTGCTTAAGAAATACAGGCATAAGAAAAGTAGCTCCAGCCCAATTGGTGACAAGAGAAATTTTGGTGTCTTTTACCTGGAAAACCAGGTTCTGAGATTTCTTCCTCCTTCTGTAAGATAACGGCCTTCAATCAGTGGTGCTGCTACCTGTCACCTCAATTAATTTTGAGTGAGAGAAGTAAGATTAGACAGCAGAAGACCAAAAAGTAGAACTGCAGTGCAAAAAAGTGCTTGCTTTTGTCTCTTCCTTCTCCTAAGCACACTGCGATTAGGACAGGAAAATGTCTAGTCCAGCTGTCATGGAAGTCTGATTTATAAGTACAGTTTTGAAAATGAATATGTTATGCTTTTTATAGCTACTGTCAACAACTACAGGGACAGAACCACTTGTGCAGCTGGCATGGGAATCCAATGTCAAAGCTCAATTTAAGAAAACATTCTGATTTCTTGGACAACTGTCAGATGTAACAATTGAAATTGGCCTTGATTTAATCCTGCCTTTCCAAATCCACTTAAAAAAAACCACTATCTGGTTGGAACATAGGTGGAAAAAAATAGGTGGGGAAGTGCTAATTTAAGAGTGGCAGCACTGAGGGCTGTGTTCATGATGCTGTCAATGAAAGGCAGCATGTTCTGCTGTGGGGGGTTTCAGATGATAAGTTGACCTTTCTTCCCAAGCCAGTTGAGAGGATAGTTTTGTAGGAAATAGTTTTCTTGACCCTTGAGATTCTTGAGACTTCAAACACTTTTATTTGCTTTGAAAGGGGATTATGAGACATTTCAGCATAAGAGAGCAAACAGAAAGAGTATAGATGCAAATGTACCCAAGGGACTGGGACACAGGGTCCAGGTATAAAAATGCATTTTATCATCTGTAATGATCCATTTCAGTATTTTAGCTGAAAGTATTGGTTGTTCTGTCTGGGACAGGAGAAAGATGGAGTAGTAACTTTTCAAGTGTTGTAAAATTTTCATTAGAGGAAATGTATTATCTGTACCTTAGCCCTTTGGTTAACCTGTCAGAACACAGAAACAACTAGTATGGGATTATTATTAATATAGATATATACTTTTTCCAGAGTATATGTAAATTTGATGTAATTTTTTTCAAACAGGAGCTTTCAACTGAAAAAGGTGAGACATGGGAAGGGATGCCAGACTGAGATTGGAAGCTGTGTGGCATGGATTCTCTCCTCAGTGAGGTCAGACCCCTTTTTCTCCTGGTAGCCTTACCTCCACACTTACCAGATAGAGAGCATGTATATTGTCGGCAATAGTTTCAAATGAGTGTGAGGGTGACAGTAGCCCTCAGCTTGAGGCACCATATTTTTTAGGATAATAAATACATTTCAATTGCTAAAAATGGGCCCAGGAGTCATTTATAGATGATTTTATTAAATATAGCTTAGAACAAAGATTTTCATCTGCTAGCAGGCAAACAAATTACTGTCATAGACGATGTGTGAGGGGATTGACAATGTACCACTTTGGAGTGGGAAAGGCAGGAAAATAACCAAAATTACCATTACAGAACAAACTTCTTATGTAGTCATGTCATGCCTCCTCTCTGACCCATGGATTTTCAAAAAGAGAATCATTACTTTTATCATAGATTTTTCTGACCTACAGTTCATACTAGAAAGGCACCTCATTAGATTGTTAGCAGAATGTGATCAAAGCATGGGAAAAATATTGTCAAAAGCACTTCACCTGCCTGCCCTCTCTTTTGAAGTATATCAGGAACTTAACTTCCATTTTAAAAGTAATTATCCTTTTATTTTAACATCCTTAAATAACAGCTATCACCATACAGAAGCTTTTCTATTAATTTCTCACTCTTTATACACTGGATATTTTTCTTAAAGATATTTTGCGTAAGTAGATGCTTAATATATCCTAAACCAAGATATATCGTAAGTGGTTTGAATCCATAAATAAATAAAAGCATAGATAATACTTTCTTCTGATTTTTCCATGCTATGTAAAGCAGTATTAGTAGTGAAAACTTTTGCATTGCTGAAAGATGGAAATGTCTGGTCATTAATTTCAGTCATTCCAGGTTATCTAACCACTTGAATATAGAGAAACATCAAAGGCCTTGATCCTGAAGTGGTCATACATGACCTCTATGCCCATGTAAGCAAACATGAGGAATCAAAGTTTGCATCTTGAGAATTTTCAAGTTAAATAACTAATTAGGTGAATGTTCTGAAACTTGGAGAAATTGATTTTACATTTAATTAGAAGC